>OW971934.1:24265000-24865000 GCA_943193695.1 Acrobasis suavella
CAGACACTACAAAATACATGCAAGAGTGCTCAACTGCGAGCCAGGAAGCGAGCCGGGCAAGCAACGTCTATCCTGACAGATGTACAAATTACATATAACAACCTTTGTTAATAAATAGGCTCCCGTATTTTTGATTAGCTGAGGATTGGCGGCAAATTGCCGACAGCAAAAGCAATTAATCGAACAATCT
This sequence comes from Acrobasis suavella, assembly GCA_943193695.1. Lineage (NCBI taxonomy): Eukaryota > Metazoa > Arthropoda > Insecta > Lepidoptera > Pyralidae > Acrobasis > Acrobasis suavella. Next base: position 24,265,191 of record OW971934.1, read on the forward strand.
ATGTGATATTGACGCAGGTGCCGCAAAATACACGCAAAAGAGCTCAACTGCTCGTTCACGGTTGTTAGTAAGGGCTAAACCGTCAGCTAGCGAGTGAGCCAGCGAGCGAGCCAGCGACCCTGGTGAACAGATAAAATAAAATAAAAATTCTTCATTGAAGCAACTATATATCACAATAATGAAAAGTACATTTAAAATCTAGTAGGTACAAAGGCGAGCTTATCACTAAAGCGATTTCTTCCAGCCAATCTTTGGGTAAAGAAAACTATGAAAAGTGTGGGAGAGTTGGCGCAATTAGAGTATTACAGTGTAGAAGAATATAAGTATATCAATAAATAATAAGAGTGCATACTATAAAAAATAAATGAACAATAAAGTAATAAAAATACTGAAGCCATAAAATTTGTACCAACACTAAAAAAATAAAAGTAAAGTAGCCAGTTGAAAGAAAAGAAGTAAAGAGATATTAGTTAGAGCTAGAGGTAAGCTAATGAGACGTCACTAAATATTTGAATTTTTTCAATGATTGCACTTGACGAATATCCATTGGCAAAGTATCCCAAAGTTTTACTGCCTGAACTGAAAAAGAATTAGAATAGAAATGAGTACTATGAACAGGAATTGAGAGTTTAAAAGAGACTGTGCTACGCACACTCCGATTCGTTTTCACACAAAATAAGGTAAAGCGTTCTTTAAGGTAAAGCGGAGTAGAAGGAAAGAACAAGACTGAACAAAGAAGGAAAAGGATATGCAAATAACGAGTACGACGTTGTCTATAAGGAGCCACTTGAGTTGTGCCCGAAAACTAGAAATACATGATCATATTTCATAGCGTCTATCCTGACAGATGTACAAATTAAAAATTATATATAAAAGCCTTTGTAAATAAATAGAATCCCATATATTTGATCAGCTGAGGAATGGCGGCAAATTGCCGGCAGTAAAAGCAATTAATCGAGCAATCTATGTGATATTGGCGCAGGCGCTGCAAAACACACAAAAGTGCTCAACTGCTCGCTCACGCTTGTTAATAAGTGTCAAACCATCAGCTAACGAGCAAGCAGCGTCTATCCTGACAGATGCACAAATAAACAATCACCTACTACAGCTTTTGTAAATAAAAGGATCCCATATTTTCGATAAGCTGATAATTGTCAGTAAATTGCCAGCAATCCTCAGCTAAGCAGGCAATTATTATATATCGGTCAATCTACGTGATATTGACGCAGGCGTGGCAAAAACACACAAAAGTGCTCAACTGCTCGCTCACACTTGTAAATAAGGGCCAAACTGTCAGCTAGTGAACGAGCCAGCGAGCCGGGCTGGCATCGCCTATCCTGACGGTTATACAAATTAACAATGACCTATTACAACAGCTTTTGTAAATAAAAAGGTCCCATATTTTCGATTAGCTGAGGATTGGCGGCAAATTGCCAGCAGCGAAAGCAATTAATCGAGCGATCTATGTGATATTGACGCAGGCACCGCAAAACACACAAAGTGCCACGTTTGCTATTAAGCCTCTGAGAACGTGACAAGAGGTGATTATTTTGTATTTGTGGAAATGTTTTTCGCATCTTGGGTTGGGAATGAATTTTTACCCGACTACGGCAAAGCCAAATGGAAGAGTAATGATTTAAGCAGTCTTTTTATGTCTGTTCCATCGTAGCATCTAAAAAGTTAAAGCTTATTGTCTCTGAGTAAAACCCCGAATAAAAACACGGACAGACATGGCGAAACTATAAGGATTCCTTGTTTACTAGGGAGCCCTAAAATGAAAAAACACTTTTTCTTATGGCTCTCGCTACCAATATTTGAGGGTATTATAGTATTTTGAATGTTGAGATTTTTATAAATTAATTTCAAGATTCTTCTCAAGTTAAGCGACACCAAGCCTGGTCCGCACTTGGATGGGTGACCACAAGCGGCACAAAAATTTCTCGAGCTCGTATTCGGAAGGCACGTATAAGCCGTTGGTCTCGGCTGACATCATTGTATGACAGTCGTCAAGCTATGTCAGATGCCTTTAGGCAGCATAAAAATCTGACACCAGTGTTGGCCACTTACACGAAAACAAAAACAATCGTCTTACACATTCATTTAATCATCATTAATGTGCACTTTAATAGCATAGATATTACAATAACGTCTGGTTTTCTTTTCAACAGAAAAATTTGTGAACTTTTGATCTAAAATTGAGTGCAACATGAGAAAATGTGAGTTCGAAATTGTATGTTTTATAGTAATCTGTGCTAAGCGGTGTTGAAAAAGTATATTATGCAATTAGTAAATAAAAGACGGATTTAATTCGAGGGCCGTAGATGAATCACGAGCAAGTGAAGGATTCTAACGATTGAATCACGAGCGAAGCGAGTGATTCAAGTATTAGAATCCTTCACTTGCTTCAGAAAAAGCTTGTGACCAAAAATGTTTATGACACCTGAATTAGTAGGGAGTGATGCCAGGCAAAGAAAAATAACCTGCTGACTTAAAAATATAACTTTGATAATTTGGCATCAAAAAATGTCATAACATATTAAATATACCAGAAAGTTTAAAATTTATCTTTTGCTAGGTTAAACATAAAAATGTATCAAGAATCAAATTTTTTATTGCCATAAAATGGGTTCCCTTTTTAGTTGGAGAGCTTTTTAGTAGCAACACTTGTGAAATGTTAGAATTCTACGGAATAAAAGATCAGAGTTTAGGTGATAAAATGTAATATGCCTTTGTTCGTCTGTATATACATATATGCGTACACAGTGACTTCTCGCATAACATTTGCAAACCAAGCCGTTTTCATTTTCCTTACGTCCTTGGAACTGTTTTCTCCTTTGATGTCTGTTTCGAAATGTCACAAAAATGCGTGAAAAAGAACACGATATTGTGAGAGCTTTGTACTATGTAAGTACCTACATTGTTTTACTTACATATTTGCTTTAACTTGCATCTTTAACTTAGGTTGTTTGACTGATTAAGTCGAAAATTTTTATATGTAATATTTACTGTACCGTTATCTATAACAAAATAACAACTTTTTTATGACTCCGTGGCGTAGTGGTCACCATGCTAGTTCGCCACCAGAGGTTTCGGGTTCGATCCTCGGTCAGGACAAGTTGGAAAATGGCCTTTTTCGAATTGTTTTGGGTTTTTGGATGTTTATCTGTATATGTATTTGTTATAAAATATAGTATCGTTGAGTTAGTATCCCATAACACAAGTCTCGAACGAAGTTTTGGGCTGGCTCAATCAGTGTAATTAGTCCCTATATATATATATATATATATATATATATTTTTTTATCATTGACTGCCTCCGTAGTCCAGTGGTCAAGGAGTTATCCTTGTGACCGGGGGGTCATGGGTTCGATTCCCACTGGGAAGCATACTTTGTGAAAAGTTGTTTCCAGTCTGAATAGGATATTGCAGGCTTGAATCACCTGATTATCCGAAAAGAAAGATGATTCCGTGTTTCGGAAGGCACGTAAAACTGTGGGTCCCGAACGCCACCTAGCGTTTGATCATCAAACTACCCAAGGATTGGTTCCTGGTTTACCCTTTGGGTTGTGGAGGTCAGACGGCAGTCGCTCTGTGTAAAAACCAGTAACCTCGTCAAATCTCCTTGGTTAGGTAGCTGACCCCGGGCTCTGAAGCGTTGCTGCTGAGGATGCAACCGGGAATACGCTCGGATGATGATGATATATTTTTATCATTCAGAGTTCCACTTAAATATTCATTTAAACTGTTTTTAGTAAGTATTTGTTGTTATAGCGGCAACAGAAATGCATCATCTGTGAACATTTTATTCAACCATCTAGCTATCACGGTTCATGAAATGCAGCCTGGTGACAGACAGAGGGACAGCGGAGTCTTAGTAATTAGGTCCTGTTTTTACCCTTTGGGTATCAGAACATTGGGGGACGGGGGACAAAATATACATAGCAAAATTTTACAATAAACTTATTTAAACTATGCAAAAACGACAAACCACTCGCATTTTAGGATAGCTACTATTGAGATAGAAATTCAAAAGATTTCTTTATCAAATCAAATTAGACTTTATCATCATACGTCAGTGCTCAATGTTGCTTGACACTGAAACGCGGATACGCAGTAACGTCCGTCTTGCGTACCGCTTTTGGAGTAACCCCCTACCAAGCTTTACGGGCTTTAAATCAATAGTTGGCATGCCATCACCCGTAACCTCACAAGCAGGATGTTTTATTTGTCAATTTTTTTTTCAAAATTTCATCATATTCATGACATTTATTAAATCCTATACCTTAAACGAACAATGCTTATAATTTTAATGAATATCTCGGAAACGGCCCCAAAGATTTTGATGAAACTCGGTATTTAAGGAGTGAACACAATAAGACAATCAATTTGGGATAATCCTCAATCCTTTTAAAAATTAAAACTCCAACTACGTCAAAACATTGAAGGCTTCAGCGGAACATTAAAGGCTTCATCAAAACATTGAAGGCTCTATTAAAACATTGAAAAATGCATCAAAATATTAAAGGCTTCATAAAATAAAAGACTCCATCAAAGCATTGAGGACTCCAGCAAAACATCGAAGACTCCATTAAAATATTGAAGACTCCATCAAAATATTGAAGACTCCGTTAAAATATTGAAGAATCAATCAAAACATTGAACACTCCATCAAAACGTTGAACACTCCATCAAAACATTTAAGATTTCATAAAAATATTGAAGACTTCGTCAAAACATTGAAGACTCCATTAAAAGATTGAAAGCTCCATCAAATAATAGAAAATTGCATTAAAGTATTGAAGGGCCTATCAAAAACATTGAAGACTCCATCAAAACATAGAAAACTCTTTTAAAATATTGAAGACTTCGTCGAAACATTAAAATCTCCATCAAAATATTAAAGACTCCGTCAAAACATTACAAACTCCATCAAAAGATTGAAGACTCCATCAAAACATTGAAGACTTCATCAAAATATTGAACGTTTTGTAAAATACAAAACTCCATTATAATATTGAAGGCTTCCTTAAATATTGAAGACTACTTCAAAATATTGCCGACTTTATGGAAACATAGAAAAATCCATTAAAGTACGGTAGACTCCATCAAAACATTAAAGGCTCCACCAAAATATTGAAGGATCCATCAAAATATTGAAGGATCCATCAATAATAACGGCTCAATCCAAATAAGGTAAGTAAAACCACTTTTTTCCTTCTACTCAAGAAATAATAAAATATACTAATATTTATTTTCATCGACATTGATCAAATGCTCACCGAAAATCTGTCGCCAATCAATTAATGTCAATCTTTTTAAAGATAATATTTTCCATGAAATTGCGATCTAGAGTTTTCGTTGGAATTGATTTAAATGATAGGTATTATTTATAGATTTCTACGGTGGCGGCGCACTGCTCAAAATGAGCCTCCTTTTTAACAGACTATTAAAAAAGAATAAGGTTATAAATTCGTCGTGATCTTTTATATGTTGTTTTTTTTTATATTCACCGATTATTCGTAAACGCCTAACCCGATTTGATTTTTTTTTTAATTTAAAGTTATTACTTGTCAGGTGGTGCCATAGATAATCAAAATTGGTTGTATACTTTGGGGGTGAAGTATAAATAAATATAAATTTATAAAGTGGGTTTTTTGTTTTGAAATATTCTCCATGCGTCATTCTCATTTCGTCATGCGTATTCTATCCTGAAGTCTTGAGGCGGGGTCTACAGTTGAATGACCACAAGTGTCATAAACAAGAATCTTGAGCTTTTCCGTAGTTTGCAAGGCACGTTAAGCCGATAGTCCTGTTATTCATCATTGTATGGCAGTTGTTAATTAATATCAGAGCTTGAAAAATCTGACACTTTTTTTAATATATGGACAAATAACACTGATTGAGCTAGCCCCAGAGTAAGTTCGAGACTTGTGTTATGGGATAATAACTCAACGATACTACATTTTATAACAAATACATATATAGATAAACATCCAAGACCCAGGACAGTTTAAAAAAGGCCATTTTCCAACTTGCCCTGACCGGGGATTGAACCCAGAACCTCTGGGTGGCGGACTAGCATGGTGACCACTAAGCCACGGAGGTCGTCACTAGTGATGGACACTTACACTTACGAAAAACAAACAACCTTCTTGGAAACCTAGCATGGGTACCAGTCTTGTAATCATAATTTTAATCTTATCTTTATTTGCTAAAATCATGGTAATATAGGTCTTACAATAAATATTAAAGAACAAACATGTTTTGCTAGTAGTGATAGCATGCAAATATTAGTAGTCCAAAAATTGTCTGGGGCTATAAAAGTTTTTGTCAACAAGCCTTTATACATTTTTTTTCTTAAAGAGCCTGACATTTAAAATCTTTAGTTTAGTCCAAAAACATTTTAAGTACCTATGTACCTATACAGTGTCCTTTTTAATTAAGTACAGATATTTTAAGGAGCGATTTAGTCCATCATTTTAAACAACTTTTCCCAATAAATGTATACAGAAATACGAAAAAAAATTTAGGTTCTCATACAAATCGAAGTAGTCACATGATATAGTAAGTATGAAAAATGCAAAAAAATGGCGTATTTTGATAAACATTTATTAGGAAAAGTTGTTCAAAATGATGGACTGAATCACCCCTTAAAATATTTGTACTTAATTAAAAAGGACATTGTATAAATATATGATTTTAGAGTTTCGTAGTCACTATTACTGTTATTAGTACTACGGGACTTACCACGATAATTATTACTTTTAGCCAGATATTTCGACGACCCTTCTGCCGTCATGGTCGCTGGCAGACTGAGGAACTGCGATGGATGTTCGGCTGTCAAGGGTAACCATATCGGTCTACCCTATTTCTTAGTCATTTGTTGCATAAGTGCTTACACACAAAACTGACGTTGTCCGTTTGGGAATCGTTTTTTGTTGTTCGTACACACTTTTTACACAGCTCAATTACTGGGTTCCACAGCCCCGATAACTTAACTAACATATCAAGGAGCACAAAACTACAGTCAAAAACAGGGATATTGATAAGTCAGCCGTCGCAGAGCATCTTTCACAAGCTGGAGTCAATCATTGGATTGAGCTACACCAACTCAAAATAGTTGCCACTGAACGCCACTATATAGGTGCACGTTTAGTGAGAGAGGCGGTTGAAATAAAGAAGCATCCCAATTTCAATCAAGAAAATGGCTTCAAGTAATCGGAAACATGGATTGAGCTGTGTAAAAAGTGTGTGCGACAACAAAAAACAATTCCCAAAGTCGTCCCATTCCCAAAGAGACGCGAAAGTCAACTGCATAGAGTACTATAATATAACTGAAATAGAGAGCCATCTCGCGTAACTTTTGTGCCAACAATTTAAGCTGCAAACCTGCAAATGTAGTGTCATCTATAAATGTTATTCCAAAATTCAAATATAAAATTTATTTGCATTGAGGTGTGATTTGAACCTGAGGTTCCTGAGATCTCTGTTAATTTGAGTATATTGCGTTAACCACTACACCATTCAGGCTTGGTACTGCACATGCGAAATTATGGCTTATAAAGTTAACACTAAATTAATAGAAAAACTAATAAAAAGACTTTGAATTTTTTAGCCATTGTGGGGAATTGAACCTGAGGTTTTCTGATTATTTTGGGACTCCCAAACCGTTTTTCAACACCATTCAGGATTCGTACTACGTTCTCGAAATTATTGGTTACTTTACCTTAAAGCGGTAAGATGAGAAAGCATGTAGTGCGACATCTATACAAATTATAGGAAACTTTTAACTAAAAGTTCTTTTGATATTTAGTCCGGAATAAGAGTAATAGATAACGTCGTTCAAAACGAAAAATTCGCAATGTATGGGACTTTCACCCCCATGGTCAACTGATTAATAAAAGTGCCGTACACTAAGAAAAAAGAATGGTTGCCAGTAGCAAAAATGTTTTGCTACAAATTACCAAAATCTAGTGACTGCTGAGCTCAGGGCTAGTATTAGTTAAAATCTTCTTCTTACCGTGTCGTTAGTTTTAATTTCAAATTTTGTTCTTCCAAATACGTCGCTACTTTTACGCCTTCCTCCGAGGCAGAGTATAGGTCAAGCATGGTACAGCTGGTAGGGCACAAAGGGCATGAGAGGAGGTGCTGCATAGTCTGGTCGTCGTGACCACATGGCACTGTGCTTCTGCTTGGTCAATGTAGCGCCAGCGCGCCAGATTGTGCCTACATCAAATCATCAAAAAATAAGTTAAAATGTGTTTTAATTAAAACTGCATGGTTCAGCTATTTTTTTTCAGTGTATTCCCAGCCGCATCACCTATACTACCGATACTCGTTTGATTAAGATACTTTATTTTCTCTTGATCGGCTTTTACTATCTGCACGAAAGTTAAAATAATTTGCATAAGCCAACTTCGAAAAGGAGGTGGTTTTCAATTCGACTGTATGTCTTTTAGGGTTCCGTAGTAAAAAAGAAACCCTTATAATTTTGCCATATCTGTCTGTCTCCTAGAAATTTCATTAAAATCGGATGTGTAGTTTGGACCGGGTGAAGTCAGTTTTTAGTTCTAAAAACATTTTGTGAATCCATTTTTCTGTTTTACTCAAATTATTCCATTTTATTTATTTATAAAATACTTGTAACAACACTAAAATAAATTTATAAATATGTCATGTTTAAAATTTTTTTTTTTTAATATTCCTTTGGCTGTTGATGGATTAATTTCTGTGTCTCTCATATCACTACAGACTCGCGCATGCGCGAAGTGCGCCTGAAAAAGAAAATCTAAGCGCCATATTTCTAATTTTCTTTGACAAGATTTATTGTAAGTTTAAGTGAAGTATCTATTATTGAAGATTATTTTTCCTCACTAATGTGTTGAAAAATGTAGTATGGCACACGTGTGTATCACACAAGTGTGTATCATCACAAGTCTGATCGACACATATTTGAAAGGTCTATATTAACAATTAGACCTGATTATTACTGGGATTAAAAAACTGATTATTACTGGGATTTAAAAAAAAGCTTTACATTTCTCTACATTTTTTTTTCGAGATCTTTCTCGAAAAAAAAAAATGTAGAGAAATGTAAAGCTTTTTTTTTAATCCCAGTAATAATCAGTTTATATTTTAAATTCAAAGTAACAGAAATTATAATTCAATGCAGGATAAGTGTATTTTTTATTGAAAGTCATTTTTTTATATATTTTCGAAGCATAAAGCTAAAGATCTTTATGCTTTATGATGAAGCCTTGTTCGTTTTTCAAGGAACTCAAAGGAGTTCCTTGAAAATTGTACACTAATGTCAAATGTCTTTTTTTTCAAATCCCAGCATAAGACGGTTTGTTTTCCAAACTTAAACTCGAAAACTTTTATTCAACGTAGGATAAATTTATCTCTTATTGGAAGTCAGTTTTTTAAATATTATTATAATACATATTTTCGATGTATAAAGCTAAAGATCTTCATGCTTTATGATGAAGCCTTGTTCGTTGTTCAAGGAACTCAAAGGAGTTCCTTAAAACGAACAAGGGTTCATCAACCGAAGCAATGTAATACAAATGTATAAGTAGTCCCAGCGGAAAGAGTTCCATTACAAATTTTTTTACAACGTCGGTTATTTGTGTTTTACAAGCTTTTTTGTTGTCTGTCTGTCATCAAATTGTTCCGGCTCCCTAAATTTTGCGCGGCGTTCTTCGCTGGCCACACCCAGGGGTGCGTGGGACGACGCTGCATCCTTCACCGTACGAATGGACCGCCGAAGCGCCGATGCACTCACTTGTCTTCCACTCGTTCAGCGACTTAGAAGTAGCGCGCGCTCCGTCTGTGCGTGCGATCAACGCCATCATTTTCTAAAGTTTATTCACAATTTGTAATTCCTTTTTTTTTGGCTGCATGAGGCAGCATAAATAAGTAACCCTAAGGCCCAGTTACGTCTTTTATTAAGCTGCCTTTAAACTCCTTCTCATCCATTCAACGCGAGAGTGGCAGGGGCAGAGGGCATCTTCGACAGCGGCGCGGCCTCATCATCTTCGGCGTGGACACAAATCTTGCAAGTTAAATTTGGCTTCCCGGTATCCGATTAAGCTGAAATTTTCACACATACATATATCGCGTGACAATAAATTGTTATGATGACATGGAGCTGAAAAGTGGTCATGGCATCTCTGTGATAAAACAACATAACCCCACTGAGTTTGATATCAATGGAGAGTATTGCGTGTGAATTCGCCGCTAGAGGCGCTAGTGTAGCGTGAGGTCTCCGAAATGTCAATTTTCACTGTTTCTGGGTGGTTAAGCGCGTTTATTACAATTTATAATTACGTTGTGAACTTTTTGTAATATTTTGGATTATGTGTTGAAAATATGAGTTAAGGCTCAATGATTTTCAATACTTTCAGAGCGAAGTTACAAAATAAGAGGTGCCAAACTAAGCGGGTTGAAGGAGCAGCTTATTGAAAGTTAGTTTGTTTACTGTTTAGGCGATTCACACACTGCTCCTTACCCCGCTACGTAGGGCGGGGCCGGATTGTTTGCAAGTACCTCAATTTTTATAGAAAATACGCAGAGTACAACACACTGACACCGCGTCTACGCGCGTGATTTTTGTATGACGGCCCCGCGCTACGCTCGTTTGTGCGGAGCGGTGTGTCAATCGCTATAAAAACACATTTATTGACAAAAGTATGCTCAAGTACCGAGTTTACAACTATGGCGTAGTGGTCACCATGCTAGTCCGCCACCCAGAGGTCCCGGGTTTGATCCCCGGTCAGGGCAAGTTAGAAAATGGCCTTTTTCAAGTTGTCCTGGGTCTTGGATGTTTATCTATGTATGTATTTGTTATAAAATATAGTATCGTTGAGTTAGTATCCCATAACACAAGTCTCGAACTTACTTTGGGGCTAGCTCAATCAGTGTTATTTGTCCCTATATATTTATTTATTTATTTATATGAACGAAATTTGATTTGGTGAGCATAAAAACGATATCCCCCCATTGATCCGTCTTTAGGAGTTCTATAACCATTCAGTTCTTTGTTATAGACTAGTGGCTCTGTGAGATGTAGATCTCGCGAGTCACCCGACTCGTTGAAGTTAATCGGATAGAAAAAAGTTGTTCAGGAAAAAAAGTCGCGCCTTAACAAGGGTAACAAAAAGTTTAATGAAAATTTACAAAGTCGAAATGGCTGAAATACTTATGATATTTTTTAAGTTTTAAATCCGCATATTCTCGCCATATTGAAATATTTTGATAAACTGAATCATCAAAAAAGAGAATCGGTTGAGAAATGCAACCTGTAATCGAGAACAGACCGACAGATAGACAGCCGGAAAAAAAAACATGTTTGGTCAATATCGAAACTGAAACGCTTCGCTAGCTTCGCTTTCTCAGTCAATAAAAGTTGGTTTTAAAAAATATTTTTTAACTTACCAAAAAAACTTACTAAAATAAACTTAAATACTAAAAATAAATCACTTATAAACATATACTATTATAAATAAAAATATCCCTCAAATCGTTCCCCTGTGGAAGAGTGCCCAGAAGGCTGGCAGCATTGCCACGTTGTATGGCAATACTACGAGCATAATTAGTCTCATTTAACCTTTACATCTTCCTTATCGAAAAATTCTAATCTTTTCTAAAGAAATGGTATTGTTTTGATTTTATTGGTTTTGTTTTATGGATCTTTTTGTAATACTATAAACGTTTACCGATTTCTTTAAAGAATAGAATGGTCCGCACTTGGTCGGGTGCCCACAAGTGGCATAAAAAAAATCTCGAGCTCCTCCGTGCTTCGGAAGGCACGTATAAAACGTTGGTCCCGGCTGTCATCTTAGTTTGGCAGTCGTCAGGCTATGTCAGATGCCTTTAGGCAGCCTGAAAAATCTGACATCAGTGTTAGCCACTTACACACACGAACGAAACGAAAGAATAGATTGAATATTTATAAAAAGTTGACAACTGCGAAAATGAAATATCTTCGGTGGCATTGTCGGTGAATCCACGAACGTCCGTTTAACATTTTCAGACAATAAATTTCAATCAACCAAACAAAATTATTTTTTATAGAAACTGGATCAGTTGATTGCTCGATTCGTATCTAAACGTGGACATAAATATTCAGAAAAATCAAATCACCGGCCAAGTGCGTGTTAGAACACGAGCAGTGTTATGTAGGGTTCCGTACTTGCGAATGCCTACTTTGAGTTCATTCCTCACGTTTTAACGACTGAAATACAACCGTTTAGCTGATAGAGGAGAAGCGAGGGAGACTTGATTTGACTGCAACAAAAACTTGTTTGAAACCAATTTCACGAACGAATCCCTAAATTGAAAATGTTACCTACAATATAGAGTGGCTTTTTTTTAGTAACCCAAGAAAAACCCACTTTACATCAAGGGCCTGACACGCTTTGATAGAGCGAGATAGTCTTATTGCGATTTCTAAAAGAAGACAAAGAAAACAGTGCCGTGTTTTGTCTCTATCACCGACCAAACATTTTTCATAGTCAGGTTATAAGCACACTTCAAATTGCATATATTTTAAGTGTGTGTATAATCCGGCCATGAAAAAAATATACGTAGTATCATTAATATGTCTTTCTTTTACCGCCGGCCGCGCAGTAGCAAATCTACACAACTTGTATATTCTAACCCTCAAATTCATAAAAAAATAACAAGCGTTTGCTAAACCTCTTTTAGTTAAAATATGTTTTGTCTCGTTCTCACTATGTCAAATTTTAAAAAGAGTGAAAGGGACAGAACGTGTTTTATCTAAAATAGGTTTATCATACGCTTATTATTTTGTATGAATTTGAGGGTTAATCTTTGCTTTACACAGTATGGGAGCTACCCTTCAAAAAAATATTGGTAACATTTAACGGCGCAAAAGAATCTGTCAACTGATGGTCCAATCAAAGAACAAAAAAAGAATATTCCTATATTTTTGGGTCCAATGATAACAGGTTATTGGACGTGACGTCACTGTGTTTCCACCTTGCGTAACATATTGTTGAAAACCCTCATTATTGGTACTACTGTATAAAGCTATGTACAAAGTTCCGTAAAGTTCTTCGGAGAAAGTTCCGTAGCAATGCTACGAGATACGGCGTAGCACCTCTACGAAACTTAAGCTTTGAAAATTAAGATTATATTTCTTGTTTGTTTGTTGTGTAAGTGGCCAACACTGGTGTCAGATTTATTTAGTTTCCTAAAGGCATCTGCCATAGCTTGACGACTGCCATACAATGATGCACTGAAACAGTGTTGCTTTTCTTTTGACGAATTCTAGACTTTTAAGATACCAACTTGACATCCATATTATTGGAACGAAGTTCCTTATCGCGCGTTGCGAAAGGGGGCTAGGCGAAAAAAATTAAGACCAAAAGTTGTAACGACACTTTGTGTTCATTCAAATTTATGAAGATAATTGCTTTGCTTTTCGTGTGTGTAAGTGGTCAACACTAGTGTCAGATTTTACAAGCTGCCTAATGGCATCTGACATAGCTTGACGACCGCCATACAATGATGACAGCCGGGACCAACGGCTTGTACGTGCCTTCCGAAGCACGGAGGAGCTCGAGAAATTTTCATGCCACTTGTGGTCACCAATTCAAGTGCGGACCACGCCTGGTGTCGCTTTACTTGCGAACTTCTTTAGCGGCGTTGTACACTTTTTTTGTAATGGGTAAAAAATGTTAAACTCGCGTCAGGGTGTCAGGACACGTGACCCTGATCGAAAATTTGTAAGACGGATGGAGAGTACACAGCCGGCGCGGCGTAGGAGAGGAAGTATCCCCCCTCTCTTTCTACGGCGCGGCGAAAATGTATGCCTGCGTGCACCACAATGCACATTTTTCAAGAGCTAAAGAAATTGAAATTATAGCCGGGCCAACTGCTTATACGTGCCTTCTTAAGCACGGAGGAGCTCAAGAAATTTTAGTGTTAACACTAATCCAAGCCCGGACCACGCCTGGAGTCGCTTTACTTGCGAAAGTGCTAGTAATGCGCACTTCCGCCGGGCCACCGAGCTCCTCTTTAATATAAATTGGTCTGGAAGCGTTTTGTGCGTCGGCTAGTTTTTGTAAACAATTAATAAGTCGAGATTTGTGCGTCGTTGATTTAAATCCATAGATTTACTTAGTGGTAAGATATGACGTCATATTAAACTAGTATTAAGTAATTTCATATTAACTTGTTAGGCAATCCAATTATTATTATAATATAACGATTTACTCTTTCTCTATTTGCTTCACAATTTAAAAATGAAATGACCTTTTATTTTAATAGGTCGTGTCTGAATACTTAGTAAATCTATGGATTTAAATCAACGACGCATGAAACGCGTCCAAACCTATAAATTGCTTTGTGTGATGCGGGTACCATTAGATCATACAATCCATCGCCGGCCTTCGCCCATCTACTACAAGACCATTCATCATCTTTTTAGCCACATGACGTCGACTGCTGAAAATAGCCTTCCTTCCCTGATTAGACAGCCGCAGGCAGTCTAGTAATAGGCCTTTGTGCTTTCAGTGTAATCTTTGAATCCTAAGAATTTGTTTTTAGGTCTACAATTTTAATGGAGTGAAAGATCTAAACTGATACTGTTTTGTTAAACGATTTAACTTATCTTAGGAAGTGAAGGGTTCGAAACCTTAATGAAATTAGGCAGTCGAATAGATAATAGTATTTTATGCAACAGTTGTATAAGAAGGTTCATAAAATGCGTGTGGCGCAGGTTACGATGCGAGCCTTGGCGAGCATCGTAAGGAGACGCCATCGAGCATTTTGTGACATACTTATACAACGTTGCATACAATACTTTTTCTACGACTACATTTACTAAAATAAATCCAAAAATAAACAAAGAAAAGTATGAAATACTACCATATGTTTGCTAGATACTAGGTATCTATGAAGACATAATTTTTTTTATTGACGTCTTCCTAGTGACCAAAAGTGCAATTTTTTAAACATGTAGTCACTTAAACGAATGTTTTTCATACAAAAAACCGTTTGTTCAGTGACTCCACGTTTGAAAAATGGCACCATATGTTAAAATAACGATTTTATTGTGTTGGCAGTATGGTAGATCTAAAGAAAAAAAGTTATAGGTCTATGGCTAGGAGTATCGTTTTGGCGAAATAACGACACATGTGCTATTATATTAGGAATAGACTATAGACTTTTCTGAAATCATATAATCTATGTTCTTATATTAGTGTTCGGGGCCATTTAAAAGACAGATAACAGTACAGGAGTAGAAAAAATAATATTAATTTAAAGTTTGAAAACTGGTGATTCTTTAAAAACAAAATTAAAATTACTGGCCAAGTGCGAGTAACGGAACACTTCGTGCCTTCATGCAATAAAGCGTATTCATACCATTATGTATAACGTTTGTTGTAATGGAGTTCCAATTGAAAATTTATTTAATTTTATTTCTATAATCTGTTGTTATAGTGACATCATATGTAGAAATTTCAACTATCTAGCTATCATGGTTAATGAGATATAGCCTGGTGATAGACCGACACATGGATGGACGGAACTCTAAAAAGACCAGCTCAGTTATAGTTTTGCCCAGGAGCAATTTTCAGCAATGACCTGAAGAGATATGTGTGGATCCAATATAAAAATAATTAAATAAGGCTGGGTGTATGTTTAAGATCATCAACGATGGGAATAGGTAGATTGATTTTATTTATAGTATCATTTACTGTCATAGAAATCACACATGTATAAGCCTTTTTTCCGGGATTTCGTAAAAACAAAATATTAACCTTTTCAGAATCCTAAGTTTTTCCGAGCTACCTAATTACTTTAATGTTTTTAGTTTATATTTTATACGTATATTTATATATATTTATGTATATTAGTATGTAAATTTATGTACATACTTATATGTAAGTTTATTCTTAGTTGTATTCATGTAGTTTAACCTCTACATATTGTTTGTACAGTATCCTTCTGTAATTTAATATTGTACTGTCCCACTTCTGCCCTAAACGCATAATAAGTAAACATTCCTCTCAATTTTTTCTGTGAATTTTGCCATGCCTGTATTGTTATTTTTTGCTTTAGAAGGCCAGTCACTTATCCAGTTGAAATAATGTTAAAAAAATACTTTCTCATATATTTTTCACCCTACATGTAACAATTTTGAAATTACCAAAAAAAAAAAAATATTTATAATTTTATAATCCTGGAGGCACGTCTATATTAATAACTACGTTTCAGTTCATTGACCCCAAAACAATCTACCTATTCCGATCAGTGATGATCATCATCCGTGCATAATCTTGGTTGCATCCTCAGCGGTAACAATGCTTCAGAGCCCGCTACCTTAGTCAAATAACCAAGGTGATTTGACTAAGTTTCTGATTTTTACACGGAGCGTTTCAACCCAACTGGTAGAGCAAAACCGATCCTTGGATAAGTTTAAGCAAACACTAGATGGCGTTCAAAACCCACAGTTTATACGTGTCTTCCAAAATATTGAATTATGTTTCTTCTCGGATAATCAAGCCTGCAATATCCAAACCAGACTGCAAACAACTTTTCACAAAGTATGCTTCCAAGTCGGATTCGAACCAGGATCACAAAACAAACGCCTTAACCACTGGACCACGGAAGCAGTCAATGCACTGTGTGTATGTTTGTATACATAAACAAATTAATATTGTTATAGAAAACACTATTACTTTAATTAAGCCTCACGGTATTGGCCTCCTCTATTGACTTCCATTGAGATCTGGCTCTTTCCATTGAGATCTGTCTCTAGTTACTCTCCTCCAGCTAACAAGCAGTTAGCCCAGTTCTGACAATCTTTAGGACAACATTATGGATGTCAGATGCCTTTCGGGAATCTCATAAGTCTGACACTAGTGTAGGCCATTTACACACACAAAAAGCAAAAAGCTTGGAGCTGAATAATAGATGATATTTCAAAGCATTACATCACTTCGTCGTGTAACATCTAGTCTGACACCTAAGTGTGCTCTTTTTGATAGTAGCTTTCAGAGTGGTAGATATCATATTTCTTCACATTAACGTCATTAACGTCTGGAGTCCTAGATGGTATTTTTCGTGTATTTATGCCAATATCAATAAAGTCAGTTTGAGAAAGAAACTATTCTCTAAGCTAGAGTTTATTTTTAGAAGCCAAATCCTTTCGCTAGTCTAGCCAAATCAATCTTGAGTGAGCGCGTGGGAAGCATTTTGCCGTTCATAATCATTGTTAATTCCAAACAGAAACCCTATCATTAAATTAATTAGTTTTTGCATGATAAAAAAGGACCATCAATCCTTAGAAATTCAATGTATTTATTGCAAAGTCACTAAGGACACTTATACTTAAAATATAATCTTTGAAAAAATAACATTATTTAAAAAATACTATCCTTAGAAATATGAAAAAGTAACATGAGTGAAAGTTCTTGTTGTCTACAGGATATTTGCATTAGCGTAATAGTCTTGATAGTAAATACGATAGTAATTAGTCCGTCTTTTAGATCATCCAAAATTAATGGACCCATATTTGTCAGTTTGCCAAAAAATTATAAAAACACATAGATACGTAACATCCAAGTTCCGGAGTGGGGCTTGCGACGTCACCTCTATGTAAAATCGTACGTAGCCGTGACGTCATTCGAAATTTCAATGCGCTGTATCAATAGACGTAAAAAAAAATTACTACGTGTATCTTTGTAGTTTTTTGTAACTCAGAGAAAAAGAAAATACGTGTACTATATTTTTAAAAATCTAACCGATGGGCTAAAACTATTTTTCCATTCGTCATGCCTTTTTTCGTTGCAAAGTAATTTTTAGCTTCTATGATTCCCATTTTTGGCGCAACCATTCTCCTGCGGAGACCCGCAGTCTGATTGGGTCCAAACCTCTTCCTCTGATCGGAGTAAGTTGGAAAATGAACATCATATTGTCCAGTATCTAGGGTGTTGGGTGTATTATTAAAATTGTCGATATCGTTCGAATTATACCTATATATTGAGTAAGTATTCCATAACACAAGTTTAAACTTTGGGCACAGAATTAATATGCAGCTAAAGACTGTAAACAAGGGGAAGTTTGAGGACGGGGAATGGGGACGTATATTGTGTTGCTTGCTTGTTTGCTTCTCGTGTGTGTAAGTGGCCAACACTTGTGTCAGATTTTTCAAGTCTAAAGCAGGCCTACATCACTCGCTCAAGGCCACGCGCTATATGCCTACCGCTCGGCGTATTCGTCGACGATACAACCGACAAGGGCCGCCAAACCACCAAACGCCCGCCTGAGCACTCGCACCGCACCGCACTTCACCGCACGTTTCCCGGCCTTACGCTTCGAAATGCCGAAACCACGTATTATTGTGCAGTGCAGTGGGTGTCAAAATCAAAAATAAACTAAAATTTGACCCCGAAGACCCCGGGCTCTAAAGCGTTACTGCTGAGGATTCAACCGGGACGCATGCGCTCGGATGATGATGACTAAAAACGGGTGCTAGTAATAAATAATTTCTCAAAACTGAAAACCAACTTCACCCCCAAACTGCACAATCGATTTTGATAAAATTCCTATGGTACCACCTGGAAAGTATACCCTTTCAAACAAAAAAGAATTTTTTAAATCGGTCCAGGCGTCTTTGAATAATCGGTGAACATACACAAAAAATAACCGACCAATTGCGTGTCGGACCACGCGCAGTGTAGGGTTCCCTAGTTACGAATGCCAATTTTGAGTTCATGCCACTATATAATTTTTCAAAACTAAACACCGACTTACCCCCAAACTACTCAACCGATTTTAATAAAATTACTATTTGACCACCTGGACAGCATACCCATTCAAACAAAAAAATAATTTTCCAAATCGGTCCACGCGTCTTTGAGTAATCAGTAAACATACATAAAAAAATAAAGGATCGCGATGAATTGATAACCTCCTCCTTTTTTTGAAGTCGGTTAAAAAGGTAGAACACTTGACTCTAAGAAAAAAATTCACTTTAAAACCAAATATTTCAGAAACGGATCCGCAAATCAAAAAACGGTGTTCACACGCTCATATTCAACGATTCCCTTACATGATTAGTTAGTCAAGAAAAAAAAATTGACTTTTCTCTTTACTTTTATGGGAGCTACCATAAAAAGGTTTATATCTTAAAGAGATTTTGGGTAAGCAAGATAGTTTTTATTGTACGTCATCAGTATCATCATCATTTCAGCCACACAACGTCCTGGACATAGGCCTCTCCCAAAGATTTCCGAAACGACCGATCAAGAGCGGCCTGCATCCAGCACTTTCCAGCGACCTTGGTCAGGTCGTCTGACCACTTCGTTTGCCAGTACGTGGTCGCCATTCGAGAACCTTCTTGCCCCATCGGCCATTGGTTCTTCGCACTATGTGTCCCGCTCACAGCCACTTCAATGAACTAATCCGCTGGGCTATATCAGTGACTTTTGTTCTCCTATGAATTTCCTCATTTCTGATTCGATCACGTAAGGAAACACCGATCGTAGCCCTCTCCATAGCGCGCTGAATGACTTTCAGCCGTCTTATGAGACCCGTAGTAAGGGACCACGTTTCAGAGCCATAAGTCATCACTGGTAACACACATTGATTAAACACTTTCGTCTTGATTCACTTTTATTGAACGTGCCATGCCTATTTTTAAGACGAAGTGGTAGCTAAAGTGGCGCCCTCATTTGAAATAAATTGTTTAAAACTAAATATGGTGATAATTAAAAATTTCATTTGTATCAATGTCTAGAAAGACCTTTAAACTATTTTATGAAAAACCTTTGAACGTAATATTGGTAGTCCGTCTAGTTTTAAAATTGGCTTTTCACCTTTGGTTGGCTGTCTCGCTCGCACAATCAAACATTTTTAAAGATTATTAAAAAATGTGACTCATTTGAAGAAAAGTATTTCATAAACTTCACATTTTTCACATTTTTTAATAATCTTTAAAAATTTTTGATTGTGCGAGCGAGACAGCCAACCAAAGGCGAAAAGCCTCTTAAGGAGCGCTTTATACAAAAGCTTGTTATTAAAAATATATTTTTTTAAATAATTACTCGTTCAAATTTTCCTCGGTCTTGGATGTTTATCTATATATGTATTTGTTATAAAATATAGTATCGTTGAGTTAGTATCCCATAACACAAGTCTCGAACTTACCTTGGGGCTAGCTCAATCTGTGTTATTTGTCCCTATATATTTATTTATTTATCTATATTTAATCAAGGAAGATCTTTGGCATTGAACCCTCTCCATGTAAGTTCGTTCAACTCGCACTTGGCCGCTTTTATTATAACGTAAATAAATAAAATATATAGGGACAAATAACACTGATTGAGCTAGCCCCAAAGTAAGTTCGAGACTTGTGTTATGGGATACTAACCCAACGATACTATATTTTATAACAAATACATATATAGATAAACATCCAAGACCCAGGACAATTTGAAAAAGGCCATTTTCAAACTTGCCCTGAACGTGAAAACAGGTTTTCTTGTTCTTAACTATGTTTAATATAAATCTGTTTAGCCGCTCAAAAGTTATTGGAGGTAAACTCTTGAAAGTCGGAGGTTACTTTAATTTGACTGGTGAATAAACTCGGAAACTTAATTAAGATAAGCCTAGGGTTTAAACGCTCTTGTTAAGAAACTGTAAAAACTCGTATTTTTTTTAACAGACTTCCAAGAAGGAGTGGGTTGTCAATAGAGAAGATGCATTTTTTCCGTTGTGCTATGGAAAGAGTTCCTTAAAAATAGGCATGGCACGTACAAGAAAAGTGAATCAAGACGAAAGTGTTTAATTAATGTGTGTTACCAATGATGACTTATGGCTCTGAAACGTGGTCCCTTACTATGGGTCTCATAAGAAGGCTTAAGGTCTATGGCTATGGAGAGGGCTATGCTCGGTGTTTCAGTACGTGATCGAATCAGAAATGAGGAAATTCGTAGGAGAACAAAAGTCACTGACATAGCCCAGCGGATTAGTTCGTTGAAGTGGCAGTGGGCGGGACACATAACGCGAAGAACCGATGGCCGATGGGGCAAAAAGGATCTCGAATGGCGACCACGTACTGGCAAGCGAAGTGGTCAGACGGCCTGACCAAGGTCGCTGGAAAGTGCTGGATGCAGGCCATTCTCCAACTTGCCCTTGCATCGAACCGTAGTTGAACGTATTATATTGAGTTCAACACTTATTTTTAATTGCTAGAATTCCTAAAGGTTTTTCTCTAACCTACAAGCAATGAACTATATTATGTATTTTTTTTTCAAAATTTTAGGCCCTGTTGTTTCGAATATCAGGGGGGAGGAATGGTCAAATTTTGCGTTCTTTCATAAATAAAATCAAAATTTTAACTTTTTTTTTTATTTCCTTCTTTATCGCCCGTAAATGACGCTTATTTTAAAAAAAAATACTTTCACCTGATTTGGTCCAGTAGATTCGGAGCACATTAGCTGTGATAGACGGACGGACAGACAGACGCACAAGTGATCCAGTACGGGTTTCGTTTTTCATTTTTGGTACGGAACCCTAAAAACTATCCATCCATTTGAGAGCTACGAAGCCACAAACAGACAGACTGACAGACAGACATGTGCGTCAACTTATAACATCCCTCTTTTCATCGGGGTTAAAGACATAACAAATAAGAAGACATTTAAGAAAAAGAAACGTACAGTATTTGCGTATTTAAACATAAACGAGGTAAATTTAATTATTCGGCAATTGTTTAAGAAACAATACCCCGTTTTCCCCAAATTAAATTTCTTTGTATTCATAACTCTTGGCTCCCACTCGAAATCCAGCCCACTCATTGCTGCTAAGACAAACATTTCAAGTAATATTACGCATGAATTTACGGTCACCAAAACCAAATGTCTCGCTTATTAAGGTTTAATTTAGGTTTTTAGGTTGTCAGGAAGAAATCGCTTTTAGACAAGACCGATTGTGGAACAAAAGTTCGACGTACCTTTCTCCGGGTTATCTTTTAACGCATAACATTTGTCCTTCCGATGACTCGCCGACCGAACTCTTCATCTTCGTACGATTGACGTCAATACATTTCGCCTTTCGTCCATTTGAAAACAGAACGATTGTTCACTCAGTCGAGTGTAAAATTTATTCATAGTTTATTATGCGTAAGCCAATAAATAGCAATATACATTGTTCAATTATGAATGCACTTTTACACTTGACTGTACATTTATAATGTCTTTTTTGTGTATATTTTTTCATTATTGTTATTTTACTTTATTATTATTTTTTTGGTGTACAATAAAGTATTACTTAACTTAACTTATTTTTAAATCCCTGACACAAATAGAGGGGTGTTTATAAGTTTGACGCCAATGTCTGCTTGTGTGTCTGTCTGCGGCATCGTAGCTTCCGAACGGATGGACTGATTTCGATTAAAATTCAAATATATCTTTATTATCATAGGATATTTATAATATCTCTTAATAATCGTCACTTTGTGTTGTTGCACAATAATTGTTGACGTCAAAAAGTTACTTAAAGATAATTTACTGCCGACTCCAAAGCGCTAGTGCAGAAGAAGCGGTAACAAACTGCACTGCAGCATTTTCTCTAAGAACGTCAACTCACAATGATATTAATATTTATAGTTGATATGTGGACAGAGTATACATTCTTTGTTGTCATAATTTAAATTAATTTTTTTTAATGTCGAAATTTTAAAATAATGTCAATTCAAGTTGTAGATTCAGTATGTACCATAAAACACAAATTTATCACTATAACGACATGTTATATTATGTATCAAATTATTAGGATAGTGAATGTTTTTGTTATTTGTTGGAGACTGGCAACGTAGATATGGGAATGCACATAATATTATTTTGCCTACTTCTAGTTCAGTTAAATAATCCATAAAGCTGATTATTTCTTTCTTTCCTAATCTGTTACTATTGTGAATTTATGATCCGATGCGGGCTTTTTACGCGATAGCAACTTTCTTTGAGGTAATTCTAAACTGAATGATGAATATCATTTCAGTTGTTTAGAAGTTATGGACACTTTAAAGACGGTTTTTTTTCGTTTTCCTGGAAGTAAAACTTATATACGTAAAATGTAAATGAGAATCAGATATATAAACAAACTAGCATTTACCCGCGGATTCGCTCGCGTATCCCAAATCCCACGGGAACAGTACTTTTTTTTACGGGATCACAGGTACCCTATATCCTTCTCAGGACTTTTAACTATGTATATGTATGTGAATTTTCAAGAAGTTTGGTTCAGTAAATAAAGCGTGAAGGAGTAATAAACAATCAAATATACAAACAATTAAATATACGCCCATTGTACCCATGTATTTTAAATTGTAAAACTTCTTTTTTATGTTATTATTTTGTATAGGTGCAATAAATAGTTTTTCATTCATTCATTCATTCATTCATTATACAATGTCACTTTCGCATTTATGATATTAATTGGGATTGGGATTGGGACAAGCGATGCCCGCGGCGTTTCCCGCGTGTTGAATTTGCCAATCCTATGAGAACCTGACTTTTTTGTGATAAGAAGTATATTGTGTTTTAATAAGCTGGGTATATAATTATGTTAATACGCTACATGCCAAATTTCATATCCAATCCGTTCAACCGTTTTGGAATAAAAGCTTACATGCTAGTCTTCTCTTCCACGCAGATCGTAAAAGCCGATCGAGGGAAGGGCGAAAATGCAAATCATGTTATTAGGCAATGCGGCTAGCAAGCCATTACTATTTTGATTCCTTTTTACAATTTTTCGCCCACAATTTCACAAGTGGCCTTCCACAAGTGGTCACGCGGCTCTAGGCTCTGCATAGAACCATAAGTTACATACTGACCTTTTTGACCTTTTTTCATGGTAAATTTTACATAAATATGGCTCAATTTCTGTTATCATAATTCTAAACAATTTAAGTAACACCAATTGTTAAATACTTGCTGTAACGTATATAATGTAACCTTTTAATAAGCAATTTAAGTCAGTATCTTGAGCTTAACAATGTTTACATTGCCTGTCATGCTGTGTGTGTATGTTTTTTGGGTCTCAGTCTAGAGCAAAGTGTCTGTACATTTTTAGATTTATACAAAAGTGATTGTGACCTGTTGTGTATGCCTTAATAAACAATAAACAACAATAAACACCAACAATAATGCTCTATCGCGCACTGTTAGGGATAATAATAATAATAGTGTCTTCATCAGTCGGGGTTGAAACCCAAGAGGGCTCGCAGGGCTCTCAGCTCTGCATTGCCTTAATTGGCCGTGCAGAGAGGAATCGTTACAGCTGTTGCTCCAGAGGTGGAAGTGTCAAAGGGCATCGCATGAGTAACTTCGAAGAAATCGCAGCACACCTCTCGACAACTCTGAGTCCCCTGCACCGGTGTTGCTCCTTTGCCGGCAATTATTGTCGGCACATTTGAAGGGCCCATCTAGTGTGCGGCAAGCCACCGCCTGCCTTCAATAGTCAGTAATCATGATCATGGCATATGATGTTCCTATTGCAATATGCATCCCAACCTCATTTCATACCCATAGACCTTACTCTCTTTCTTGCAATAGATATTTCTCCTGCCGAAACCTATTCAAGGGTCCACCTTTCATAGGTATATTCAGCAATAGGTTTTGGCGGGAGCGCCACATTAAATCAACTTCTCCAAAGGGCCTCTACGTGTTGGATCTGTATCCTCATGCAAACCTCTCAAAGACCGGGGTGAAATGACCCGTGAACCTAAAGGAGACACAAAATAATATTAATAATTTATATATTTTAGGCAACAAAAGAGTTAACATAAAATATTTATTTATTTATTTAATTATTACATTTCATTGCACATGATCTATTACAACATCTTATTCAGTCGCCATAAACATATTATATCAATTTACTTAAGAGTTTTAATTTAATAAGAAACTTAAAAAATCTACGACACAGCAGTAAACTTAGCTCTAAGTAATTTTTTGACGTCAATATTATTGTGCAACAAAAAAAAAATGATAATAAAGATATATTTGATATGAATTGAATTGAACACACGTTGAAGATGAGGTAGTGTCCACCCGACAGCGTATGTCTGCCTAGTTACCCGTAAGTAACAAATCGCACCCGGAAGACATAAATTATGAAGCGTAAAGGGTAAACCTCTACTCTTTACCCTTCACTTGAAGGCGATTGCTTATGCAGAAGGTTGGGTCGCCATGACTCACATATATGTATTAGTAACCTTAGCTCATGAATTAATAAATGTCGGTAGTTATAAAATCATACTAACTCATAAAAGATTTTAATTTATGACTTGGGTGTCCATGAATATTTTCAAGTCGATATCATATATTTAATGAGTGAAACTTACTCTCTTAATATTGCAATTGCAAAAATGCACTTCCTTTATTAAGAAATAACTTCAGTTTTATATTCGCTTTATGTGAAGATAGCAAATAAACTTTTACTATAACATTAAATTTTTATGATTCAATTCGCGTTCAGGTTCTGTGAATATATAATAATAATAAATATATAGGTACAAATAACTAGCCCCAAAAGTATGTTCGAGACTTGTGTTATGGGATACTATCTCAATGATACTATATTTTATAAAAAAATCATATATAGATAAACATCCAAGGCTCAGGACAATTTGAAAAGGGCCATTTTCTAACTTGCCCTGACCGGGAATCGAACCCGGAACCTCTGGGTGGTGGACTTGCATTGTGAGTACGTCACGGAGATCGTCAAAATATATTAAATAAAATAAAAAAAAGCATCTTGTATTATATAATTTTTTATTGTTTCTTCTAGTTCCTATCAGACCCCAAAACACATCAACCACCAGACATCAAACCCTTTCACGCCCAGACTTTATATCAGTTTTCGTGCCCCCAGCGTGAGGCCTATGCCTGATCCGAAAATAAATACCTACAACCAAAAAGTGATGAAGATACTTAAGTTATGTGTAATACGAGCAGTGGTTTTTTGTCGGATAAATCCGACATTCTCGGTGACAGGGTTACAGCCAAACTTTTTTTTAAACAAATCGTAACAGCTAAAACTTTATAGGTTTTGTCGTTTCGTTGCTAAGTTCTTAACCTTTAAGTGACGTGGGTGTCCCACAGACGGCGTGTTGACAATTTTGTTCGTAACTTTGTCGTTGTAAATATTTTTTACCCGCGCCCCGCTAGCTTCGTGGTTTGCAATTCCCATTGGTCAGCCGAGCTCACGCTCTCGTCAAGTAAACAGTTTCACGTGTAAGGTGCTTTGGTGTCTAAGAGACGTGAGGTCAGTATTAGTGTACATATTTTTTATTACGTCACGTCCTTGTTTGTGCGATTATTTGAAGTGTCTCATGAACGTCACGTCACTAATCGTTCAATTGTTTTAGATGGAAGAACCAAGTACTTCTGGAAGTAGTAATAAAAGAAGAAGAGTGGTATCTAACAGAGCTCCTGACTTCGGTGGAACCATCCAAAAGTGGTTGGAGCAGGAACTAGAGGATGATTTCAGCGATATTGATGACAAGCAAAATGACCCGGATTTCCACTTGGAAAGTGTTCAAGTTGTGTGAATTGGATCCCGAAACTAATAAACCCTTAGTAAATATAGATTACAACTAAACTAAAGTGAGGGGAAGATGGAGTGGACAAAAAATGTTCAAATTGTTCTTGCCGTCGTCATACACAATGTTGGCCTCTTGCAAGTTTTTTCAGGATTTTGGATATAAGCAGCGTGAACACGTACGCTTTATATAAATTTAATAATGTACCTAATATACCAAGAGGATGGTTCCTACAAAATCTTGCTCGACAATTAGCCCTGCCAAATCGTAAACGCAGAGTTTACATGGATTGTATGCCAAAAGAATTAAGACTGACCATAAAGCGTATATTCTTGGGAATGATTTACCTCCGGAGCCAGATAGACCTACACCAGCTAACACAGAAATGGTAAAAAAATGACATAAAATATGTCACTCAAGATTTAAAAGAGGCGTACGTATAAAATAAGCAACATGTCATAAGCCTATCTATCTCAATTGCTCTAAAACTATCTTTATAAAATATATAATCTTTATAGATTTCATTACCAAAGAACTTCAGTGCTCGTATCATCTTTATGCCGATGACTTGCAACTTTATACTCAGACCAGGGCTGGATTTAGGGGAGGGCAACCGTGGCTACAGTCCCGGGGTCTCCACAAAGAGGGGCTCCCACAATAGAGATTTCGAAAAAAAAAAACTTTCTAATTCTTAAAATTCAATTTAAAATATTTTTTTCGCTGTTCTGTTCTACCTTTGGTTTTACAATAAATTATAAATTAAAAAATTCGACTGAAAAAAATTGTTCACTTTTTGAAAAATAATTGAGGGCCAGGGGGCCTCCAATCTTTTGGTGCTCCGAGGCCTCCAGACCTCTAAATCGGGCCCTGACTCAGACTGAAGTCGACCAGGTAGACAGCGCCGTAGAAAGAATAAATGCTGATTTGAAGGTGGTAGGTGACTGGTCTCGGCGGTGTGGAGTAACTGTTAACCCCAACAAATGTCAAGCTATACTGATTGGCAGCCCACGTCTCTTAAGTCGTATTGACAATGACTCCTTACAACCAGTTATATAGGTATGAAAACATCATAATTCCGTTTAGTTTCAGCGTGAACGACCTGGGCCTACAAATAGATACCAATTACGCTTGGAATGTGCAGGTTTCTGAGACTGCTCGTAGGATCACCAGTGGATTGCGCTCCCTGTACAAATTAAAAAATTCTTTCGGGAAATGTAAAAACTATGCTCATTCAAACTCTTTTTCTCCCTATTCTGGACTATGGGGATGTGTGTTACTCGGACTTGAACTGTGACCTTCTAAATAAACTCGACAGACTTCAAAATAACTGTCTTTGATTTATATATAGCCTTCGTAAGTACGACCATGTGTCTGCTTACCGTACTCAACTAAAGTGGTTGCCTATTCGTCAGCATCGCCAGCTGCATATTCTCACAACCCACTTTTCAATTCTTTTTGACCCTAAAACTCCGACATATCTCAAATCAAAATTCACTTTTCTTGGTGATACCCATGGCAAAAATCTTCGCTCTTCTAGCAATCTCCGTCTCGATATACCATTTCACCGGAGTGGGTTCTTCGAACGTTCGTTTGCTGTTCAAGCAAAGCTTTGGAACGTCCTACCACTCAATATCCAGAAGGCTCGTACTCGAGTAGCGTTTAAAAGTGCAGTGCGTGCACATTATCTTTGAGATCTATCAGATAGAATACAAATAATATATATGTAGAATACGTATTGGTTATTATATCTTATATACTCGTATATGTATATTTTGAATGTAATTTTAATTAATATATTCTTATATTATTATTATTAATATATCTTTCAAAATCACATAATTTGCTGCTCCTTCAAAAGACTTCTTAATCTCGGCATCACTAGCAGGTTGACTAGTAGATAAAGCCTCTGGCTTTAAGTCCGCCTATATTACATTTGTAATAAAGTTAAATAAATAAAAAATAAAAAAAACACTATGTGTGTTGAATGCGCTGAAATTATTTGAAATTCAGTGATTAATATCACTGAATTTCAAAAAATGATATTAATCATTTGAAATTCAGTGATTAATATCATTTTATAATATTTTTATTTTTCTTGTGTTTAGTTCATTGTTTGTTAACTCATTTAAAAGCAGTTAATGTTATTTTTTCCTTATGGTGTTAAAAAGCTATTCTAGACAAGTCACAACTATAAGACTGATATTAGATATGGCTTAACTAGGTGCCAAATAAATGTTGATTTTGCATATATTTGTTCCATATTTTTATTTATATTATTCCAGAATAATCGAATAATCTTAATTCATTTAAAATATATAAAGTAAAACGTAATTTTAAAATCCGTCCGTGAGATGTCACGTCACTACTAATTACCCAACCTAACCACGTCAATTCCATTAGAGCAGCTCTCAGAAGGAGGCATGATTTGATAACAGACCGCTTGTGAAATTAAACCTACAAGAGAGTCTGTGCGCTGCTTTAGACCTCGCGAGAATGCCTTTGCATAGCTTAAAACAAAATAAATGTTTATCGCACTCCTTTACACCTCGTGGATCTGCCATTTTGAATGAATTGACAAAATAATTGAGACTTCAATACTCAATACTCAATCCTTTATTGCTTCCTCAATGTTGTACATACATGTGGTGTTTAATATAAAATGAGAACCAATTAAGGACCCTGACGGGCGCTGCAATAGGAGAGGGGCTATTTTATCTTAAAATTGTTATATATTAAATCATGCAAATAAATTATTCTATTATATTTTGGATGCTAATGAATATGATTAATTTTATTATAATATTTTAATTATATTATCAGGTGTATTTTAATAGTCAAGTTCAAGATAGGTGTTTATATTTTATTTGTTTATTGATTTATTAATTGATTATGTATATATTTTATTTGGTAAAATGTTTATCATCTATATATTCTGTAAGAGTATAATAACATTTATAATCAGTACTTCTTTAATGAGCTGCAGTTTTTTTTTGTCATTTTCTATATTTTTAATGTCTTCGGGGAGTTTATTGTAAATTTTTACGGACATGGCAGGTGGACTGGATGCGTGGAGTTGGAGACGTGAGAATGGTATCTGTAGCCTGTTTTTAAGTCTGATTGGATATTTTGATATTTTATCTTTTTGTTTGGGAAAGAAATTTGGATAGTTAAGGACGAGCGCGCTTCCGAGAGGTTACGGGTGATCCAAGGGCTGGCAGTTATTTCGCCTAAAGAATTTTTATCGCAGTGCAGAGAGGCAATGCTGCTAGCTTACTGGGCACCCTGCCTCGCGGCGACGCGTTGGAATCTCTATTTTATTTGTAAATTTTGTATGAATAATTGTATCTGAACTGTATGTTTATAACAAAATAATTCTTATAGGTAATTATCGGAACTTACAACATTTTACTGGATCAGTTAAGAAATGCGACTTGTATAGAAGAACAGCCGTACAACAATACAGACACACGAAACTTAAACTTTTTTTATCTATAAATGTATGCTTACTTGCGTATTTAAAAAAAAAACGGCCAAGTGCAAATCGGATATACGCACTAAGGGCTCCGTACCATTATCTATAAAAAATCACGTTTGTTGTAAAAGCCCCACTTAAACATTTATTTTATTCTGTTTTTAATGTATGTAGAAAATTTCAACAGTCTACCTTTCACGTGGTTCATGAGATACACAGCCTGGTGACAGACCGACGGAAGGACAGCGGAGTTTTAGTAATAGCGGTTATGATTGCAAACTCATTTGCTCAAAAGTACAACAAATTTGTCTAACCACATAAATTAATTTATTCTCACTTTTTTAGTTTCATGATAAAGTTGAGGTTTTCATTTCAGACTTATTGATATGGCAACCTTATAACTTTTAGGTTTCGCTCTGACCACAAAAGGGATTTATTGATATAACAAATTTCTGTGTAATCTATAGGGTAAGCCTATATTGTTGGACATTAGTTCACTCGGCAACTTTAGGGTACCTCCGTAGTATGTAAAGTATCATCATGTACCTGCACTAGACAAATCTAATTTGCGTTAAGTTGATTTTTAGGGTTCCGTACCCAAAGGGTTAACCCAGGACCCTATAACTAAGGCTCCGCTGTCCGTCCGTCTGTCTTGTCTGTCACCAGGCTTATACATCATGAACCGTAATATCTAAACAGTTGAAATTTTCATACATGAAGGATTTGTCGCTATAACAATAAATACTGAAAATACAATAAAATAAATATTTAAGTAGGGTGGGACTCCCATACAATAAACTTGCTTTTTAAAGATACAAGACTTAGCCAGGTTTTTGATCAAATTCAAAAAAGGAGGTTCTATGTTCGACTGTATATTTATAATAAAGTTCTGTCGAACATCGCCTAACTTCAGCGATGCAGGCCACTTCCGATCGGTAGTTTTGGAAATCCTTGGAGAAGGCCTATGTTCAGAAGTGGACTTCCTGTGGCTGATATGATGATGATGAACATTTATTTATTTAGAGCCCGCTAGATCCCATTACTGCAGCAAAGGCCTCCCTCTAGGTTCTCCATTTCTCTCTATCTCGCCTGCCAGTCCTTTGAGTAGGCATCTAGGTCGTCACGAAACATTGCCTGATTTAAATTATTGTAAAATCATTCATTCATCCAAGCGGCAGATATAAACATATGTTCCACCGCTTACTGTTTGATTCAACACATAACTCAATTCTGCATAAAAATCTAACTTACTCAACTTTCATTGGAATTCTACAATCAAAGTAAATATGTATGTATGTACTCTTGACCTTTGTCCGAACATGATTGGGAAGAGAGCCAGTGAAAAAACATATTTCAAACACATATTGAATATCTAACAGAAATTTCTAGAAATTCGCCTTTTTCCATATTGCTTTGTAAATAGATGGATGATAAGTGTTTTTTTCTACAAATGAAATTATTGTTCTCTCGATTAGTGTTGCCGCTTGATATTTCACTATCGACAGCTTGATAGAATATCGGTATTTTAAACAAAACCGATACTATTGATAGACTTTCGACAGTGCAGTTAACTTTCGACAGACTTTCGACAATGCTGCAGTGCAGAAAACATTGAGTAAAAGAAATACGAAAAATGAAAGAATACGATTACGATTTGGTTTGAAGATACCAAACTTTTGTTCTAATTAGCAGAATCATGTAGTTGCATGTACCAAAGTACAACTATTAATTAAAACACGTTTTAACTACTGATAGCTTTGACTAGCAGTCACGTGATTCTGGTAACGTGAAGCATAAATGTTTGCTATCAGCAACATCTCTTCTAAGTGTACTTGGGGATTTACATTTGGGGATTTACTAAAATATGAAAGTGACTTAAGCATTCTTCCACGTCTTTCCTTGCGCGGTAGGTAGAGGTAACGGTCACAACATCCAAAGACGTTTTTAAAATGCAAAGTGGAATTATAAAATTAAATTAATTATAAAAATTAAAAATATTTTTTTTTCCGAAAAACGGCCACTTTTGACTAATATACTTAACGTTTTGACTTTAAACTAAAAATGGTTTTTGATGAACTTCATGTTTATTTTAATGAGCCACAGAAAGCCTCTACTGGATATATGTTTCCACAAAAGATTCTTTGCTAAGCTACCAAGCTTTCCACCAAATGATATTTACATACATGCAAAAACCGGACCGGGTCGACCTTGACGAACGTTCTGCGACCAAATTGCAGATGTTCTGAAGAAAGGTGAAGTAAGGAGTACCTATAACCGGAGAGCAAGCATGAAAAAAGTAATGAGTGTTGACGAAGCAAAAGAGGTTTGCAAGGATCGTAGCAAGTGGAGATCTATAGTCTTTGCCTACCCCCAAGGTAAAGAGGCGTGGAAATATATATGTATGTATGTATACATACATACTATCATTATTCCGCGGCAGTTTTAAATACGCCGCAACCAAGTGCTGGAACAATTTGCCTCCTCCACTTCGGTGTCCGCAATCAGTCCCAACTTTCAAAACCAAACTGAGAGGCATTTTGTTACAGGCACGAATAGCGCAGTGGCAGTAGAAATTGTATTTGGAAGGTTAGCATTGCATGTGCATTGAAGCCCACGTTTCTAAGAGTACTTACCTATATATCGTAAATTAAACAGTACTGTATTAAATTATATTATTATTTTTTAGCACGCATTAATATTTATTAAAACATATATCTGCATATCTTCACATTTCGTAGAGAC
The DNA here is from genome assembly GCA_943193695.1 of Acrobasis suavella. Classification (NCBI taxonomy): domain Eukaryota; kingdom Metazoa; phylum Arthropoda; class Insecta; order Lepidoptera; family Pyralidae; genus Acrobasis; species Acrobasis suavella. The sequence continues at coordinate 24,297,988 of OW971934.1, forward strand.
ACAAACTCATACTATTTCATTTACACACCAACAACATTCGCCCGTGAGTCACATTACATAAGGTCAATTGAATACCAGCGTCGCGGTTACATAGTGACCGCGACATATGCTGAATGGATACTTTTGCCAAAATACCACACCACGCTTTGTCAATCCTGCACATGTAGATACGAGATGAAGGAGACATTTCATTGTTCGATGTACTTTTTTCTATTTAGTGTTGTGGTATTTTTTGACAATAAAGGAAATTCTATTCTATTCTACTATCACGTCTTTATGTCTGACGGAGCAAACAGGGCATTTTGGGTTTTGAAATAGAGCCCAGGGCTGTTAGACTCAAAGGCCACTTTTAGCGTGACAGTTGGCGAACATGTGGTAAAAGGAATAAAAATAGTGATGTAGCATACTAGGTATAATTAATCTTTATTTATCGCTCTTCCGACAGGCTCATGTTCTCGTTGAAAATCAATGTTTGCTCCCTGAGCAATTTAAACGCCGACTTTAACGCCTTTTTGTATCACTGCGGTTCACCATATTTCTACAACTGATTGTAATTGTTTTTGTGTTGATTTGTGTAAACATGTATATGTGTGTGCCTCAGTGAGACAAATAAAGTGTTTATTTATCATATATTGCCAGCCGCATCAATTTCGGCCATCCCCTCGATCGACTTCTAAGATCTGCGCGAGACGAGAAGCCGCTGGTATATTCAAAGTTTTTCTGTTCCTCCAGTATGGAAAGCAAATAATATTTTGCCGTCTAAAACTAGACGCTGAAACAAGTACGGCTCGAAATCACAATATTATAGCTCCGTCTAAACAAAGCATCACATAAACAAACGTCTGCTAACAATAGGTATAATGTTTCCAACATCTGGTTGGACCACGTGCACATTTGGTAGTCATAAGCCGGCCAGACAATAGGCATGATGACTGGAATTTTTGAAGTAAACTAGATGAAGTATAAAAAATATTGTAGATGAATTTACAAGCTTTTAGTTTCACCTACCGACAGGTAATCAAATCTTGCAAGAAAAATTCAACCTACTTCCCGGTTTTCGATTAAGCTGAAATTTTGCACGCAAGTATATATTATGCCTACGCGTACTCCTGGCTAAAATACGGTTTTATGCTTTGGGGCAACAGTGTACACGCGCACGACCTACTCCTCATGCAAAAAAAGTGCTTGCGTATACTATGCAACCTACCGTACAGACATAGTTGCAAGGCGTATTTCATAAAACAAAAAATCTTGACTTTACCCTCAATTTATATCCTTGACATATGCACATTTGTGAGAAAAAATAAACACATATTTACACAAATTAAACACGCGACATAAATATAGACTGACATTGCCATCGAGAAAAAACCTAGACATATACAATAACAAACCATATGTGAGTGCAATCAAAATATATAATAAACTACCGAAATCATTACAATTAGAACATAATGACAAAACATTTGATAAAAATCTTAAAACTTTGTTATTGACAAAAGGTTACTATTCGTTTGAAGAATACTTAGAAGACAAATTACAAAACTAGTTTTAGAGAATTCTCAAGCCGTTCATCAATTATTATACTGACATTTATACTAAATATTTATATTATTATTTTCAGACATTACTATTATTAAGATAATTAAAATGTATTAATGTATCAGAAAACACATCCAATTTAATTTTATTAAAATGTAATAGAATTTCCCTGAAATTAATACTTAACTTATAAGTTTATGTAACAGCTGACATTCAATTCAATTACTAACTTATTACTAACAATTTCTGACATATCCCAAACGAAATATTTCTGAAATCACTATTATTATATAAACTCAACTACATACTTAAAGTTCGCAACACCCTGCCAGGGTTCGTGTACTTATTTACCTACTAACCATGTTATAGTATAAGTGCATGTAAGCGAGAAATAAAGAAATAAGAAATATAACGTAGGTAACAATGCAATATTGTGATGTCATGGAGCCGATCTAATGATGGAACTGGAAGGTGAGTCACGACAACTCTGTGATAAAACAACCCCCATAGAGTTCGGGTTCATTTGATTCGTCTTGAGGAGCACTTTAGGGCCGGATCAGACGGGGCGCAAGTTGCGCCGCGTAACAGCTAGTGATGGGTGGTACATAAATACTCAATCGACCCACTTGAATATTTACTCAGTAGATTGAGTAAATACCCTATAAATAACCGTATTTATCCATTTGGTGAGTAGATTGATTTATATGAGTTGCGACTTATATTTATATTCATATTCGTTATTTCATGTTTTCATGACAATTTTGAAATTTAAATCTAGTATACACTTGCAATTATTGTCGGAAAGTATGTGCATACGCCATAATATGCTTAAAATGTCGGTAAACGTTAAATGCGACGCTTAAATATATGAAAATACCATACTAATCATACACTGAAAGTAGGCTTCTTTGACTAGTTATCATTTTTTGCTGGGAGGTGTGCAAAGACGTAATTTTATGTTAAAATAAATAAACAGACATCAAATGCGATGCCAATATATGAGCACGCTCTATTTACTCTATTTATTAAATCTAGTAAGTAAATACTCAAATGAGTAGATTGAGTACTATCCACTGCCCATCTCTAGCTGTTACGCGACGCAACTTGCGCCCCGTCTGTTGCGGCACTTAACCTTTCTAGGTCATTGTTATAGATATAAGGTTGTATTATTTTTTTTTTATTTTTTTATTATTAGGTACTTGTATTTCACTGGGTAACAAAAAGTAATAAAGATATTATTCTGACTAATTGTTAATAGAGTTGAAAAGCTAAAATAAAGCAAAAAATCTCTTTAAAAAAACCGGCTAAGAGCGAATTGGACTCGCGCACGATGGGTTCCGTATCATTTTTAATAAAAAATCACGTTTTTTGTATGGAAGCCCCACTTAAATGTTTATTTTATTCTGTTTTTAGTATTTGTTGTTATAGCGGCAACAAATACACGATGTGTAAAAATTTCAACTGTCTGAGAAATGAGATACAGCCTGTCGATAGACATACACACAAACGGACATTGGAGTCTACGGAATTCTAATAAATGTTGATTTTCATAATCATCGTAATTATCATTTCAGCCGTATAACGTCCACTGCAGGACGTAGGCATCTCCCAAGTATTTCCAAAATGACCTATCTAGAGCGGCCTGCATCCAGAGACCTTTGTCAGGTCACCAGACCACCTTGTGGGAGGGTGTCCTACGTTTCGCTTGCCAGAACGTGGTCGCCATTTGAGAACCTTTTTGCCCCATCGACCATCGGTTCGTCGCGCTATGTGTCCCGCCTACTGCTATTTTGACGATCTTATCCGCTGGGCTACGTCAGTGACTTTTGTTCTCCTACGAATTTCCTCATATCTGATTCGATCACGTAGGGAAACACCGAGCATAGCCCTCTCCATAGCGCGTTGAGTGACCTTGCGCCTTCTTATGAGACCCATAGTAAGGGACTATGTTTCAGAGCCATAAGTCATCACTGGTAACACACATTGATTAAACTTTCGTCTTGAGGCACTGAAGTATAATAAGTGTTGCTAATAGATATTATTAGTAAATTTTTAAGGAAAACTATCACGGATATGATTTCTCTGTTACTTTAAGAGTAATTGCTAACTTTTCAAAATATATACTCGTACAAACTTGGAACATTTTCTACAAAATACATATTTCGTAGAAAACAATTAATAAGATGAAGTAGGAACTGCAAAATTAAGTCCCCGTATTGTAACGTATAACTTCGGAACTCTACTCTGAGCGTGGTCAGAACACGCACTCAGCCATTTTTTTTATTACAAGCTTTTATTTAGTTTCACCTGTCCCGTTGTCTGTCTGTCTGTAATCAAATCTTGCAAGTTAAATTTGACCCACTTCCCGGTTTTCGAGCTGAAATTATGCATGCATATGTAAATCGCGTGACAATGCAACGTTATTAATGTAATTGAAATGAAGCTGATCTGATGATGGAGCCGGAAGGTAGCCATAAGAACTCTGTAATGACGAAACATTGTCGAGCTTGGGCTCGTCTTGAGGAGCACTTTAGAGAAAACTGAGTTTAAAAATTTTTTTTTTAAGTAATTACTTGTTTTTATTACGAGTCGATTTCTGCTTTCCACTTTTTAGGGTTCCATAATAAACTAGGAGCCCTTATAGTTTCCTTATGTCTGTCTGTCTGTCTGTCTGTCCGCGGTCCTACTCAAAGACGATAAGTACTAAGAAGCTGTCAGAAGGCATGTGTATGTATGTCATGCATGCCGACGAAAATGTAAAACAAAATCATGAAAGAAAATATGGTTTTCATACTTGTTAAGTGGGAGTCAAGTTGTGTATCGTTGAATAGGTCCTTTATAAAATATTTTGTGGTAGTGAACACCATTTTTTGATTAAGGGATCCGTATCTTATATTTGGTTTTATAGTGCAAATTTTTGTTAGAGTCAATTGTCCTTCCTCTCTATCTAGTAACTGGTTGTATATGGACTCGTGAAAAAATTATCGGCAGTAGTGTATATATAACGAAGAAAGGAAAACGATCGAGCTTATAGTGTACAAATTAAAGAGTTGATTTATAAGTGACCAACTTATAACATGTTTCGGAAAAGTAAAATTCATACAAATTCAATATGGATTTCTTTAACGTTTTTAGTCGCGTGAACTGAAATTCGGCATACGTAACTACGGAACCCTTAACTACGCATGGACCGACACTTACTTGCACTTTATTAAACAAAGACCTCAAAGGCAATCAAATGCTTGATCTACAGCAAACAAAGCACCGTTCGTTTTTACGTAAACTTTAAAATTGTATAAAAATTCAATAGGAAATTGATTTTTTAAACGTTTTTACGGACGGAACAACGGAACTCTAAACTGTCTGTGGCCTAACACGCACTTGCACTTTATTGATCAAAGAACTACAAGTCATTATTCACTCTGCCAGTAAAAACGAATCTAACAACACCTCTCAAACCAAAATCTATTGAGCCGTTCAGGCTGCAGAGCGTGCCAAACAATTATACATACATACAATACAAACATACATACATACTCTCGAAAAACACAACTCTCCTTCTGGCGCAGTCGGGTAAAAAGCAACCAAATGCACATTCGATCCAAAACAATCAAAGCTACGTTCCGTTTTAGGTAAACTTCCTATAATGAGGTTTATCGGCTAAACATCCGAGTGTGAATAAGCTTTTATGGAGTTTGAAAGGTAATTATATATCATAAGCAATGTTATAATGAGCTATGCAAAACCTGTTTGTATGGGATTTTAAATGACTGTGTTTTTTTTACAAGTATATCAATCAATATATCGATTTTAGACGCAAATACTTGCCGTGTGGCTTCAAACCTAAAAAAAGACCACTACATAAACTTAGACAACTGTCATGGCCGACCAACCATATCATGGTCGATAAACTTAGACAACTGTCATGGCCGACCAACCACATCATGGTCGATAAACTTAGACAACTGTCATGGCCGACCAACCATATCATGGCTGATAAACTTAGACAACTGTCACGGCCGACCAACCACAACATGGTTGATAAACTTAGACAACTGTCATGGCTGATCAACCATATCATGGTCGATTAAATTAGACAAGTGTCATAGCCGACCAACCATATTATGGTTCCATATTATGTTACAATGCATTTCCGAGGTGGAGACCTGCAACTAACTTCTGCACTACACCGGTACCTCGACGAGCTAGTCTTGCTCGAGTGAAAATCGCTATTTCAGTTTTCAAAAGGGGAGACACAGAAGAATATTGCTGCCTCCCTCACGTGCAAGGGACTTAAAAGAATAGCCTAGACGTTAAAAAAGCGCATGGAACCAGGTAAACCAGATGCATTCCCGAAGAATGATGACGAAGACGGGATAAAGACGAGCTTATTTCAGATAACTGTGAGCTCATGTCAAGCAGTGAGGGTCGCCTTAAATTAAAATAAATAACCAGCCAGGTGCGAGTCTGATTTGCGCACGAAGGGTTCTGTTCCATTATCTATAAAACATCACGTTTGTTGTATGGGAGCCCCACTAAAATATTTATTTTATTCTGTTTTTAGTATTTATTGTTATAGCGGCAGTAGAAATACATCATCTGTGAACATTTCAACTGTCTAGCTATCACGGTTCATGAGATACAGCCTGGGACAGACAGACAGACAGACGGACAGATGGACGGGCAGACCGACAGACAGACGGAAGGATGGGCGGAATCTTAGTAATAGGACGTTTGTATTGTGTACGAAACCCTAAAACCTATCGTATAACTAACAATGTGTCTCATTTTTGGTATCAGATATTCAGAGTGTTTTAGGTGTATCGGTTTACGGCAATTATTATCGGCAAATAACTCTTAATAATAAAATTTTCTTTTTGCATAATTATTATTTTATTTTATGTCTCTTTTAGTTTCACGGGTCTTTTCACCCCGGTCCTTTGAGAGGCTTGCGTGGGGATACAGATCCAACACGTAGAGGCCCTTTGGAGAAGTTGATGTTATGTGGCGCTCCCGCCGAAACTCATTCCTGAATATACCTATGAAAAGTGTACTCTTGTATAAGTTTCGGCTGAAGAAATATCTATTGCAAGAAAAAGGGAAAGGTCTATGGGTTATGGAATGAGATTGGGATGGACTGATTCTAGTATATTGCAATAGGAATGTCACCTGCAATAATCATGATTTCTGACTATTGTAGGCAGGTGGTGGCTTGCCGCCCATTAGACAGGCCCCTCAAACGCGCCGACAATAGTTGCCGGCAAAGGAGCAACACCGGCGCAGGCGACTCAGGGGTGTCGAGAGGTGTGCTGCGCCTTCTCCGAATTTACTCGCGGCGTTATGCCCTTTGACACTTCCACCTCTGGAGCAACAGCTCTAACGACTCCTCTCTGCACGGTCAATTAAGGCAATGCAGAGCTGAGAGCCCTGCGAGCCCTCTTGGGTCTCCACCCCGAACGATGAAGACACGTCGGGGACGACGGTGCTGACCGGCTCTCTGGAGCGATCGGGCCCGTGGTGTCGTTACTCACCAAAAGCTCGCCACAAGCTGCCCTGCGGCCTTATTATTTTATTTATTATATGTAATTCTGGCACTTAACACTAGATGGTGTTGTAGGGGGTTTATTATAAACTTGTGTTTTCAGAGTTAGTTACCAAAACAAGCTTGAACTGATCGAATAATAGTTCCAGTACTTTTGTAACGAATCTGTAAAAACAAAAAGCAATCATTCCATTATTCCATATTCATTAGATACTACCTTTTATGTAAGTGAACACGAATGTTTTCCCACGAGGCTTCATCGGAATATTATGGTTTAAATCCGGGACGGAATATCGACAAAAATTAAAATAAAATATCGTATAGATACTTTTATAAGGCCATTTCCATACTGAACTGAAAGAAGAAAAAAGTTGAATGTTCTTATTGCAATGCTGCCCGCCTTTCGGGCATTCTTCTACAGAGGAAGGATTAACGGGACATTTTTTATTTAAAATAGTTTATTTTTTATTATTTGGTATTATTAAAAAAAATGTTAAAAAATTAAGTCACTGTTACTTGTCGTGATTACATCCATTTTCAGTTTCTATTTAGCTAAGACATATACTTACAACTAAGTTTACTGCCGCCTCCTAAGCGCAAGTACAGAAGAAGCGGTGACAGTATGTTAAAAGCATTATTGAGAAAAAAAAGAACTTGTAATTTTACTTCTGTACTTTTATTCTGTTTTGATGATGCTGAATTCCCAACAGAATAAAACCAAAATAAATTAAAAAAAATTGGAGGCATTTGTTAGTATTTCTATTTTCGTAAGGAAAACGTTGAATTTATGTCGCTTCCAATGCAAAAATGGAATCCCTTGGGGCAGACCAGTGTCATGATTACAGCGTCGTGACGTCTACCTACATTAAGATCGAAGCATAAGTACTTTGGCACCATTTACCTGAGCTACGTAATATTCGAGGCGATATTAATAATATAAATAATATTTTAATATCTTTTTTTTTTGCAATATGTTGGTTTAGGCATTTGTCCTCAATCTCACCTGATGTTAAGCGACGATGAAGACTAGGATGAAGCATGCCTATCCAAAAGATACCCATTCAATCTACTTTTGAATGTCCCGGGACTGTACTTCTCTGGTAATATAGACGCAGGCAGTTCATTCCACCTTAGCTACTCGAACCAAAAAAGGAATTGTCGAAGCGTTTAGTTCGAGATTTAGGTATTTCAACGACAAAGGGGTGAAACCCCTATCCGCGCCTCGTAGTCAGATAGAGAAACGGTGAGGGTTTCACGAGATCAAATAATCACTAATGTAAGAACATTGATAATATGATTAGAAAAAAATCTATATCTCTATTCCTCATAATAGCACATGTGTCATAATTTTGCCAAAAAGATAGACCTTAATTTTTTTTAGAGCTAGGCGCCTTGCTACCTATCTAGATTAAAACGTTAAGGTTTAACTCAATCAACTCTAACTTAACAAAAAAGCGCAACTACCCATTTATTGTATTAAAAATAAAACTTTCCGAAATAAATTATTTTCTGCCAACATTTATTTTTGTATTTCATTTAGTAAATATAGTCGTAGAAAAGTATTGCATTCAAAGTTGTTTAAGTATATCAAAAAATGCTTAATGGCGTCTTCTTACGATCGCCAAGCATCGTAACCTGCTCCTCTCGCATTTTTGAACATTCTTATACAACTGTTGCATAAAATACTATTTAGATAAGTATAAATTATCACATTTTTTCACATTCACATAAAGTTGCAGTTTAAATGAGTATTTCAATTAAATGAATAGTTCAATTTTGCTTTGTGCTTTGAATAACTTTGAAAAGAAGTTGTAAGGATACCGCAAGTTAAACTTAGTAATACCTATATGTTAACAAAAAATTACAGAAAAATGTCGGTTACTTACCTTTTTGTATAATTGCACTTTACAGCAACAATGATCAACAGAATATTAGCCACAAACGACAGCAGAATGATAGGAACATACAATGTAATTAACACTTTCTCCGGTTGGAAAAATATGTCCAATTCTCCCTCGTAATGAGAAGTCCCGTTTACGGCTCCCAACTCATTCAGTTTAAATCCCTCGAGGGACACAAAATCCCTTATTGTCACATTTGAAATCATGATTTTAGTTTTTCATTCTAACTCACTATGCGATATTCCGCGTAATACGCTCGTACCAATTATATTTATTACGGATTCACATTTTAGTTTTTATTATTTAATAGCACATTTTTTTCTGTTTATATAAGTTTTTTGTTACAACACATGAGCACAATTTTATATTAGACGACTAACTAATCACATGGATTTAAAAAAAACATCTAGTTAGCACTTCATGTTCACAACATCGAATAATGAAAAACTTTTTGTTATTTAATACAAACACTCCTAAGCTTTACACATATTGTAAACAAATTTTTTATTTATTAATTTTAAGCACATAAATAATACTGACACATTACATAAGCTATAATTTAATATTTAAACGACGTGGAAAACGCACTTTCACAAACTTTCTATCGCGTATTGGTATTTGCAAGGCCCGTCCGACGTGAGCTCGGGCGAAAGTTGCAATTTCGACTGAATGGCGGAAAATCCTGAAGGATAGAACGGGACAAACCTATCAAGTGAAAGAGATAGCATCAAACGTGAGCGTAGTTCCCGTAAATCAAAATCACGGTTCCCTTTTTAAGTTTTATGTAAGTATAAATAATTCATATTGAATCAACATCGAATGAATTATGACTAACATTATTTATTACGTTCTACATTGGAGTTTTGTGTTATTTTGTTAAAACAGTGTTCAATTGGCTCAAATGTAAACTGTTGTATTTTATCAAGAGTTTGATTTATGATTGCAGAAAAATGTTTTAAGAATTGCTTGTTTTTGCTAGTTTTTAATATCGTCATTTAGGTTTTCTACAATACGTAACAAAAACCCTGTCGGATCCTTGTAGGAACAACTCAGACCGTCAATATGAACAATTTTTCCTATGGGACCAATGCTTGAATCTCGAAAAAATATCAACATATTCATACAAATTGCCGGGACGGCCAAACACTTTTGTATGAAAATGTCGATATTTTTTTCGTGTTTCAAGCATTGGTCCCATAGGAAAAGTTGTTCATATTGACATCTGAGTTGCTCCTACAAGGCTCGGACATGGTTTTTGTTACATATTGTATAAAAAAAATTTACACAACATACCACCTTTCATTTAGTCAACACTTATTATTCTTTAACCCTCGGCGAAAAAGAGGGGTGTTATACAACGTGTAACGGAGAGGGGGTTTCAACCCAAAAGGGAGTAAACAAACTAATCAATGTAGGTAAAGTTTTTTTTACAATTTCAGGGATGGTCCCATAGTAAAAGTTGTTCACATTGATTAGCATGTTTACTCCGATTCGATATATGATATCCCCTTTCAGTTACACGTTGTATAAGTCTGACGTGTCTTTATGCCTGTCTGACTGTGGCATTGTAGAGTTAAAACGAATGGGCTTGTTTGCATATGTTTTTTGTGTGTTTAAAAGCTGTCTTGTTGGCGATGTTTTCTAGCTAGGTTTGATGGAAATCGGTTCAGTGGTTTTAAAATTATAGGAGGGGTGTGGTGGGGAAAAGTGGGGGTGAGCAATTCAAAGCATGCAAAAAGTGTTGAATTAAGAAATCGGTCTTTTAACGATTTAACCGCTCAAAAGTTATTGAATTAAATTGTTTCGTGCATGCTCTCCGGTTTTGGGGACTCCCTATTTCACCTTCACCAACGTAAATTATGACAGTTACTTCTCTTCTTGCGTAGATTGTAGAAGCTGTTTGAGGAATATGTGAGTATCTAAAGAATCATGTCAGTAGGTGATGCATATGACAAATTATCCTAATAGAACGCGATGCGCGATCATCACAGGTTATCTCGATACAAAGGAAGATACATTTGTTTTTGTTGTGCTATGAAAAGAGTTCCTAAAAATAGGCACGTCCAAGAAAAAACTGCTTACATAAAATCTCTTTAAAATATAAAGGTTACAAAGTCACGTCCGCCTTTGAACAGTGGTGACGTCACTTATGTCGCATTTGTAAGCGGGATGTAAGAACATTAGTATGAGGGCTGTGTTTCAATTATTGCGTTTACAGGATTGGCCTCATAACAAAAGTGGCTTTAATTTTTTAAGAAAATCCTATGGTAATATTACTTTCACAACTTTTTATTACTTCTTAAATTTACTTTTTCAATCAACTAAACACCATAGTTAATGAGTCGATAAAAAATGTAATTGTGCCTTTAGGCCTTTTGTAAGAAAGAAAGAAGAAAGAAAAGAAAGAAAAATATTTTATTGTACGTAAATGCTTACAAAACAGAGACATTTCTCAAAATCGACTCATTATGCATCTTCTCTATTTTGATAAAGACACCTATTCTAAGATCGCGCGTTAATTCGTATAAGTCTTAAAATAGGTCTCCTAATCAAAATCGTGCGAATGCAATTCAATTCAATTCAATTCAAATATATCTTTATTATCATAGGATATTTATAATATATCTTAATAATCGTCACTTTGTTTTATTGCACGATAATTGTTGACGTCAAAAAGTTACTTATATAAGTCTTAGAATAGGTCTCCTAATCAAAATCGTGCGAATGCATGGCGCGTCAACTTTTTTATAAAGAACAGGTGATGGTCACAACTTATTTGCGCGATGTCTGCGTAGGCGTGTGTAGGAGGACAACGCCTGTGGCGCAACGTCCGGTGTGCGTGGGACCTATGTTGTTTCCGTTTTACCCCTACGCGTTGAACGTGGCCTTTGAGTTGTATGGCCCAAAGATCTGCTGTCAACAGAATTTGAAATGTTCTGAAGGAAGTGATATCGATGGCCTAGAAGACAAACATGTTAATTACAGACTAGCCAACTTTTAAGGACTATTTTTATTAACTTAAAAGTTCTAGATACTACAACTTAAAATGGAACATAGGAATCGTATACATACTGCCTGTATTTGGTTAGGGTATTTATCTTTTTAATTATTTATGATTAACTTGAACAACAATATTCAAAGAATTCTACGAAAAAATCAAAATAGTAAAAAGGGTCATCACTTAGTATCATCATCATCATCATCCGAGCGTATTCCCGGTTGCATCCTCAGCAGTAACGCCTCAGAGCCCGGGGTCCGCTACCAAACCAAGGAGATTTGACGAGGTTGCTGGTTTTTACACAGAGCGACTGCCGTCTGACCTCCACAACCCAAAGGGCAAACCAGGAACCAATCCTTGGATAGTTTGATGATCAAACGCTAGGTGGCGTTCGGGACCCACAGTTTTACGTGCCTTCCGAAACACGGAGTCATCTTTCTTTTCGGATAATCAGGTGATTCAAGCCTGCAATATCCTATCCAGACTGGAAACAACTTTGCGCAAAGTATGTTTCCCAGTGGGAGTCGAACCCATGACCTCCGAGTCACAAGGCGAACGCCTTGACCACTGGACCACGGAGGCAGTCGACTTAGTATGTTTGTACATAAACTTTAAATTATAATGTACACTTAACACTTTCGTGTATAGTATATTAAGGTAGTTTTTATATTTTACTATTTGCTAACGAATGTTCAGTAGTGTTAAAACCACTTAAACCATTTGTCTACCGGCATCTTGGAAAGATTAACATCTGATAATACAATTGGGAATCGAAATTTACTAAATGAAAAAATTACCATAGACAAATAAGTAAATGATAAGAGCATTTAGCTTATTTGTCTATGGTGACAAATGCAAGCGAAATGTTATAAATCTACTTAACATTTTATGAAGTTTCATTTTTTAAAGATGACAGATTTTAATCTTAAGAATTACAGGAAAGTTCAAACCAAAAACGAAATTAAATCTTGATTAAAACGAAAGTACAAATTAAACTAAAAACTAAATAAATAAAAATAAAAAACTTACAAATAAAAAATGTCGTGCAGATCAATGCCCTGCGGTAAAGTGCCCAAAAGGCTGGCAGCATTGCCACGCTGGATGGCAATGCTTATTCCTTGGGCGAAGTAATTGCCAGCTAATTATGTAGTTTAAATTGATGGTAAATAATTATCATTATTATTTTTGGTATCAAAATGACATCACTTGCTATAAGTACACCTACAATTTACGAAGAAAGAGACGGAATTAGGGTATTTGTGCAAGTGCAAACGGCATTGCATTGCATTTTCAATGAATACATTTGGCATTAAAATGTTAAAATATCAAAATTTTGTAGTTAGCACGTTTGTCTTCTAGACCATCAATATATACGTGAATGTACCAGCTATATCCCTCGCAGATCGTCACGGTCGATTGTAGAAATGGATGAAAATACAAATCGTGTTAATAGGCGACGCGGCAACTTGCAAGCAACCCAACGCTACTTTATATACGAGTATATAGACAGATCACACAGATTGAACTAGTCCCAAAGTAAGTTTGAGTGTTAAGAAATACTATATTTTATTACAAATATATTATATGTGTAGATAAACATCCAAGACCCAGGTTAATCCGAAAAAGATCATTTTCCATCTTGACCTGATCGGGGATCGAACCTAGGACCTCCGGTGTGACAGCATGGCATGATGACTAGTATACTAGGCCACAGAGGTAATTAAAGTATTAAGATTTTGTTCCGAAATTTCAAAATTTTTACATGTTGAATGAAGATTATATCAATATATGATCAAGAATTTTTTCACACTTTCAGGGCCTCCGCTAAGTGACGCGGGCGCAAGCGACCGGTTTCAGTCTATCTCTGTCACAAACTCTAGGTGCAAAAGAGATAGCAAAATCCGTCGCGGGTCCCCTGTCTCTGTCGCACGTAGAGTATGTGACAGAGATAGACTGAACCCGTTGCGTGCGGCCGCGTCACTTAGTGGACACCCTCAAACTTATTTTAACTGTATAAGTGACTAGCCTTCTAAAGCAAAAATAACTATGGCATGCTTAGTAAAAAAACGAAGCAAGAGAGACAGGAAAGAATGCAAGAGATGGACACACTGCACCGACTGCAAATAAATTGGGAAAATGGAACCCAAAACGAAATCCCGGAAAAAGGCTTATCCACATTGTGATTTTTCTGACAGTTCATGATACAAGAATGGAACCCGAAACAAAATCCCGGAAAAAGGCTTATCCACATTGTGATTTTTCTGACAGTTCATGATACAAGAATGGAACCCGAAACGAAATCCCGGAAAAAGGCTTATCCACATTGTGATTTTTCTGACAGTTCATGATACAAGAATGGAACCCGAAACGAAATCCCGGAAAAAGGCTTATCCACATTGTGATTTTTATGACAGTTCATGATACAAGAACATCAATTACTGATTATCGGTCGAATTCCACACTTTACAGTCGTCCTTTCTGGGCCTTGTGAATTATGAATAAATTATTTTTCAATTCTCTAAATCAGTGTTTCTTATTTCCAAGGAATTTCCCATTCCATTCATCAAATACTTAGAAGCTTTCTTATTCAACTTTTTTGTGAGCTTCTACCGTATTCCCAAACTGGCGTGGGAGGAATAGGAAATGTCGTAATTAAATTTAATCCCTACGTGATTACTTTAAGCGCAAATTGAAGAAAGACTTCACGTAACTATGACATTGAATGGAAAAAATCTCGCGCGGGAAATTGTCTTTTTACTTGGCTTTGGCGAAGCGTAAATGAGGTTATGTGTTTCGCCGCTATTTATGTTTGTGTGTTCATTGTTTCTCTCTTTCCTTCAAAGATATCCATGATACCTTGACAAATGAGGTGTCATCGGCTGTCCTATGACACCTCATTTGTCCTATGAACTAAAAATTAAACAAACATCGAATCAGACCGTACATGGTATATATGCTTCGCCTGGTAATCTCTTCCCGTGACAGCTAGTCACGTGATTGGCCTCATACTACGTCATCAGTAGGGAGTGTTGCCACTGTGTGTGATTGAATGGCCCAAGTAAAATACATTTTTTTTTAATTTAACAATTATGAACTAATAACTCAAGAAGTATATAAATTTATTAAAATTCAAATTAAGTTATTTTTTATTTTATATTTATTAAATAATTGAGAAAGTCCCTAAATTTATTTAAAAGATCAATCAGTGGTAACACTTATCGTGACGTTTGTGACGTAGTGTAAGGCCATCTCGGGAGAGAATACCTTGTTTAATTAACCAAATTAAAGGGCTTATAGGACACATTTCAAAAATAAATACATAGTGATGTATGAGACTCGAGTACTCCGAGTCTCTTACTTAGACCTCGGAGTTGTTTATAGGACTT
The DNA here is from genome assembly GCA_943193695.1 of Acrobasis suavella. Taxonomy (NCBI): domain Eukaryota; kingdom Metazoa; phylum Arthropoda; class Insecta; order Lepidoptera; family Pyralidae; genus Acrobasis; species Acrobasis suavella. The sequence continues at coordinate 24,313,357 of OW971934.1, forward strand.
GACTCTTTTAACGGAAGGCTGCGAGCTTAAGTGAGCCTCGGAGCGAGACATTAGAGGTATCTGTTAGCACCCGAGACTTTTTCTGCGCTCGCGTCTTTTTACTTGACTGTGAAGAGGGAGGGTTATGTTTTTCGAGTGTTTAAAAGCAATGATTTTTAATTTATAAAACTGATCTGCCAACAAGAAATAAAATAGGATTATAACTTCAAGGGCTCTGACAAACAAGCGACACTAAGCCCGTAGTGTTTGCTACACCTGTCGCCTATTGTCGTGCGATAGATGGCGACCGTCGCGTCGCGAACATAGGTTGCCGGCCGCGTTGGAGGATTACTGCTCCAACGCGGGCGGCAACCTATGTACGCGACGCGATGGTCGCCAAAAGCGGTACGTAAGACGGTCGTTTCTTCGTATCCGCGTTTAAGTGTCAAGCAACATTGAGCATTAATTTATGGTGATAAAGTCTAATTTGGTTTGACATATAAAGGACGTCACTATCGGACGAATATCGTATTATTTTATGGAGTAACCCCCCAGGTCGCGGGCATACTGACACGGATGCTCATCATCATCATCCGAGCGTATTCCCGGTTGCATCCTCAGCAGCAACGCTTCAGAGCCCGGGGTCTGCTACCTAACCAAGGAGATTTGACGAGGTTACTGGTTTTTACACAGAGCGACTGCCGTCTGACCTCCACAACCCAAAGGGTAAACCAGGAACCAATCCTTGGGTAGTTTAATGATCAAACGCTAGGTGGCGTTCGGGACCCACAGTTTTACGTGCCTTCCGAAACACGGAATCATCTTTCTTTTCGGATAATCAGGTGATTCAAGCCTGCAATGTCCTATCCAGACTGGAAACAACTTTTCACAAAGTATGCTTCCCAGTGGGAATCGAACCCATGACCTCCGGGTCACAAGGATAACTCCTTGACCACTGGACTACGGAGGCAGTCAACTGACACGGATGCTGTCACTTGGCTATTACAACCCTGCCGCCCATTCCCTTGATTCTTACTATGTGCGTGGGAAAAAAAGCAGCTAGTACATACCAGTTTTTCATGGAAAAAAACGGACAGGTTATTATGCAAAAAAGGTATTTCCTGTCCCGGAAGATGGTACTCATCTGATATTCATGGCACGTTGTGACGTTGTTGACACAGATAATATGGGCAACATCAAACTAATATTCTGAAGGCGAAAGTTGGTGATTGAGTATGCGTATGTGTATATTTGTTACTTCTTCACGCGCAAACGGCTGGACCAATTTTAATAAAATTTGGTATGCAGGAAGCTGACACCCTGGATTGACACATAGGCTAATTTTTCTGCGGGTAACACCGCGGGGCGCAGCTAGTAGTAAATAAAATAACCAGCAAAGTGCACGTCGGACTCCCGCACAAAGGTTTCAGACCATTGTTTATAAAAAATCACAGTTGTTTGGGTGCTCCACGTAAATATTCATTTGATTCTGTTTTTATTTTAGTATTTGTTGTTAAAGCGGCAACAAAATTATATATTCTGTGAAAATTTCAACTGTGTAGCTTTTTTTTTAAGCTGATGATTATATGGAGGGGGTTTAACATCAGACTACCATTAGTCATCGTTTCCAATGCGAAACCGATGGCCTCCCTCCCTCCTCCTAACACTTACCCTGATGATGATCGTTTAAACTGATCGAAACTAGTCGGCCTTTTCCGACAACACTACGTGAGTAAAACCGTGTTAAATTATTAAGTTATTCTTTTTTACATTTTGAAAACATGCGGACATAACCTTATATCTTACTTTTAACGACTAATCTTCAAAACTCAAAAAATCCAAATTCAGCATCACGGGGCCTACTATAAAAAGTTTCCGTACCTTAAAATACCCTTAACTTTAATAAATAAGCCTTGTAGTTGCCTCTCATCTAACTTTAAGGAAACATTGGAATAACAACCAAGTTTTAACTTATTCATAAGAAGGAAGACTTATAGTTTGTTTATCAACTCGGAAACGAGTCATATTTTCGGCTTTATGACAACTGTAGGGTAGAAAAGCCGGGTTTCCATTCAAGATGAGCTACGTTATTTGTTTGTAACCCTCGACAAAAGTGGGGTGTTATAAGTTTGACGCTTATGTCTGTCTGTGTGTCTGTAGCGCTCAAACAGATGGACCGAATTCAATGCGGTTGTTTTTTTTTTTTTTTGTGAAAGCAAGTTCCCTTGCGGTTCTTACCTATGTTTGATTAAAATCGGTGGAGCTGTTTAAGGGGCTACCTGAGGTCCAGTGCTGCCCCCATTTGAAATAAATCATTTGAAAAGAAACGGAGATATCATTTAAAATTTGGTTTTGGTGTAATCCTAGATAACCCTTTAAACTATGGGTTTAAAGGGTTATCTAAACGTGTAGCTTTTTATAGCATTTTTGCAAAATTGTAAAATGATATAAAAAGCTACACGTTCTCACTTTAAAATATAAACAGTAGTTCATAAAATAGTTGGAAGGGTTATCTAGGATTTTATCAAAGTCAAATTTTAAATAATGTCTCCGTTTCTTTTCAAATGGATTATTTTAAATGGGGGAGCACTGGACCTCAAGTAGCCTCTTAATTTATTGTTTTTAACGCTTGAAAGTCAGGGCTTTCTCTAACAAAATAAATAGTTGGCGCTATGGACATTCATCTGGTGATGAGTATAGTGGAACTACCGGTACGGCTTCCATAATTCCGCTACTTATCAGTAGATGGTGTTCTTGACAATCGTTTTTTTTTTAATTTGCTACCAAATAAACTTTTGTTATTCGTGTGTGTAGTGGCGAAGTGGCGTCAGGATTTTCGATCTGCCTGAAGGCTTTGACATAGCTTACAATGAGGACAGTCGAGACCAACGGCTTTTACGTGCTTTGCGAAGGAGCTCAAGAAAATATTGTACCACTTCTGGTTTCTCCAAATCTTGGATTCGCACTTGGTGTGGTCCCCACAATCGACATTTACAATTTGCTTGGAAAAAGAAGCACCAGGTAAATTTTTAAAATTCAAAGTTTTTTTTTAAAGAGCTCTGTCTCCTCGTTTTGAACTTCGACGTTCAGTACGACAGTCCTTTTTAAGGTTCCGTAACCAAATGGTGAAAACGGGACCTTATTATTACTAAGACTGTATCTCATGAACCGTGATAGCTAGACGGTTGAAATTTTCACAGATGATATATTTCCGCTTTGCCAATTAATATCAAAAAATAATAAAGGTGAAATTTTAAAGGGGTCGTCAACAAAAAACGTGGTTTTTTTCAGCGATTTTCACTCAATCCATGTAAGAGAGCTCTATCTCTTGAACCGTAATAGCTAGACACTTGAAATTTTGAACCGTAATAGCTAGACACTAGAGCCGATTATGTTATGCTGTAGCCACTATAACAATAAGTACTAAAATTAAAACAAAGTTGAAAAACTAAAGGGTGATGTCATACAAGATACATGTTTCCTTTTTTACCGTTTTTAACTCAATATTTGTAAAGGCATTAACTAGGTACTTAAAAGCGTTCCGTACCGAAATACATGAAGGTTGGACGGAGGTACGGAACCCTTCATGTACAAGTCTGAATCTTACTTGACCGCTTTTTTGTCTTAACGGTATGAAAACTATATTAAAACCTAAAACGTAAGAACGGGTAATCTATCTTTAAGCGACTTTTTCTTACAAACTAATAACTCTTGTTTTCAGATAAAATCTGAAATGAATAATAGTTACTTACAACTGAAAGTCAGCTTAGGCGCCCACAAGCAATTAACTATAAAAGCGAAGCCGAAATAACATTTGGAACCCGTAAACCCATCCACAAAGGCCGACCTAGCATTGTCGTTAAATTCATTAAAGGCGCACACTTTGGACAATTGAAAGAAAGTTTTTGTAACTCAATTATTTGGCGTACTAGACTTATACAACGTAGAAGGGACCTACCCGTAATAAATCGAACCACGAGCTATACAAGATCACTTTAGTATAATGAAATTAAAATAACAGACAATAAGCAAAAAAAAAAAGGTTTTTCCATACAGAAGTGTGCAGCCGCTCGGGCAATTTGTAATAATATAATAATAATAATACAATCTTTATTCAAATAATTAGGAGCTAGACATTTTATAAGGAACACATTATTGATACATTAAAGATATATTATAATCTAACGGTACCTGAGCTAGGATGAAAATCATCCTGTATTTCAGGCGTTACATACACGTATTATATACTCATAATAAACTTAATAAACACTTAGAATGATATTATAACCGTTAGGAAAAAAAATATTATAAACGCGAATGTAGAATTTTTTTTTGCTTTTTGGCTGTTATTTAATTTCTTTATACTATAGTGATCTTGTATAGCCCGTGGTTCGATTTATTACGGGTAGGTCCCTTCTACGTTGTATATTAAATTAAACTAGCTTTTATATGCAGTTTTTGTTGATTCTTTTTTGATTTTTTTCTTATTTGTCCGTATATGTGTATTTATTCATTTTTTATTTATTAATTCATATATTCATTCATTCATTCATTCATTCATTCATTCATTCATTCAGTCAGTCATTCATTCATTCATTCATTCATTCGTTTATCTGTTAATTTATCTAAGCGCATTCTTGGTTGCATCATAGCCGTGCTGTTTTGAGGCAAATTATGCGTATAATAGCTTTCTCTGGGGAGCTCGGTGGCCCGGCGGGAGTGCGCATAACTAGCGCTTTCGCAAGTAAAGCGGCACCGGTCGTGGTCTGCACTTGGATTGGTGACCAAAAGTGGCATTAAAAATTTCTCGAGCTCCTCCGTGCTTCGGAAGGCACGTATAAGCCGTTTGTCCCGGCTGTCATCATTGTATGGCAGTCGTCAAGCTATGTCAGATGCCTTTAGGCAGCTTGAAAAATCTGACACTAGTGTTGGCCACTTACACGAAAAACAAATAATGGCTTTCTCTTATCTAAAAACGATCATTAACATCCGAGCGTATTCCCGGTTGCATCCTCAGCGGTCGCTTCAGAGCCTTCGCTACCTAACCAAGGTGATTTGACAAGACTACTGGTTTCAAACCAGCGACATAAAAGGGGTGTTATAAGTTGGACGCTTATGTCTATCTATTTTTTTTGGAACGAAGTTCCTTACTGCAGGCTTGGAGGAGATAGGGATTTTGCTGCGCGACCGAACTGAAAAAAATGTGATAGTAAAACCGTAAGGATGACCTCGTTAAATAAAACCGTTAAATGAGACGTGCGCAGGCGCGACAGTCATATTTTCTTTTGCAAATTGTGTCGATTCTACATTAGCCGAAGGAACTTCGTTCCTACCTGGTGTCCCACGACACCACATTTCTTTTTTTTATTTATTATGTTTACAAAACTGACATTACACAGTAACATTATATAGGTATCATTAGACATTAAGAAACATGTGAAAGTGCAACGTCTTCTCGATGTGAACACAGCATGCATAATATACAAAACCTGTATAAGTAACACAAATATACCTACACCGAAACATTAACTATACATAATTCAAAGCATATTATATTTGATAGAATTGGCCGATGCACTAAATATGTCAAATTCTATCCGTATGTGTGTCTGTATGTGACATCGTAGGTTTTGACCGATTTGGATACGGTTTTTTTACATGAAAGCGAGTTCCCTTGCAATGGTTCTAAGCAATTCAAATTCAAATTCAATTCAAATATATCTTTATTATCATAGGATATTTATAATATCTCTAAATAATCGTCACTTTGTTTTATTGCACAATAATTGTTGACGTCAAAAAGTTACTTAGAGCTAAGTTTACTGCCGCCTCCAAAGCGCTAGTGCAGAAGAAGCGGTAACAAACTGCACTGCAGCATTTTCTCCAAGAACGTCAACTCACAATGAAATTATTATTTATAGTTGATATGTGGACAGAGAATACATTGTTCGTTGTCATAATTTAAATAAGCTATATTTTTATTTAAGCTATATTTAATGGAAATCGATTCAGCCGTTTTAAAGTAACTGAGGGTAAAATATAGGTTTATAAATGATGCTACGGATATCAATTCCACTTAACATCGGTTGGAGTATGTAGTCCCGCTACTTATCACTAAATGGTGGCGTCATGGTTATTTTTTTGAAGTGAGAACTTCTTTAGCGGCGTTGTACACTTTTTTGTAATGGGGAAAAAATGTTAAACTCGCGTCAGGACACGTGACCTGATCGAAAATTCGTAAGACGGATGGAGAGTAGACAGCCGGTGCGGCGTAGGAGAGGATGTATCCCCCTCTCTTACCTACGGCGCGGCGAAAATATATGTCTGCGCCTGCTGTTAATATTCAAGTTTTCACTTCTGCCGGCACTCCCAGATTTTAATCTTGTTACAAGAGCAAGTACCGTCTGACCTTCGCAACCCAAAGAGTAGATCAGAACCAGTCTTTAAAAAGGTTTGAGCAAACGCTAGATGGCGTTCGGGACTCACAGTATAATATTGCCTCCCGAAACACGAAATTATCTTTCTTTTCGGATAAACAGGTGATTCAAGCCTGCAATATCCTAAACAGACTGGAAAACTACTTTTAACAAAGTATGCTTTTCAGTAAGATTCGAACCCACGACCTCCCATCACAAGACGAATGCCTTTTACCACTGGACCATGGAGGCAGTCAAGGCTTCTAAAAATAGTCAGAATGAGGGTTACGGCTCAGGGTACACATCAGATTCCTCTGTTTTGTCCGATTATATACCTTCTACTGCAATCGACATCCCGTCTGTAAAGAGTGGTGATTATGCTCACATCCTCCTTTAATTGGAGGAGGCCTTTAGTCCAGCAGTGGCCATAGATTGGTAAAGAAGTCAGAAAGCCATAGATTGTGAGAATTGAAGTACAAAGATATGCAAATCTGCAAGTAAATCTTTTTAAGATTTTTCGTTTCGACATTCCCAGGAAGATATTGAGTGGTCCACTTCCATATCAAACCTCGCGTATTAACTTTTTTTTTAGATCTGTCATATTTATTTCTCATTTATTCGGAGTATTCTCTATATTTGAAAAAAAAAAGCATAAACAAATGAGAAAAAAATTACCGGCCATACCATTGTTTATCAAAAATCACGTTTGTTGTATGGGAGCCCCACTTAAATATTTATTTTATTCAGTTTTTAGTATTTTTTGTTATAACGGCAACAGAAATACATCATGTGAGAAAATTTTCACACTCTAGCTATCATTGTTCATGAGATACAGCCTGGTGACAGACAGACAGAAGGAAAGGCAGACAGCGAGTCTTAGCCTAATACGGTCCCGCTTTTACCCTTTGGTTACAGAATTCTAAAAATTCTGTTAGAAAGGTTTGAATAACCTTCCAAATTCTTTCACATAATGAATTAAGATGATCCTTTCCTTTCTTTTGATGTAAAACATGAGAGGATGAACAAATAGACTGGAATAACATAACATAAAAATAAATTTATTGCGGAAAGGTACACTACATATACAGAGTATACAAACTTAAATAAGTAAATACTAATTTGATGGTAGTAATTTAAATGACAGTGATTGTAGTAGGGTGAGTGAACCAGGTGAACTGACAGCACCAGAGCAAAATTAGCTCCAGCCTGTATTTTGGAGGGCTGCCTATCCACCGGGCCCCACACAACCCACCACCAGTCATACATTTGTATGTAGGTAGGTACCTTAATTCTTAATGCTACAGACATATTTCCAACTTTTTTCCCGAACTCGTTTTACTGTTATTTGGGAATAAGACTAAGTTATAGGATTATAACAGGGACACAAACCTGTCAAACACTTAAATCTAAAATAAACTTTGTTTTACATGTGATAAACTAATTGTAAGGGTGGGTTCCAAGGAAACGAGTTAGGTGTGTATAGTGCCTGGTCAAAACAAAATTTTAAATGATGTCTCCGTTTCCTATTAGATGATTTATTTCAAATGGGGGCAGCACTGGACCACAGAATATTTAGCTATCCCCTTAATTTGGCAAGTTTACCAAGTCTCAAATAGATAGATTTAGAATATCTCAAACATTTAGAACAACAAGTGGTGTTGACTTCACTTTCTACCATCTTTCTCTTAGCTGTAACGGATATGTCTTACTCAATTTTAACTTAATAATGTCTTAAGTGTATGCCACATTTTTTTACTGCAACACGTACAAATGTAACAAGATAAGAACTAATGCACTGACGTCATTCTAATACGTTTTAAGACGTAGTGAATGCCACATTCTCGAATAAGGTTAATTCTACGTGAAAGTAAATTCCCTTGGGATTGTGTTTTAGCTATTTTTGATGAAAATCGGTTTGGCTGTTTAAAAGTTATTGGGGGTTAACGCTTGAAAGTCAGGGTTTTCCTAGCAAATAATAGATGGAGCTACGGATATCAATTATAACATGCAGTTTCGCTACTCATCACTATGGTCTGTTTGTTTAGGTATTTAAAAGAATGTAAACAATTTTGACGTGTCTTTTTATTGAAATAGTAGCTTTTGCCCGCGGCTTCGCTCGCGTAGGAGTGGAATTTATCAAAATCCTTTCTTAGGGGATGCCTACGTCATAGTAGCTTTATGCATGCAAAGTCTCAGCCCGATCGGTTTAAAATTGACAAAGTTTCATACAAACTTTCATCCCCTATTTTATCCCCTTGGGGGTAGAGTTGATCAAAATCCTTTCTTAGCGGATGCCTACGTCATAACATCTATCTGCATGCCAAATTTCAGCCCTATCCGGCCAGTGGTTTGGGCTGTGCGTTGATACATCACTATGTCAGTCAGTCAGTCACCTTTGAGTTATACATATTTAGATACACTTTATAAATCAGTACCTTCGCAAATTTTAAATAACTTATTTTATAAATTATTAATTACATCATTTATTTGAAATTTGCAACGATATTGATTTATTAAGTGTATATTTCCAAAAAAAGTCAAGATTGTTTACATTCTTTTAAATACCTAAACAGATGGACTATAGATGGTGTTCTGACTTCTGAATAGCAGGCGCGGTCCGAAGGGGGGGTCACAGGGGACATGACTCCCCCCAAAATCTAAGGTCAGAATCAGAAATCCCAAAAATTTGCCAAATAATAAAAGGAAATTTCTAGCTATCCCCTAACAGCGATAAATTTATATTTTGCTGACATCTAGTGGTGTTTTTATGAACTACGTACGATGGCCAAAATAACTTGGAAAGGACATCTAGTATACCTATTTTTTATTAGTGTAGTGCGTGACCCCCTCCAAAATTTCAGGCTGCGACCGCGCCTGCTGAATAGTCGGGGTTTTGCTATTATGCATCTGAATCATAGCCATAGGCAATTCGGCTAGTAACACTATTTACTCGTAAACGATGGCACCAGAAAAAGTGTATTTATGTATGTATGTACAATGTGAAACAAGTTGAACAACAATGGCGGACTTTAAAGCATTTTTGTACAAATTCCTGGCATGTAGGCGGCGGGTACAAATAATACGCGGACGATAGGTCATTCATCATCATCATTCATCATTTCAGCCGCATAACGTCCACTGCTGGACATAGGCTTCTCCCAAAGATTTCCAAAACGACCGATCAAGAGCGGCCTGCATCCAGCGCTTTCCAGCGACCTTGGTCAGGTCGTCTGACCACCTTGTGGGTGGGTGTCCTACGCTTCGCTTGCCAGTACGTGGTCGCCATTCGAGAACCTTTTTGCCCCGTCGGCCATCGGTTCTTCGCGCTATGTGTCCCGCCCACTGCCACTTCAACGAAATAATCGGCTGGGCTATATCAGTGACTTTTGCTCTTCTACGAATTTCCTCATTTTTGATTCGAACACGTAGGGAAACACCGAGCCCTCTCTATAGCGCGCTGAACGATTTTGAGCCTTCTTATGAGACCCATAGTAAGGGACCACGTTTCACAGCCATAAGTCATCATTGGTAACACACATCTGTCCGGACACAAAAGTCCGCCATATTCGTTCAACTTATTTGTGTCGCATTGCAGGTGTATTTCTTTGGCACGCTTGGCAGCCTCATAATAAGTAATATGTCATTTTAATTAGTAAAGGCTAGAATAAATATTTTGACGCCGAAAACCCGCCTCGTTGTTTCCTTAACTACGTAGTCAGGTAAAAAGTAACTGACTGAGAATTAAAAACAAATAAATTCATATGTAAAGAAATGTATTAAATATAAAATCTCTATCAGGGAGAATGGATAGGTGCAAGGTTCTTATCTCGGGAATCGAACCAAACCCGCAAATTGGCAGGCTTTGGAGATTAATGCGCCTGTCGAAAAGTGAGGAGCTCCTAACCAATTGGAGATTTTGAGGTCAAAAAAACATGTTGAATACATGCTGACTGACCGTTTACGTTAAATTCTTTTAGGCAACGTAGAACTCCTTTGAATTATTATATTATTGTTATGGGGTATGCTGAAAGTTGAAGTAGACAGGTTTACTCCTAAACAACTGGACCGATTTTGATGATTTTTTTTGTGTGTGTTTAAGTAGATTCGGAAATGGTTTAGATTTACAATTTTTTTAAATATTTTTATTGATTTGATAAAACTTGGTTCTTTCGGCTTTACCGTGTGTTCCGCGACACTCACGCATTTTTAAATCTGATAAACTTAAACGCATCGGGGTTACTCACTAGTTGCTATAAGTTAAAAGGGGTATGCTATAAGTTAAAGTAAACTTAGGGTTACTTAGGTCAATTAGTATTGCCTAAGTAAACCTACCTACCGTTTGGATAAAGTCTGAGTCTGCCGGCCGGTCTTGTGGTTCAGTCTGCGGCACTTAAGTAAGCTTTCTGTACTTGCGCTTAGAAAGCTGCAGTAAACTAAGCTGTAAGTAAATAATCTGACGTCAACAGCTACCTATTAAGAAATGGAAAGAAAAAATTACAATTATCTGGTGATAAAAATATCCAAATATAAATAGATGATTTTTGACTTTGATTTTTTTTTACTTATAAGCTGTAAGTAAATGATCTGATGTAAACTACTAAATATGAAGAGTTAAAAATAAATAAAGATAGATAAATCTAAATCAATAAAAGAAACTGACTTATTGGTGACTGATTGACATATCCACGCATAGCCCAAACCACTGGGTCTAAAGATTTCAACTTGGCACAAAGGTTCTTTATGAGGTCTAGAAGTACATACACCAAGAAATTTTTTTTTTTTAAACTGACTCCCTAAGGTGTTGAAACGCCCCCGTTTACCCTCACCCTAAAAAGGGGTCAAACGGGGGTCCAAAGTTTGTATGGAGTGACAAGATTAGTTACACTATTTTATTGGAAACTTCGCAGGAGTACTCCGGACGGTAAATGAGTTAGTATGTCTTTCAGGATTTTTCTAAATTCAACCTCTAAGGGGCTGAAAGGGGTCCGAAGTTTGTATGGAGAAACAAGATTAGTCAGACCATTTTATTCGAAAGTTTGCAGGAGTACTCAATCATCAATTAAAGATCCTATTAGAACTTCTCGACTTCTACGCAGATGAAGTCGTGGGCCAAAGCTAGTATAAAAATAAATTATTTTGACTTTGACTCGCAGTTTTGGGTAATGTTTTGTGTTGATTCAGTTTTAAAAACGAAGGACGAAATTGTGGCTGAACTGTTGCAACCACAGCTACCTTTCCACAGTTAAACGTGGATACATTTCTTTCTTATTTGCACAATTTTCATCTTTGAGAAACATTGAAGTTATCAAACCTTAGTTTTCTTTTAGTCAAATATATAAATCTAATTGGTTCGTAGCTCATCGGCTCATGTACAGACGATGGCGATATATAACAGGCGATTTGATTTGTAATGAGTGAATAATTGCTTGTATGGGTTACCTATATATTATATCATGTTCGTTCTTTTTTCTTATATTTTTTTGTTTAGTTCCCAATCTAGAGTAGGACTCTATTTCTCCTTGTCAATATAGTAACAGGTGATTAAGGGAACAATGACATAACAAAGAATGCTGAGTTTACACGTCTAATTTTAATATTACTTTTATTATTAGTTGACGTCTTTGGGGAAAATGCTGCAGTACAGTTTGTTACCGCTTTTTCTAAACTTACGCCTAAGAAGCGACATTAAACTCAGATAAATAATAATAAATAAATAAATACGGACAAATCACACAGATTGAGCTAGCCCCAAAGTAAGCATAAGCTTGTTTTATGAGATACTAACCCAACGATACTTTATGATAAATACATGTATAGATAAACACCCAAGACCCAGGACAATTTGAAAAAGGCTATTTTCCAACTTGACCTGGCTGGGGATCGAACCCAGAACCTCCAGATTGGCGATCTAGCGTGTTGACTATTACGCCACGGAGGTCGTCATGATGTACGTAAGAAAATGATCTGTCGCTAACATTTAATTACTATGAGGTCTATTAGCAAAATTGACAAAGGATGAAAATATTCCAAAATTAATACCTAAATGGTTTTGACTTTGAATTAGACTATAGTATGCTTTTGTTCGGCGGCTAAAGAAATTCTGGATTTTCTTCCTCACATTGCACTGTTTTTGACATTTAGGTGTCCATTAACATGTCTTTGTTTGCCTTTTACTACATTCGCACGAAGAGATAGAGTGACCGTATTTTAAGCTAGACACTGGATTAACACTTTCTAACTACCACCAAGTGCTGGAATAACCTTCCATTGCCTATTCCTAGATCTACTTCAAAATTTACATTCCAAAACATTTAAGAATATACCTTTTAGAAAAACAATATTCAGGAACTCCTCTTGGTTACTTGGTGACAGATTTTGCGGTGTAGGTGGTCTGCCTTTTTAACTTTCTATCACGTAACATATTACTTATGGTAAATGTTAATAATCACATTTATAAATATATTTTAAGTTTTGGCTAGTGAACGTTTGTGCTATGTAGTTTTATTATAATTTAATGCCTTCGTGTTTAATAACATTTAATTTAATTTGATTTAACGCAATTTAATTTTAATCTAATTTAAAGCATTTCCATGAAACATAATTTTATTTATTAAAATTGTTAGATATCAAATTCTTATTGCATTCAGCTGTTCATCATATTATATTTTGAACCCGGTACCTCTAGTGTGACAGCGTTGTATGATAACCACTAGTAAAACGTTTATGGGGAACGGTAAACTTTTTTATATAATAATAAATTCAGTCCACAATCGGTCCTTAATATATGCCAGACAAAAAAATTTAAAGCTTATGAAAAAGGTTTCATAACAATGTTTTTTTTTTCAGGGGAGGGCTGTTAACCCGCCGCACAACCCGAAATGCTGGAGGACCACACCCGTTGTTGGTCAGCGAGTCCATCGGACTAATGTCGGAGGCCAAGATCCGAAGCGAAGTAAGTAAGTAAAAAGGTCCTCTGTGAGGAGGCTTATTATAGGACCGATGACTATCTTAAAGACAGCAAAGTCTGGCTTGAGCTTAGCGAGGATCCCTCTTAAAGGTTTGTATACTTGCAAATGTCATAATTTGGTACATTTCAAAAATTAAATTTAAATTATGACATGACAAACAATGTATTCTCTGTCCGTATATCAACTATAATATAAATATTTTATTGTGAGTTGACGATCTTGGAGAAAATGCTGCAGTGCAGTTTGTTAACGATTCTTCTGCACTAGCGCTTTGTAGGCGGCAGTAAACCTAGCTCTAAGTAATTTTTTGACGTCAACAATTATGCAACAAAACAAAGTGACGATTATTAAGAGATATTATAAATATCCTATGATAATAAAGATATATTTGAATTGAATTGAACTAGGCCACAGAGATCGTCTAAATATTACTTCAAGGCTTACTTTACGAAGAACTTGTGAAGTAGGCACTTATCGAAAAGCCTATTCAAAGCCTATATTACAATATTAAATTTGAAAGAGAGTCTGCTTGTATCTATGTGATTTGTCCCTATATATATATATATTTATTTATTTATTTATTTACCTTTACGTTGACAAAAATAAAACGGTACGGTTTTACCTGAATAGTTACGTTTATTATCTAATTAGAGAATTATAAACTTTTCCCTTACCCTGATTTAACGCGAACATATTTACACCCAAATTAATTATTGTCTTTAATTAAGTGAGAGTGGCCGATGGGGCTGAAAGGTTCTAGAATGGGACGGCCACGTACCGGCAAACGCAGCGTAGAATACCCAATTATATCTATTAGGGCTGATTCGACCAAATTAGTTTAAAATTTATTTCGAGAATAAGAGGCGAAATACTCTAGAATAATTTGATTCTGGGAATTTTATCAACTAATCCAAGAATAAGATGACTTATACAAATACACATCAACTTTATTGCACCATAATCTTCTACCTCTATAAATATAAAAGCGACAATCAATCACTCACTCACTTATCACGAAATTTCGAAAACTTCGTAGCCGATGAAGATGAAATTTGGCAGATAGGTAGATTGTGACTCGGAGACGTCCGCTAAGAAAGGATTTTTGGAATTTCCATCTCTAAGGGGGTGAAATAAGGGTTGCCAGTTTGTATGAATCTTCGTTATTTTTAAAGTGACAGACAAGATTTTTTTTATTTTTTTTTTGTTGTTAGTAGAAAATAATAATGCATTAATTAGATTTTGAAAATAACATCCCTATAGGGGTGAAATATGGGTTCCAAGTTTGTATGAATTTTCGACATTTTTGAAGCGAGAAACATGACGTGTTTGAGCGGAGCGGGAGCGGGAGCGGAAGCTCAATAAGGTTCTTCGGGTCTGCTCGCTTTAAATCCCTACATTTTTATTAAGTATAGGGATATATGAAGAAGTATTCAAACATTTTAAATTTTAAACATAAAAATTCATATGACATAATAAATTAAAAACGTAAAAAGAACAAATAAAAATCATAATTGATAAATTTTCTATACTTCTACGCGGACGAAGTCGCGGGTTACAGATAGTAGACACAAAAATTACAAAACAACAAGAAACAATATAAGAACAAAGGCGGAGTCATCGCTATAAATGCAATCTCTTCCAGACAACCTTTGGGTGGAGGAAAAATTTATTTTTAACAAGGTGGGCTCAGTACTTAACCTATAATTAATTTACCTACTTACAGATAAATATATATCTAAATACATAAACACATATATAATACATAATATATACATGCATATAAATATACATATACATAAGCATAAAAAAAGCTTGACAGGTGTCAAGGGACAACCGGATGGAACGAAGTAAAATATAAATATATATAGGTCTAAATTACATTCAAACTCCTTTCTGCGTTCTTAAATCAAGTTTTTATTATCTTCATACATTTGAATGAACAAAAAGTGTCGTTACAACTTTTGGTCTTAATTCTTTCCGTCTAGCCCCCTTTCGCAACGCGCGATAAGGAACTTCGTTCCAAAACTTCGTTCCAATAATACATACATATACGATACATAAAAATATTTACTTAAATACATATAGTAACACTGAACAGAACTGATTATATTGTCAGGTAATGTTGATGATCAATCCAAAAATAAGATGTATATTCTAGAGTAAGCTATTTATACCGTCAATTTTATAGAAATAGTAAAGTATTTGTATCTGGGAGTATTTTAATGGCGAACTATTCACAGCTACTGAGATGACATCTGTGACGATATGACATGTTTTTTTATTATTATGATTTTACGGCTCTGGATACTAGTCCTTTAGAGCCTATCTTTATTTATTCACTTCTTTATTCTTTACCCTAACCCTAACTTTACAATCAAAGGTTGGTGTAAGATCCTTTTATTGCTTCAAGGGAGCTTCTAGCGATAAATCTATACGAGCCCACTGGTTTTTATAGCTGGCAGAGTGGCGGACGGCGCCTAAAGACGCCCACCACAGTCCGCAAATAAATATTACTATAGCCACACTATGAGTGTCCACTTTAAACATGTTACATATTGTCCATGAGCATGAGCATATATAACACTAATTGACACAAATTTCATAGACCACTAGAATCAATTTGCTAAACAATTTAAAGCAAACTCCAAGTGAACCCGTTGACTTCCCGCCAAAAACTCTGAAATAACATGTGTGATGACATTATCCTTCAAATACAATTTTTGACATTTATATCATGCTAAATTAAATGGTTTTCGTAATCCAATTAGTCAATCTATGGAAAGGGTCAGAGATAAAGGAACATATAATGGAATGGAACCATTCATTCCTCAACCATCAATGAAACAATACCAAGGATTACTTACTTCAGGACTATGGAATGGATAAACATCAGTGCACAATGCACACATAAACACATAAATTTAGCACTTCTGAAAATAACCGTTTATCAAGCAAATAATATTTATATTATTATAATAATAATGACAATTACACATTTTATGTTGCCTCAATGCGGTGCGTTGGAAGAAATTTTCTATTTGAAAATCTTTTACTTATTTATTTATTGTTTTTTATATAATAATTATATGTAATTTTAATGAATAAATTTTATATAACACATTTTTTCTACTCCTGCACTGTTATCTGTCTTTTAAATGGTCCCGAACAATAATATAAGAATATAGATAACATGAAATCAAAAAAGTCTATAGTCTATTCCTAATATAATAGCACATGTGTCGTTATTTCACCAAAACGATACTCCTAGCCATAGACCTATAACCTTTTTTTTTCTTTAGATCTACCATACTGCCAACATAATAAAATCATTATTTTAACATATGGTGCCATTTTTCAAACGTGGAGTCACTGAACAAACGGTTTTTTTGTATGAAAAACATTTGTTTAAGTGACTTTATGTTTCAAAAATGGCACTTTTAGTCACTAGGAAGACGTCAATAAAAAAAAATTAAGTCTTCCATAGATACCTAGTATGTACCAAACATATGGTAGTATTTCGTACTTTTCTTTGTTTATTTTTGTATTTATTTAAGTAAATGTAGTCGTAGAAAAAGTATTGTATGCAACGTTGTATAAATAGTCAAAAAATGCTGGATGGCGTTAATTTACGATGCTCCCAAGGCTCGCATCTTTAACCCTCCTTATACAACTGTTGCATAAAATACTATTATGTAATTGTCATTATTATTTTATTATCATCTATTTAAAATCTTAACAACCAAATTTTTATTGTATCTAAAACTAATAAATATAGAAGAACTTGTTCTCGGGGTAAAGGTTGTCCTAGTCAGAGAGCCAGGTCAAAAATTATCTTGTTTGTTGTGAATAAATTTATAAGGTACTATTATAAAGTGATTCAAAATTAAATTCAAAGATCAAAATCATTTATTTATTCTGTGATTTTCAGTGATCGTTCAATCTTCGACTAGAACAGCTGTGTACTTGGGTAACACGCGCAAAACCAGTGCAAAGTGCTAACGAATCACACCGTCGACACGTAAGAGTAACTTCGGCCGGCCGCGATGACCTAGATCGGTGAGTCATTGAACACGGTATGTTTACGTACTACGACGGATAATTGTTAAGGTGACGCTCTATCCTGCCTTAACAATGAACACTCCATCCAAAACCATTTAGATTAAAACTGAAACCGAACGGTTCCTCTATGATCGGTATAAAGAAGAAAAAGAAGAACGGCTAAAACAGCAAAACCTTATTGAAGACCTCAAGAATCAAATTGAGATTCTTCAACAACAGCTGCTATGTGCTCTAGAGCCCAAAGCAACAGCCCCAACAGCTCCAAGCATGGAGACATCTACATCGCATGCCGAATACGGCACTGACGAGGAAGAACTAGCAAAGGTAACTGAGTGGATACGAACAAAATCAAGGAAAAGAAGAAAATCGAATGTATCGCCCACCCTCTCGCCGCAGCAAAAGAAAACTCCCAAGATAGAAAAAGTAAAAAAATCTCTTCCACCACCTCCTATTATTGTAGATGGTGTTGATAATTACCAAAAATTTTTTGACTTTTTGTCACAGGACCAATCTACTAACATCTTCAACATAAAAATGTTAAATGGTGATAGCGTGAAAATAAATGCCTGTAATGAAGAATCGTATAGAGCTATCACAAAGATTTTGACAACCAACAATTGCCATTGGCATTCTTATGAGAATAAACAAGAGAGGCCAATTAGGGTAATGGCAAAAAAATTGCCTTCTACCTGCCAGCCAGATAGGATAATTGAAGACCTCAAGTCGAAGGGTCTAAAAATTGAAGGTGCGGTGAACAAGCTCAGCTGGTAAAGCAAAGAGCCGCTAAACATGTTCATGCTGACTTTTAGCAAGTAGGAGGAAATAGCTAAAGTCTACGAAATTAAATCGATACTAGGGTGCATGGTTGAAATACAGCCCCTGAAATCATCTAAGCTTATTCCCCAATACAAAAGGTGCCAGGCATATGGACATACCCACATGTATTGTTCAAAAGAACCAAGGTGTGTAAAGTGCACAGGGAGACACCTGACCAAGGACTACAATAAACCAGCAACAGACAAAGCTAAGTGCGTACATTGCGGAGAACCACATCCAGCTAACTATAGAGGGTGCCTAGTTGCAAAGGAAATGCAGAAAATGAGAAATAATAAAATCAAAAAATCTGTTGTTAGCCTCGAAAACAAACCAATTATCAAAAAACCAGTACACAAACTTACCTCTACCATAAACGCTAACGTTTCTTATGCGCAGACTGCGTGAGGTGCGGCGCGGAGCAAGAGGGCCGTCGTTACAAAGGTGAGACCGCGGGTTTTTTAGTGGTAACACCACATAACCTTACCGGTTTTCCGTGACCGGTAAGGTATCCGAAGGGGTCTTATACCGCGTGAAAAAAAAGTTTCCCATAACACAAGTCTCGAACTTCTTTGGGGCTAATTCAATCAGTGTAATTTGTCAATATATATTTAATTGTAATTTTTTTTCTTTATATTTCATAATAGATAGTTGTTGCCGTGAAATCATTTACTTACAACTAAGTTTACTCGATCGCCGACCGTCGCTCGTCGCTCGTCTGTAAAAGCCCCCCAGACAACCGAGCAAAGTTGCAAGAAAGCGCTGGACGCATACAGCTTCCAATTGGTCGCTTTTGAAAACCTTGGGGAATTAGACCTATGTCCACCAGTGGACTTCCAGTGACTGATATGATGCGTGCGAAGATCAGGTCAATGATTTTAAATTAACATTTGTATATTTTTAAGATTCTAAATTCAAAGGGTAAAAACGGGACCGTATTACTAACACTCCGCTGTCCATCTGTCTGTCAGCAGGCTGTATTCCATGAACCATGATAGCTAGACAGTTGAAATTTTCACAGATGATATATTTCTGTTGTCGCTATAACAACAAATATTAAAAACAGAATAAAATAAATAGTAAGGCCTCCCATACTAAAAAACTTATTATTGTAAAAGTAATGGTACGGAACCCATCGCACTTGGCCGGTAATTTTATATCGTCATTGAACAGAAGACGAACTCCTTCCAAAACTATTTAATCCATCCTAAAATGATGACAAATTGTGTATACCCTAATCTATTTATGTGACAAAGGTCCTCAAGAGTTTCCACTCAACCCAAATATTTTGATGGCGTGAACAAATATTAGAGAAGATAATATTTCATGTAAGTAATGTACTTGTGCCATTTTCCCTCGAGGATGGGTGAATGTAACAAATGACATAGATAGGTACTTGTAGAAATACTGACAATTCGTAAAATTAAAAGCCTTTCGGCTATTGTTTATATTCGTCATTTTTATTAGGGTTCCGCAGCCAAATGGCAAAAAACGGATCTCTTATGGATTCATCATGTCTGTCTGTCTGTCTGTCCGTCCGTATGTCACAGCCACTTTTTTTCGAAACTTTAAGAACTATACTGTGACGTATTCTGTGAACTGCATTAATATTTTCACACAAAAATAGAAAAAAAAACAGCAAATTCTGAGAGTTCCCCATACTTAGAACTGAAACTCAAATTTTTTTTTTCATCAAACCCTTACGTGTGGAGTATCTATGGTTTTTTACAGATTGACATGTGACCTGTCACAAACGGCGCGGAATCAAAGATTTAGAATATACAAGTAGTGCGCGGAATTAACAACAATAAAGGTCTTAGTCGATAATAGCAGCGTAGTTTTGGGGGTAAAGAATGAATAAAAGACTTAACCTATAAGTCTTACTTTTACTTCGACAAATGTAAGCCTTCGTAATGTGGTTTTACGGCTCGAGAATAAAAAGGATTCAAGAGAATACGGGTCTAGAGGCTTGGCCTAGATTTCTTCTACGTGTTATAAAATAACTGGCCAAGTGCGAGTCGGACTGAAGGCGCATGAAGGGCCCCCGTCCCTTTATTTATAAAATCACGTTTGTTGTATGGGAGCCACACTTAAATATTTATTTTATTGTGATTTTAGTATTGTTAAAGCGGCAATAGAAATACATCACTTGTGAAAATTTCAGGTATCACCTGGTGACACACAGACAGACGGACGGACAAATACTCGGACAGACGGACAGACGGACGGATATACAGACAGCGGAGTTTTAGTAATAGGGTCCCGTTTTTACCCTTTCGGTATGGAACCCTAAAAACACTAAGAGATAAGATACTATCTGCATAAGCCTGTATGAGTATTGTTGCTTTTGTTTACTTAATAAAATGTCGGAAAGATTTAGTCAAAATTTAGATAGATTTTAAAACAATCTTTTAACACATTATATCATTGATCTGTATATCCTTGTGTGATCTATATATACCAAAAGGGCCATTGTTAAACTACCTTTAAGTATAAAACAGAAGGTTAACGGCAATTCTTATTGCATTTCCTCATGTTTCTTAATATCTAAGATACCTATATAATGTTAATGTGTAATGTCCGTGCGTCAACTCGTGAACGGGTTCTGCCGGGAGGGACTGGTCAGCCCGGCTTCGCTTTTTTTTTGACTACTAAATATTTTTTTTTACGCAATTTATGTTTGTTTACTTGTTCGCAAGCATTACATGTTATAATGTGTCAACATTGTATTATATTATAAGTATCTATTAATTAAAAGACAATTATAATAATATGACAAAGCCCTTCTGGCGAGTAGGCGACCAATACTGTGAAAATGAGTTTCTTTCGGCGTTTCTTCTCAGCAGTGGTCGTTATGAAGCGCTGGTATCGGTAGTTTTCTTTAAAAATAAACTATATTATAGTTACACGTAACATAAATTATACTTATTGACGTGTAAAAGTGCCTGTAAAGGTCTAATTACTGAATAAACATTTGAATCTTTGAATCTTTTAAAACCTAATAAAAAAGTATGTTTTTTAAAAGAAATATATTTTTTGCACAACACAAACAATATTTTATTGTAAGGCCCTAATATTTATTAAGGTAAATAAAATAAGCCCAAACTTAATGGGGTTGCGTCCTTTTCTTTAGAAACAAAGAAAAGAAAATAAGTCACCTACTTATTACAGGGATCCTTGACCGCGTTCCGACTTGATAATTAAATCAGCTTTATTCATAATAATATTGAATTGTCTAAATAATTTTAAGTTATTTACGTTAACACACAAAATGTCATGTCGATCGAAAACTGGAAAGTTGAAATTTGTTTTTTAAGTTTTGTGAAAACAAAAGCTTGAAAAATAATATTGCAAGGAATCAAAATACCTTCTAGAAAAAATTTGGCATGTGCAAATGAAAACATTCGAATCAATTACTTGTTCTAAATATCTCTTATGACATTTTTTAAAATAACTCAATCCAACAATCATATAATGAAACCTTCCAGTAAATAAATATTCGAAATACAGCCTCAGTGCTACAGTTTTAGACACAAAATCGAAACTGCTGTGGCAGAGAAGGTACTGTACACAATTTCTTTATTAAAACCGCATAAGAACTGGACAGAATAAGGAGGAACATTTTCCGAATTGCTTTGTAACGTGATTTGCGATTTCCAAGAAAGTTCGCTAATATTATGACTTTTGGACCAAGAACCGTAGAAATATAGATATACTCTTTATTACAGACCAAAAGGAAAATGTAACACAATAATTTTACCTTCAATGAGTACAATGGGTGGTCTTATCGCTCAAAGCGATCTCTTTCGGACAACCAATGAAAGGAGATTGTGAGAAAGAAGGAAAATTAATATCTAAAGCAACAAAAAACTGAACAATAGAATTGGTTACTTATTTTTTCACTGGTCAGCTGAGACTAAGATGCGACGTGACTTGGCGTGCATTTTGAAGAAACATAAATCTATTTTAATATCAGTAAAACCATTCAGAATAATTTATTATCTACAATTTGTAAATGTAAATAGTTTTATTCATTTAAATAGCTACAATTGAGTATACACAAAACATAATTGTAAATAAAAATTTGAAACAAAAAGAACTTAAAACACCTAAATTAATTAGATCTAAATTAAAACCTAAAGAAAAATAAAATAAAAGAAACTAAATATGAAATACCTCCTTAAATGCATCTGATTGAGGCAAAGTACCCAAAACACTCGCAGCGTTGCCTCGCTGAATAGTAAAGCTAATTTTTTGGGCAAGGAAGCTACCAGCTCTGAAGTCTCCTGTTGCCTCAACCTGACGCGTAGACGAGTCTTTTATAAATATTTTAGCCTCTGGTACCCATGGGTCTGACGTTTCAAGCGACTTCGGTATAAAAATGTAAGAATTTGAAATATTAGAATATTTTCTCTTTTTAGATGATTCTGCTGTCAGAGCTGCGGCTCCTGGATGTGTTGAAGTTTTGGGTAAGTGACAAGGGGCGAGAGAGCCCACGCATGTGGCGTCCCATAACATGCACTTCCCTAACTTCCAAGGTATCAATGACATACCATCAGGTCTTTTACCGTCAGTCCGGAAGATACCGTTTTTCTCAAGAACTGATGGTATATTGGCAGTGGAAAGTGCACGTTTGATTATATCATTGAGCGCGGCATGGCGTGAAAATCGACCTGAGCTCCTGTGGCAAGAGAGGCCATGTTGCCCTAGTGTGTTGACCCAGGCACCAGTTTTTTTTTTCTATATATGAATTTATTATAACATATAGTATCGTTGAGTTAGTATCTCATAACATATGTCTCGAACTTACTTTGGGGATAACTCTATCTATGTGATTTGCCCCTATATATATATATTTTTTTTTTACAACTGTATAAAAAATGTGAATATTCTTATTTCGTACAGCCTAGTTAGTATCCCATAACAAGTCTCGAAATTACTTTGGGACTCACTCAATCTGTGTCATTGTCTCTATATATTTATTTATTTATAGTTACAAGATGGTAAGTGTCATACACTGCCCTTACTGGTTCCAGCAGTAGTTATTATTTGACAGGCTTTCTGTTTCAACAGCCATTCATTCGAGTAAAAGCAATAAGTAAATTTAAAATGTATCATTTTATGTTTCAGCATACTAGTAGCCTTTTATCGAAGCTTTTATCGGCCAATCTCAATCAATCAAATTAACTGCGATTCCGACTGTATACGCTTTCTAAATAAACAGTAATCCGAATTTTCAATACCATAAGACCTTGTAGCGGGAGCGAGGTGATATGCTCGACCGCCACAAAGGGAAGATCTTCCCGCCAGGCATGTTGTTGCGCCTGGGGAACCGCGGCTCCAACGGTTTATCGTCGGAAGTTGTATATATGCAGCGAATCGGGCGAACTCTAAGATCGAGATGTAGGATACTCTGCTGGCACCATCTTATATGCTTCTTGTGAACTATATCGTCGGTTGTCTCTGATTGTAGTTCCTCGTAGTGGCCGTAGAGGTCGCCACAACCTTTTATAATTCGGTTTTAGACTGATGAATGCCAGTCCTTGAAGTGGAAGGATCAATCACTGAAGTGGCGTCAGACGGGGCATATATCGCGACGAAGCGAAGGCCGTTGGCCGTTCAAATTAGATTCATAGGCTCGTATTGTGACCACGAACTATAACAATAGCAAACGCAACATAAGACATTCACCTATCAAAGCTGGACAAGTGACCTTCTGAGAGGAAATCGTTTGGTCGTTTTTTCATCAAACATAGTTCCCTGATTCCTCGCTGGATAGTGCCAGTGTGTAAGCATAATTAGCCGTTCATGTCCCACTTCCGGGCAAAGGCCTCCCCACTTTCTTAATATAACCATAACTCTCTGTCTTTGGTCTTAATATTCCAATCCAGTTCGAATGCTTTTAAGTCGTCTGCCCATATCGTCTTCGGTCTACCTCTATTTCTACGCCAGTCAAGTGCCAATTTAAGGATATATTA
The DNA here is from genome assembly GCA_943193695.1 of Acrobasis suavella. Taxonomy (NCBI): domain Eukaryota; kingdom Metazoa; phylum Arthropoda; class Insecta; order Lepidoptera; family Pyralidae; genus Acrobasis; species Acrobasis suavella. The sequence continues at coordinate 24,337,570 of OW971934.1, forward strand.
GCATGTCTCTATGTTTTCGGTTTTTTTATAATTTTAATATAAAAAACTACAAACCTCCACTCCATAAACCTAAAGATTGAATATTCACTGTGTTCCAACATCTTGGAAACAAATTTGCCGATATTATATTACAAAAAGAAAATATGAACGACCTCCGTGGCGTAGTGGTCACCATGCTAGTCTGCCACCCAGAGGTCCCGGGTTCGATCTCCGGTCAAGGCAAGTTGGATAATGGCCTTTTTCATATTGTCCTGGGTCTTGGATGTTTATCTATATATGTATTTGTTATAAAATATAGTATCGTTGAGTTAGTATCCCATAACACAAGTCTCGAACTTACTTTGGGGCTAGCTCAATCAGTGTTATTTGTCCCTATATATTTATATTTATATATTTATTTATATTTATGAAAACATAGGAACACAGCCATTAGCTTCTCTTAATTATTTTTTTTGTAAATTGGTTAAGATATAGAAATGACCTCAGGGTACAACGAAACGTTGATTTTCTGTACTTTTCATTGGTGTTTTCGGTCCGAGCTGCGTCTCTATCGTACATTGCGTTAAGTGGTACAGCGTGACAGCAGTAGATTTTACAAATACCTATTTTTCAATTCTCTCGACCTTAATGTTTTCTTTTAACAAAAACTGGAAAACGCCGGGTGTGAAGAAATCTTTGTGATTCTTTGGACTGGATTTTGTCAAGCTGTAGTCATCATACGTCGTACGCCACCTACCGTTTGATCACCAAACTATCCAAGGATTGGTTCCTGGTTTGCCCTTTGGGTTGTGGAGGTCAGACGGCAGTCGCTCCGTGTAAAAACCAGTAACCTCGTCAAATCTCCTTGGTTAGGTAGCGGACCCCGGGCTCTGAAGCGTTACTGCTGAGGATGCAACCGGGAATACGCTCGGATGATGATGATGATGAGTCATCATACGTCGACAATTAGATAAAGGAATCGCCAATTATTTTGACAGTCGCACATCAGAAGGTATCTTATAAAACAGGGAGTCGCACTTAAAGGGCGAATTTTCCGGGGTCTAGTGCTGCCCCCATTTAAAATAAATCATTTAAAAGGAGACGGATACATCATTTAAAATTTTGTCTTGACCAGGCACTAGATAACCCTTCAAACTATTTTACAAACTACTGTCTACAGTTTAAAGTAAGAACGTAAAGCTTTTCTACGCGCAATTATGAAAAACGGTCACTTTTGGCGTATGTGCGTAGAAAAGCTTCACGTTCTCACTTTAAACTGTAAAAAGTAGTAAAGTAATTTAAAGGGTTATGTAGTGCTTGGTCAAGACAAAATTTTTGATTATTTCTCCGTTTCCTATCGAACGATTTATTTCAAATGGGCCTCCATTTGAAATAAATCAGCACTGGATCCCGGAAAATTCAGGTATTAACGTGTTTGTTATTTTCTTTTTTCGATCACTAGTATTTAGCCGTCGGATTAAAAATTCTTCCATTATTAAGGCTAAGTGGGATGCTTTAATCTATATAAAATCAAGGCAAAGCTCTCAGGATTTTAATAGGATATTTATATAGATTAAGTGCGATGTAGTCTCTAATATAAAAATAAGAAATAAATAAGAGGGTTTTAAAAATACAACAAAGATTTGAAAAGTTATTACTGGTTGTTTGCCCCAAACATTGAACTTGTCTAACAACCCCGATTTGTTTATTAGAAGTTAATGACGGGTCTTATAAGTTTGACATCAATGTCTGTTTGTGGCACTGTAGCTCTCGATCAGATGGACCGATTTCGATGTGGTTTAGCTGCCTCCGGGCTAAAACCTTACCTTGAGCAACCTGGAGGTGCTTAAACCGACTGCGTACTGGGAAGGGCAGATGCGGTCACGAGCTCGCGAAGTGGCAATATATTGAAAAATCGGAGGTCCGCTGCCAATGTGGTCATGCCGATCAGACCATGCAGCACCTTCTCTCGTGTCCACTGTGTATGAAAACCTTGACGCGGCATCGGAGAGAGGCATAAGAGTGGCAACTTACTGGAGGGACACAATTTAGTGTAATTTGAGCCAATCGACACGAAATACGAAGAAGACATGGTTTTTTACGTGAAGGCAAGTTTCCTTGTAGTGGATCTTGCTATGTTATCATAATCAGTTAAGCCATTAAGAGTTATTGGGGGTGAACTTCACGTTTCATATCTGTAAACACAGAATTTATCTTTGCAGTGCCAATTTTTTTAAAAGGCTTTTCATAATACTCTCTCTGTTTTTTTTTCTATTAGCCTATACTGTCCCACTGCTGGGCAAAGGCCTCCCCTCTATCTTAGTTTTAGAGCCAATGCTGGTGTTCCGTACATGATCTGTTAGTTTAATTCCTAGTATACATCGTTCCATGGCTCGTTGGCAGACCCCGAGTTTGGACTTTCGAGAAAAGGTCAATGACAAAGTCTGTGATCCATAAGTCAGACTCTAATTATTCCACAAAAAATATACGGTGAAATAAGGTAAAAATATGGCATCAACGTCTTATTCAATTTTATCAGCGCGTTTGTATAGGTATCTACTTCCTATAGTATACTTGGATATATTTTTTTTACTGTGTCGCCAACTTTTTCCTTTAGAGTGTAATCAGCATCATGGTTGTAATTTAAAAAATAACAGTACCTAGCTTATACATATTGTTGTTGCTGACACACTTAGCTAAGCACATAAAAGAATTTGAAAATGATGAGCAAAAGAAACAAAGAGAAGCAACAAGACGGAAGGATCTGCCAACAGGGAATAACGCTGGACTAAGTATTATGAAACAGAACCCACACTATCAATCAATTAAATTATTTAACAATTTGCCATTAGAATTAAAAATCCAGTTATATAAATCAGAATTTAAAATTAAATTAAAATCATTCTTATCACAAAAATATTATTATTCAGTAGAAGAGTATTTGAAATAATGTATATTTGACGTAATTATCATTGTTATGTTATTTGACACAAGTAAATAATATTGTAAGAACCTATAGATGTAAATTAGTATATTAGTATCAACATTTCAACACAATGTATTTTGTATGGAAATAAATAATCTTGAATCTTGAACTATGAACTTAAAAACAAAGTTTGAATAATCAGAGCAGTATTTAACGTTCAAACGTAGCATTTGAAACAAAACCCTGACCCGAAAAGGTGATGTAGGCTCAGATATTAGTATAGTACCTACAGAGCCATTGTTTTCTTATGAATACAAAACGAGGGCGGTCCGGATGAGAACGATGTCTAGCTGGCTGGTTTGCGATGACTGATGGTGGAAACATTAACCCCTTTGCCCTGCAGCGTGACAGATACAAGCTAAAACCTTTTGTCGACCTCTGTAGCCTAGTCATCACGCCACGCCGTCACACCGGAGGTCCCAGTTCGATCCCCGTCAGGTCAAGATGGAAAATGATGTTTTTTAGATTGACTTGGGTCTTGTATGTTTATTTTAATAAGTATTTGTTATAAAATATAGCATTGTTGAGTTAGTATCCCTAACACAAGTCTCGAACTTATTTTGAGGTTAGCTCAATTTGTGTGATTTGTCCGTATACATTCATATTTATAAGTTCTCTGCAGATTAAGAACTACCCAGTATGTTTTAATTTAGTACATCGAAATTTTACATTCCCAACAAAACCTTTCGCGAAGCACAAAGAATATTTACCTACATAAATTTTAATAATTATTATAAAACGATACATTTGCAATTTTCACATTCATTTTAAAATAACTAGTTCACGCCGATGCAGAAAATGCAGCGCAATTTGTAGTCGTTTTTTTGTTCCTCTGCTGCAGCAACATTCCATAAGCTTATTGATTTTGGCCAGGAAGCACACAGACTTTTGTATTTAAAATTCGCACTCCAAACCCCAGGGCGTTTGGTTTATGGAATATTGCAGCTCTGCATTCCCTCCTGAAAATATTTACCCAACAACTATACCTAAGTAAACGGATTGAAGGCAATGAATATTGGTGTGGTAACATAACAAAATAACAATAAGTGATTTTTATTCTTTAAATCTTACAAAAATAAATACATTATGTTTAAATATCCTATTAAACCGTAGACCTAGAATTTTTATTAAATCGTAAGTATAACTAAGAATACAAAACTTAACTAGATACAAATACAGATATCTTCAAATAAGGGGCTTGATGAATAGCAAGTCAATTGAAAGAGGTGGATCGCAGCGGCCAGGAACAGAACAGGATGGCGCAAAAAAGGGGGCCTTACGCCTTACGCCTAGGTGGCTTTGAAGTTGATGATGATCATCAAATAATATAAACATATTTATTTGCCAGGTAAATTAATAAAAACCCCCGACGAAACCATCTAGTGATAATAATTGATATCCGTAGCGCCATCTATCATTTGCCAGATAAATTAAAAAAAACTTCGACATTTAAGTTAAAAACTCTTAAACGGCTGAACTAATTTCCGTCAAACATGGCTAAGAACCACTGCAAGGGAATTTGCTTTTACGTACAAAAAAAACAGATCAAAATCAGTCTATTCGTTCGAGAGCTACGATTCCACAGACAGACAGACATTGTTGTCAAACTTATAACGCCCCTTTTTTTCTAGAGGGTTAATAATACCCCAAACTACTGCGCTCTCAGGGTTGGGTAGGTACCTAACAAATATATATTTTTATTTTTATTTTATCTCTATTGTTCATCAAATACAATTTGTACAGAACAATAGCCGAACTTAATGCTAAAAGCGTCGTCTACCAGTCAACCTTTGGGTTACACAGATAGTCTAAATGTGATAATATAATTACTAACGTAAAGTACCCAATAAGCTGGTACCATTCCTTGCCCCTGAAATTCAAAAATTCTAATGCTTATTCAGTAATTAGACCTTTACAGGCACTTTTACACGTCAATAAGTGTAATTTACATTACGTGTAGTTGATACAATATGTAACAAAAACCCTGTCCGATCCATGTGGGAGCAACTCAGACCGTCACTATAAACAATTTTTCCTATGGGAAAATTCATTTTCATACAAATTGCCGGGCCGGACGAACACTTCGACTTTCAAGCATTGGTCCCATAGAAAAAGTTTTTCATATTGACGGTCTGAGTTGCTCCTACAAGGATCGGACAGGGTTTTTGTTACATATTGTATTGAAATTTAATTTATTTTAAAGAAAAGCTACCGATACCTGCCCTTGGATCTCTCGAGGCGTCAATTAGCCGTGCGGAAATCTCTTTTTCAACTGACGGGTATAGCATAGCCCTCCGAATTAACCAAGGTAGAATTGCTACAGGCATTTCATTGTTAGGCTGCATTGAAAAGTTGCACGTTTTTGTTGTTAAGAATACCAAAGTCAACAAAGTTATAATGAAGTGAACTCTAGATACAGGAAAAGAACTCTTTTGGAAACCTTTTTTTGCTTTTCATATGATTTGGGCTCGTGCCATTTTTAGGGTTCCGTAGTCAACAAGGTACCCTTATAAGTAATTCCGCCATGCCTGTCTGTCTGCGATTTATCTCAAAGTCTACTAGTACTAGAAAGCTGTAATTTGCATGATATACATATATTTATCCCGCCGAAAAGTGGTAAAAGTGTTTATATAGGGCATGTATATGAGATACTAAATCGGTAATTTTGGAAATCCTTAGAAGAAGCCTATGTCCAGCAGTGTACGTTATGCGGCTGAGATGATGATGCTGATATGATATACATGAAACGTGTCATTTTTTTTAGTGTTCCGCACCCAAAGGATAAAAACGGGCCCTAATACTACGACTCCAGTGTCCATCTGTCTATCTGTCTGGACGTCACCAGGCTGTATCTCATGAACCGTGATAGCTAGACAATTGAAATTTTCACAGACGATGTATATTTATTGCCGCTATAACAACAAATCAACAAATACGAAATCAGGATAAAATAAATATTTAAATGGGGCTGCTAAACTACAAACGTAATTTTTTTATAGATAATGGTACGGAACCCTCGGTGCGCGTATCCGAATCGCACTTGACCAGTTATTTTAACTAACCCATGTTGTGGGGAGTCGTTGAAAAGGTCTTTCAAAAAAATTGTGAGTTTGTGAGCACCATTTTCGATTTTGGGATCCGTTTGTGAAATACCTAACTATTTGGTTTTAAAGTGCAATATCCTGTTAGTCTTAAGATGGGTCCGCTGCTACCATTTTCTAACATAACATTGTTAGAAAACATGAAATTGAAACAGTATGGGCGTTTTGATCATTCAAATGAATGAAATTTCATATTTTCTAACAATGTTATGTTAGAATCGGTGGCAGCGGACCCGACTTTATATTCATATCATTGAAGATTTGACGACTTCTGTGGCCTAGTGGTCACTATGCCAGGCTGCCATTTCGAAGGTCGGGTTCGATCCCCGGTCAGATCAAGATGGAAATTGTTCTTTTTCGGATTGAACTGGGTCTTGGATGTTTATCTATTTATTATGTATTTGAAAATATAGTATCGTTGAGTAAGTGTCCCATAACCCAAGTCTTGAACTTACTTTAGGGCTAGCTGTGTGGTCAATCTGTGTGATTTGTTCGTATATATTTTTTTATTTATGGTGGACAACGCCAGATCTGTGGACAAATTTTTAAAGAATATGAGAGTATTTCGAAAGCTCCCTGAAAATACGTGTATCGTACCCATTCGACTGCTGCGCCACTGAGAAAACATTTTAAATTAAGTTCATTAAATAGTTATAATAAAAATGTGGTTAATATTTAAAAATGTAGTTAGGCAGGCACTCAATTTTGTTTTTCGGCGCAGTCCCTAAGGTATCATTCGTTCTATCTGTCTCGATCAATGTGTACGACCTGTCCCACGAGTCACAACACTCACAACCACTACAAAAAATGGACAACACATTTACAACTATTACAGTGTAATTTTTGTTTGGTTTTGATGGGTCTTTTTTGGGTGTGGGTCCTGGACATTTATCTTTATTTTGTATTTTGTCATAAAATGACGTTAAACGTTGTATTAGGAATTCCTTACCATAATCAATAAAACTCTTCAGTGTATGTTCTCCGTATATTCATTTAGTGTGTAAGCATTCCACTTTTCTTTTACAAGACTAAAATCGCAATGTTGTTGTAAGAAAAATGTGCATTTTAATTATAGAATAATTAAAATGCACATTTTTCTTACAACACGAACCCGCTAAGTTTAATGACAATCGCACAACATGGCCGCCGGTGTTGCCCGCTATCTATGCCCGCCTCTCTACATCGTTTACTTTTTTAAATTGTCTATGTATTGACTTGGGGTTGGTAACAGTTGGGTTAGTATCCCTTAAAACACCCCCCTAATGGGTTCCCGGTTTGTCGTACCGGGGGGGCTCAATACTCGTGGTAGCCTCGAGCCACGGGGAAGCTAAGCGGAACCCGCGAGGGGGCGCTCCTGTTGTCGTCAACCAGCAGTGAGCGCCCACATTGGGGCGGCGGGGGAGTGGGAAGATCTCCCCCCACCCGGGGAGGGGCGCTCCCGCGGGCTCGGCTTCGGCCTTGAGCCTGTAGGGATGCGCCCAATGGGGCGGCGGGGGAGTGGGATGTTCTCCCCCCACCCGGGGTGGGGCCGCCGGGAGGGGAATGTTTCATTGCCCTCCCGGCGCTTCAGGCGGGGCCACACCGCTGTGGCTGTGGTTGGAGATCGGTCGCGGAGGAGGAGGAGTGTTGGTGTTACGTTGCCGCTCTCCCTATCCTCCGCGACCGAGCGGTGCCGCACCGCGTTTGCGGCGAGAGGCAAGCTGCGGAGCCTTTCATCTTCTCCGCCGCTGGGAGCCGGTTTATCTGGCTCCCATGGGTCCACAGGCGGTGGACTGCGTGGGAGTTTGCCGCCTCTCAATTGGGCCGAGGAGGTACGGCGCGTCCGTGAGTTCCGGACGCGCCGACTTGGTGAGTGGGGGGGCACTGTGACGCCCCCGGGGAGGGGCCGCTTTGGCGGCCAGCCGCGCTGGGGTTCGCGGATGTATTTCCGTTCCCGTGTCCCCGGCAAAAGCGGTTGAGATGGAACTCCGGAGGTTTTTTAGTGGGTAGGCACGTCGCTCTGGCGTGGAGTCCCACATAACCCGACAGCCTCCCCCGCAGTCTGACGGGTATCCGTAACAGGATCTTTCCTCCGTAAAAAAAAAAGTATCCCTTAAAACAAGCTTAAGCTTACTTTGGGTCTAGCTCAATCAGTGTGATTTGATGGCTAGTAACCCATCACTATTTTGAATCCTTTTTCCATTGTTACACCCACCAAGCGTGGCCTTTGGGTCTTACTGCCCTGGGTTCTGTCTACCCCGTCAGGGATACAGACGTGATAATGTATCTGTGATTACGTATTAGCAGAACCAAGAAATTAAGTTGTTCTCTCTGATTATAATTTACTATAACGCGACACAACTAACTTTAAACTGTCGTTCAAAATCGTTTGGTTCTTTCACACGCCTTATTTAAAGAAAGGGGCAGGATGCAAATTACGTAAAATTTGCAAAACCACTTTGAAATTTGAATATTTAAATGCAGTCGTTACAATAATTACGGTTTTCTGAGTAATTATTGGCGGGCCCACTTTAATCTCCACGAAAATGACAAAGTTTACCTTCGCAGGAAGGTTCAGAATGAACGATCAAAAATATTTGAGCAACGTAATGAATTATTAATGTTTGTACTTAAAAATATTCATATTTAATTAATTTGGGTACTAATAATTGTGAGGATTCGTTAATTTTGAATTCATTAATTTGTGATTTTATTTATTTTTGTAAAATAATAATGAAAAAGTGATAATGAATTCCAGCCAGGGCAGGTTAAATAAACAACCAAGTGCTAGTCGTACTCACGGACGAAGGGTTCCGTACCATATCTATAAAAATCACGTTTGTTGTATAGGAGACTCACTTAAATATTTATTTTATTCTGTTTTAAATATTTGTTGTATGTAATAGCAGCAGCAAATAAATAAATAATAATTAATAAATATATAGGGACAAATTACACTGATTGAGCTAGCCCCAAAGTAAGTTCGAGACTTGTGTTATGGGATACTAACTCAACGATACTATATTTTATAACAGATACATATATAGATAAACATCCAAGACCCAGGACAAATTGAAAAAGGCCATTTTAGAACTTGGCCTGACCGGGGATCGAACCCGGGACCTCTGGGTGGCGGACTAGCATGGTGACAACTACGCCACGGAGGTCGTCGAAAGAAATAAATCATCTGTGTTTTCAACTATCTGGCTATCACGGTTCCTGAGATACAGCATGGTGACAGACAGACGGGCAGACGTATACGGACATTGGAGACTTAGAAATAGGGTCCCGCTTTTACCCTTTGGATAAGGAACCCTAAAAATAGCCTTTTTAAAATTTTCCTTATTCTTAGATGTTTATCTATATAATAATAAGTATGTATATAAGACAAGTTTAGACTTAGTTCAAGGATACTTTAATCAGTGTGATTTGTCCATATATATTTCTCGTAGCAAAATTAATCCTTCCGCGGGCCTTATTAAAATATGACGATAAGTCAGCGCCTCACTTGGAGGTGATCCATATGTTTCAACCACATGAATTAAACCCTCTAGCCCACACAGATATTCTGAGTCCACCCATATATTTATTTATTATTTATAATGTTTTATAGTCGTTGAAACGATGTTTATCTGAAAATCTAACCGTTATGAGTTGTAGTAAACAATAAATAAAAGGGAATTTATCTTAAAATCTTCAACATATTTATTTATTATCACTTATCTACGCGCGTTCTAGCTTTGATGCTTCAGAGCCCAGAATCCGCTTTCTGGAACATTTTTCTCTGTCCGACTTAATTATGCATCCATAACCTGACTCATCTTCTGTGACTGATTCGAAATAGCCCAATTGGTCGCTTCCGTCACATAGTCGACGCTTGATCACTTCGCTCGCTTGCTTTTGTAATGTTCACTGTACAGTCTACAACCATAACTAAACCTACCTTCTATTATTAATTCAGGGTAGCCAAATTGGTCGATTCACTTGATCAACGCTCGTTTGCTTCGCTCGCTCTTATGATAGTCACTATACAACCATAATTTAACCTACTTGTGACAAACTCGAGTAACTCGAGCGTAGCCGAATTGGTCGCTTCCGTCACTTGGTCCACGCTCACTCTTGTGATGGTCAATGTACAACCTAACCAATCTTTTGTGACTAATTGAGGGTAGCCTATTTATTACACTTGCCACTAATATCAACAATAGATGATATTGTTATATGAAGCAAGGATGGAAGTAAATTATGATAAGGATAACATTACTTTGATCGTATTTTCTTTTGACGAATGTTATGCTTTCAAGCAAAAAAGAAATTATCAAAGGAAAAGTAAAATCTATAGATGATAATCGAGTATATTTTTTTTTCCAGAAAATGAAACTTTGATAACCCTTTACCTGTTTTTATAAATAAAACAATAGATAAACAATTGACCTGTTTCCTCCCAGTAACAGGTAAGGGGATAAATGAGTTGTTGAGTTACTATTTTATTTAATACTTTTTCGAACAACCGAGATTCGAGCAAACGATTTAAGAGATACGAATCACAAGTAAAACTATTAAAATTGATAAATTTAAACCATCAGCAAGCATACCTGTGTACTAAATCCGATTTTCGCCCAATCCTTTAGCTTTAATCATCATATGCGTAGGATGAGAATCAGGTGGTAAATTCTACGTTGTTTTTTTTTTGCAGACTAGTGTAGAAGTTTAAATATACAGATACATAACAATCTTTATTTTATAAAACTAAGTTGCCTTAACTTAGTTGTATAAAAAGAAGATTATGTTACTGTATATTTTATCTTCCATTACGTTGCTCAAATATTTTTGATGTACACGTATCATTTTGAACCTTACTGCGAAGGTAAACTTTGGCATTTTCGTGAAGAAGAAAGTGGGCCTACCAATAATTACTCAGATCACAGTAATTATCGTAACGATTGCATTTAAACATAATTGAATGTCAAAGCGGTAAGGCAACAATTTGCGAACTGCCCCTTTTTTTAAATTAAGGTGTGTGAAAAACTAGTTTGTGATAAAAATTACGGTGTGTGAAAAAACTGAACGGTTCTGTTTGAACGACATTTTAAAACTAACAGTACCTAATTAGAAAATTATAATTATTTTGTTTATTATTATTTTTTTTTTATCAGAAGATTTACAGCTTTATTACTATATAAGAAAAACTCTTAATTACTATGTGCCATTTACAAATCTTCACTTATAAAATAATATTATGAACTTTTAATAACATATACTTATAGAATTATGTAAAAGTAATACAATTATGAAAAAAAATATTCTAATAAAAGAAGTGCATACTAAACAATTAAGCAATCAAGTTAATAACGATTTATTGGTCAAAAAACTTATGAGCTAATACTTGCTTTAAACGAGGTTTGCTGGTACAAAACAAATCAAAATCGCATTCGGTTATGAAGCTATTAAAAGTCTTACAACTTCTAAATAAGAATAAGAATGCGTTACGTCTGTATAATATAATCAGAGGGAACACCTTATTTTCTTGGTTCCACAGATACATTTTCACGTCTTTATGCTTATGTAGACAGAGCCCAGGCCTGTAAGATCAAAGGCCATACTTAGCGTGATGGCGGTAGTTAACATGGAAAAAAGGATGCAAAATAATGATGGGTTGCTAGCTGCATCGCCTTTTAACATTTCAATCGCGCCCATTCCCTCGATCGGTTTTTACTTTCTGCGCAGGAAGAGAAGTATCTGGTACATTCTAAGTTTTGTTCCTTTCTCCTAGACCAGCATGGAAGATAAAATATACAGTTAGATAATCTACTTTTTATACAACTAAGTTGGCTTGTAATAGTCTACTTGATGTCATATAGCCTATTGTGACGTCTTTCGATAAAAGGTTTCTTATGTTAACACGTCAGTAGCACGTTCAGTCTTATTTATAGAGTTGTGACGGCATTTGGCCTAAACACAATCACGTGATCTTTACCAGAGCACAGTGTACAGTTGGGGGCGGATAATAGTGACCGTCCCGTACAGCTTTCAAAGGCAGGGGTCAGGATTATTTTATTTCATTTATTCATCAATCTATTATATTACACTTACAGTTTTGCCATCAATACATAATATGCGATAACAGGATTATTTTACATGCACTTAATCTAGACACAATTTGCACAATTTTATAGTTCTACTGTTTTTCAATTACAATGCTTTTTCTTTGTGTGTCATGTCAATTAATTTTTCGATAGATATATCACAGTTGCTATTTTGAATTCCGCCACTATACAATGGTATTATGTCTAATTGCCTATGTTTCGGGAAACTTCATTTATCATTACTATTGCACGGGTCATTGGTGCACCTTCCATGCCGCGGGGACCGCTAGCACTCTTGTTCTCGGTTCTCGTCTCAGCCTTAGGTTGGGAATCTCTAAATTTATTGCTAGCAAGACTGCTGTACTTGTGAGTTTTCCCCTAATTACTTTTAACACATATCTTGCCAATGATAGGTTTCTTAAACGTGAAAAACCCCACCATTCCCATAATGAATAAGTTAGGACACCTAAGCGGGTAAAAGGGATATATTCCAAACTATCAGTAATAAAGACATCTAGTAAACTTGTTCTGGATTTTCTGTAAATTCCATATTACCGAACTCGTTTCCAGTCTACTCCTTTACAATGTGCGCACCGTTCCTCCAAAATCTTTTGTCTCCCGTAGCACGAATTCTAGAATTTTGAAGGCATTTTCACAAATTTCCACTACGTGACCGCTAAATGAGAGGTCTTCTATCATCACCACACCCAAATCTTTTACTGTTGTAACTCGTGGTATGTTTTCTTCCGCTATGACGTAATTATACCCTAGCGGTTATTTTGCTTTGGTGTATGACATAAAATAGCACTATTTTGTGTTGAATAACAATTTGTTTCTGATGGCCTTTACTACTAATCTATTAATTTCCTCCTGTAATTGTCTACAATCTATTTCTGTTCTCACTTTAATTTACAATTTTAGTTCGTCTGCGAATAACAAATTACGTGCTTCCTGTACCGTATTATCCGCCCTCGACTGTACATTCATATCACGTGAAGGTTTTCTCTTTATTATTACAAAATTATATGTTTTGTGCAACAGGCATGAAGTGACCTACTAGATAGTAAGTATAGCCTAATGACGCCGTTTTTCGAGTGTAGACTCGGGGGCAGATAAAAGTGACGTCCCGTTCGGCGTTTAACGGCAGAGGTCTGGTTTATCTGCCCCCGAATGTACATGCATATTACGTAAAGCTTTTCTCCTTATAGTTACAAAATTATATTTTTATACAACAAAGTTCGCAACACTTATAATGACCTACTTGATAGTAAGTAAGTATAGCCTATTGACGCCTTCATCCGATAAAAGCTTTTCTATGTTAATACGCAAGCCTACACCTAGTCTTATTTATAGGTATGTGTCGGTATTTTGCGCCCATCGAATGGTATTAAACGCAAATAGTCTATGTACCAATTCGTCTAAAATGAATCAAATTACCTTAGTACATTCACTGGTAACTTTAACAGTTCCCTGTTGATAGTTATAAAACGGGACGGTAAGCAATAATTTGATTTCTTATACATAAGTAGGCATACAGGCATACGGCCTGGTAAATAACTCTTTATTGTACTCAAAAAATATGACACACTTACTTTTGCCCGCGGCTTCGCTCGCGTAGGGGTGTAATTTATCAAAATCCTATCTTAGGGGATGCCTACTTCATAGTAGCTTTATGCATGCAAAGTCTTAGCCCGATCGTTTTAAAATTGACAAAGTTTCATACAAACTTTCATCCCCTATTTTATCCCCTTGGGGATAGAATTGATCAAAATCCTTTCTTAGCGGATGCCTACGTCATAACATCTACCTGCATGCCAAATTTCAGCCCAATCCGTCCAGTGGTTTGGGCTGTGCGTTGATACATCACTATGTCAGTCAGTCAGTCACCTTTGAGTTATATATATTTAGATAGGAAGATAGGATTTAACAATAAATAATGAGTCTCATTGCTAAACATGATTTCTTCAAAACCAGTGGATAGAAAAAAATGTGAGAAAGACAAGGACAACGGGCAGGTGGTACCATACATCATCATACCAGTTTCCCACAAGGGTAGGCAGTGACATCAACCTTCACTTGCGATGGTACAACTGACCAAAAAAGGAAAATAATATCTGAAGTAACAACTTAACAAAATTTTATTTACAAGCTTTTATTTAGTTTCACCTGTCCCGTTGTCTGTCTGTCTGTCTGTCTGTAATCAAATCTTGCAAGTTAAATTTGACCCACTTCCCGGTTTCCGAAGAAGCTGAAATTTTGCACCCTTACATATTAGGTTGGGGAAAAAGTCTATTCGCATTTTATATGAAAATTCAAAACATTTTTTAATGTAGTTTATTTACATTTAACTAAAGTATGTAGGTACCATTTTGTTCGATAACTTTTTGCCATCTTATAGGTAGGGATATGATCCCATTGCTATAGAAATTTTGGGGCTTCTGATCAAAAAACTGCGTCAAGTAATTTTGGCAGTCCTCTCGTGATGTTAACCTGACACTGCCTAAAAATTTCTTAAGAGACCGAAACAGGTGGAAATCTGAAGGTGCCAGGTCAGGACTATACGGCGGATGCATTAACACCTCCCAGCCAAACTCTCTTAATTTTTGCTGAGTGGTTAAAGATGTGTGAGGTCTAGCGTTATTATGATGAAAAACCACGATATAATATCGTGTGACAATGTAATATTATAATGACATGCAGCTAATCTGATGATGGAGTAGGAAGGTGGCCATAGGAACTCTGTAATGAAACGACGCAACCCCATCAAGTTTGGGCTCGTTTGGTTTGAGGAGTACTGAAGATAATTACTTGTTTTACATAATTAAATTACAATTACACTCGTGTATAAATCTATATATACATAAGTTCACAACCGATTTTGATAACATTTTTAATTATTTATTTATTCTTTACAAAATAAACAGCACTTTACAATATTATTATTTTATTTTATGAACTTTTGCTTACTGCCAATTACAGATTCTCATTTAGTAATTAAAATATTAAAAACTATATTTAGAGAAAACAGTTAAAATGGATATATACAATGTCGTTTTTAATTAAGTACAAATATTTGAACGGGTGATTCAGTCCATCATTTTGATCAACTTATCCCAATAAATTTACTTCGAAATACGAAAAAAATATTTAAGGTTCTTATACAAATCGAAGTCGTCACGTGATATAGTTATTACGGAAAATGTCAATTTTTTTTTCGAATTTCTATACACATTTATTGGGAAAAGTTATTCAAAATGATGGACTGAATTACTCCTTAAAATATTTGTACTTAATTAATAAGGACATTGTATACTACACTTTTTTTAAAAGTAAATAATGCACAGGAATAACTTTTTAAAGGGAAGTTATGTAGCAAAAATAACATATCATGGATCTACTAATATGTAAAAAATGTAAAAAACTTCAAACAAAATTAAACGATAAATTCAAATGGGACCACTAAACAAGTTTAATTTATTTTTCAAATCGGTCCAGGCGTTTTCGAATAATCTGTGAGCATACATAAATGCGACGAATGGATAACCTCATCCTTTTCGGAAGTCGGTACAAATAAGAAACTGAATGGCTGATATAGATAGATAAACCTTTAAAATACGAACTGCCTACAATACTCAGTAATCATGATTATGGTAGGTGACATTCCTATTGCAATATCCTAGCATCAGTCCATCCCAATCTCATTCCATTACCTATAGACCTTTCCCTTTTCTTGCAAAAGATCTTTCTCCTGCTGAAACATATTAAAGGGCACACCTTTCATAAATGTCGTTTTGGCGGGAGTATCATCATCATCATTTCAGCCACATAACGTTTTCTGCTGGACACAGGCCTCTCCCAAGGATTTCCAAAATGACCGATCAAGAGCGGCCTGCATCCAGCGCTTTCCAGCGTCCTTGGTCAGATCATCTGACCACCTTGTGGGTGGGTGTCCTACGCTTGGCTTGCCAGTATGCGGTCGCCATTCGAGAACCTTTTTGCCCCACCGGTCATCGGTTCTTCGCGCTATGTGGCGGGAGCGCCACATACCTAATACCAACTTTTCCAAAGGACCTGTACGTGTTGGATCTGTATCCCCACGCAAGCCTCTCAAAGGCCCGAGATGAAAAGACCCTTGATCCTCAAAGGATCCTACATAGAATAATAGAAGACAAGTTTCTTTGAAAAATCAAATAAAAAAAACCCCCAACCCGACTGAAAATATCACATAAATGCAGCATCTGTGAAAAATTGAATAACTTGAATCGTTTGTCCAGAATAACAAGAATGAAATTGGCTTGCAATGGATGTCTAGGTATCTAAACGACGAGGTAAAGAGTTCTGACGCGAGCCAAATTAAACCATAGTGCTAACCACATAAAGAAGATATTTTTTTGTTTTTTGAATTTATTTTATGAGTAAGACTTCTGTAGGTGAGTACTAGTACTTATTCTGTGCCCGGGGTCCTCTACCTAACCTAAATGATTTGACGAGGTTATTGAGGAAATAAACACGAATAATTCAAAAGTGTATGTTGATGTTGTCCAACCCAAACGAATGAGGGTTCAGCTGACCGGATTTTCTAAAATGTCGTATTTCGCCATATTGTGGTTGAGAGTAATTTTTTTTCTTGAAGTAAATTTGCAAATAAACTAGGTGGTGACTTTTTTCTTCTTTTCATTTATAAGAAAATGGTATTTGGAAATTACCTTGTAATCGTGCTATATTAAATTATGAAAGGGATGAATTGAATGAAAGTCACTGATTGCATGCCTACTGGCAACTCTAGTATTGCCTTCTTGCAGGCCCTCGAATCGTTTTATGACGTTGGGTATCTGTTACGAGTATGTTAGTAATTATAATGCAATTAATATTTTTAAAGCATATTCAACACTCATTGCTATTATATTGTCACTTTTTTGCTAGTTGTGTGTGCTGCCATCTCTGTGTGCCTACTGGCAACTCTAGTTTTGCCTACTTGCGGGCCGTCGAATCGTTTTTATGACGTTAGGTATCTGTTACTTTAGTAATTATATTATCTTTGCTGATAGATACATAACGGAAACTGAAGTATATAATGGGGAACTTTATTTAACTAGGTAGGGATACTGATTGGGTATTAAATGTACCGTGTGCTTTGATAGCCAGGTAATTGCAAACTGATTGACCCTTATATGACAGAATTTTTCTATTTGCATGAAACTTACATCGTTGGTCAATAATAGTCCAAAAAACACGCCGAAATAATTAAATAAAAATTGCTTTGTTTTAGGGCAAAAATTTTAAAAAATAAATTTTTTTTGCAGGGAAACACCCCATTTTAAAACAAAATTATTTTTCAAATTCGTTTTTTTGTTTTATAAAAATATATTTTAATTCCTATTTAATGCAGTTAACATTAGGTCAGATCGTATATAATTCCATTTATAGTAAATAAAAATATAAATGTTTTAAATAATTTGGTTCTTGGCTCTTTGGTTCACTGTTGGGAGGAAGTTGACTTGGCATATACTAAAAAAAATAAATAAGAACCTGTACTTTTAAAATAACTTTAAAATTCCAAATTGATAGTATAATGGACTTATAAACATGAAAAAAATATATATAAATAAATAGATGCGACCATTATTTATAAGCGCGCGGAAAGTGACGGTATCAAAATTGATACTCTAGGCCAGTCTTTCCCAAAGTGGGCGATAACGCCCCCTTGTGGGCGCTGGAGGCTTTAAGGAGGGCGGTAACGGGCCCAGAATAAAGTTGGGGGGCGCTGATGTGATTTAAGCAATGAGTGATTTTTAACTTCAGCTATTTCATATTTTTAAATTCACTGAAATTAAAATCCTCTTACTACACAACATCCTATAGTTCATATTTATATCCTTTTTTATTGTACAAATATAAACTAAAAATGTAATTAATATTTATTATTTTAATGCGTTCACAACGCTATTTATATCGTTAAAGGAATCAAACACTGAAAAAAATTCGTGTTTTAAAGTTTCGCAGGTGAGGTCCCCACTTCCAATACTCTTTATTTTTGTAAAATTGTATTATTATTGCTATTTTTTTATTTAAAATTAACAATGTTGATTATTGTTATGTTTTATAAAAGATACTCTAATGTACTGGTGTATGTATTATTATTGCTCTCTCGTTAAGAATATAGGTTGAATTAAACTACAGGCAAGACAAATATGTGATTCAGGTTTTTATGGTGAAAAAAATGGGGGGCGCTACAAAATAACTGATTTTTTAAAGTGGGCGTTTGACAAAATAAGTTTGGGAACCTCTGCTCTAGGCACTTAAGGGTTAAATTACGTAAAAGTGCGAATAAAACACACTAGTGTTGATATAGCATTGTATGGCTTGCTCGTACATATACTTTAAGCGTGTTTTCCTGCATGATTTGGCAATTTTCATTCCTAGAAACTTGTTCGAGCGTGCCAATGATAAAAGGTAAAGTGTATTGTGTTTACTTTACCATTTCCCTTGAAGCACGTTTTTTCTTATCTGTCACGCGCGAAGGTAAAATATCCTTGAAAGTACGAGAACTGATAAAATATAGTGACAAAATATTTTTTTTAATTCACGAGTGATGGAGGTAAGTATCATGGAATAAGCTGGTAGTAGGTAGTTTAGAAAAATATAAAAGAAAAGTTATTGTTGAGAGAGGAAAGTTTGCAAAAACATGCAAATACGTATTATAAATTTGCCGGAATCCAGAGTATATTTTTGAAATGTATGAGCTTAACGACGCGCCCTTGAAAAAAATTGTTCCAGTGTTGTATTTGTTTGTTTGTTTGTAAAATCTTTATTGTACATAAACACAGGACAAAAATACAGGTTTGAACTAGAGAACAGTACAAAGGCGGACTTATCACAGATAGGGATCTCTTCCAGTCAACCTTGAAATATGAGGACAATTTACAACACAGGGTAGAGAGCGGGTACAATATACAGAAGACACACAATAGAAACCAGAATTCAATTACACTCAACTATTTACTACACTACAAACTATTTAAAATTAATTCTTGTAAATAAATACTTTACTATAACACAGTAAATATAAATACATATATGAATACACACGTAAAATATATATATAATATGCAATAAATATATACCTAAGCAATATATACTTATATACATATATAACTCAACTCAAGTCTTCAGAAGTTTCCACAAGATTCCTCAATCTAAACTTAAAAGAATGTAAAGTTGACGACATTTTGATTTCTAAAGGCAGTTTGTTCCAAAGCCTTGCTGCAAAAACTGCGAAGGACTTATTATATCCCTGCGAGTGTTTTGCCGCTTTTTCTGCATTTGCGCTTAGGAAGCGGCAGTAAACTGAGCTGTAAGTAACGGACATCAACATTTGCACAACAAAGCAAACTGACTATTATCAAGCCTGTGCCTTCCCGCTTAGGTATCGAAACAATACCTACATTATTGCTATGCGCGTGGCGACCATTTCGAAGGGGAAAATTCACTTACATGAACCGTTTGTCCATAATAATAAGAATGAAATTGGCTTGTAATGAATGTCTAGGTATCTAAACGAAGAGGTGAGACGTTCTGACGTGAGCTAAATTCAACCATAGCGCTAACCACATTAAGTATTCTCTTGAATTTATTTTCTGAGTGAGACTTCTGTTCGTGAGTACTAGTACTTATTCTGTGCTGTTATTATGAGATATTACAAATATCCCATGATAATAAACATATATTTAAATTGAAATAAATTGCTTTCACTTCCATAGTGCCTCATTAAATCGCTCTAAAGGAAAACAAGCCATTTGGAGAATTCGTCTGATTTGGATGTTCGTCTCGCTTTTCTTGGAAATTCCGGTCCTTTTATCACTGCTTTCAACTTCAGAATACATAGTGAACTACTTTAGTAAGTTTTCTGCGTTTGAAAACATTATTTTTGTTTCGTTGGCCGCTCTGTATTGACGATCAAAAATAATTATAGACCCTTGTGTCCTGGAAGATGGGCCAGCCGCTTGTGTGCGTACTTGCGTTGACACACTGGCGCTATCTGATCTTTCAGCCATAGGGATCAATGCGCGCTCTGGCTCTACATAGGGATTGTACATTTTTTATTGCATTTATCATGGGGTTAGTTATGCTCTGAAGAATTGTTCGACTTAATACCTGTATTTATGTTCATAATACATAGTTCATATAACATAACATAGTTCAATGCTCTGAAGAATTGTTCGACTTAATACCTGTATTTATGTTCATAAACACATGACAAAACATAAGATAGTAAAAGCGGTTTTAGCTTATCAATTTCAAAATTTGTAGATAAATGGTTTTGCAAAGTTTATCTTGCGGAAAATCATATAGTGTTCAAAAAAAAAAATTAAAATATATAGACACAAATAACAATGATTGAGCTAGCCCCAAAGTAAGTTCGAGACTTGTGTTATGGGATAGTAACACAGCGATACTATATTTTATAACTAATACGTGTATAGATAAACATCCAAGACTCAGGACTATTTGAAAAAGGCTATTTTCCAATTTCCCTGATCGGGGATCGAACCCGGGACCTCTGGGTAACGTACTAGCATAGTGACCACTACGCCACGGAGGTCGTCAATAGGACTAGGTCAAAAGGTATTATTCTCACCTTAATATTTTGGCTTTTCCAATAAATACAAATTCACAATGATACCGAATTGAAGTTCCGGGTTACTGGGTTGTAACATCGCCATCCTGTTAAGGGGATACCTGAATTTTCCGGGGTCCTGTGCTGCCCCCATTTGAAACAAATCATTTGATAGAAAACGAAGACATTCTTTAAAATTTTGTCTTGACCAGGCACTAGATAACCCTTCGAACTATTTTATAAACTACTGTTGACAGTTGAAAGTGAGAACTTAAAGCTTTTCTACGCACAATTGCGAAAAACGGCCACTTTTGGCGTATGTGCGTATAAAAGCTTCACGTTCTTACTTTAAACTGTTAACAATAGTTCATAAAATAGTTTGAAGAGTTATCTAGAGCCTGGTCCAGACAAAATTTTAAATGATGTCTCCGTTTCTTTTCAAATGATTTATTTCTAATGGGGGCAGCACTGGACCCCGGAAAATTCAGGTAGCGCCTTAAGCCCAGAGAACAGAATAGAAGAATAGTTTTGGGCAAACCTTCGTTTTGAAAAGGCCTTTAGCGAAAACCGAATGAACCTGAATAAACGATGAAACTGTCATAAAACAACTTGATGTCGTTAAACTAACTAGGACGGTTGAACGAACAATAAAATCGTTTGATTGTCCCATCTTTTGATGTTACGGGCGTTACCCAATTATGAGACGGATCGAATTACTGGGTCTGGCTGTAGTGGTTTCTTTAACCCTTTTACCGCGAACGTCGGATTTATCCGACAAACAGTGTCGTACCCATTTCGCGAGTATCGGATATTTCCGACAAAAAAAAAACTTAAGTATCAACATCCCTTTTTGGTTGTAGGTATTTATTTTAGATTTCATACCCCTCGCGCTGGGGGCACGGCAACTGATATAAAGTCTCGCGGTGAAAGGGTTAAAGGTTTCCGTACCCATAGGGTAAAAACGGGACTATATTACTACGACTCCACTGTCCGTGTGTCCGTCTGTCTGTCACCAGGCTGTATCTCATGAAACGTTATGGCTAGACAGTTTCACAGATGAATTAATTATGTTGCCACTAAAACAACTAATACTAAAAACAGTTTAATTAACACTAAAATTTAAATGTATTTTGATATTTAAATGAATAAAATAAATATAATGGATTTTTTATGTGTTTTAAAAATAATATTTAGGAATTTCTAAAAACTTGCAATAATATTTTTATTCAATTTCTTCTTCTCTTTGTCGTGTATGTAAGTGGCCAACACTGGTGTCAGATTTTTTAGGCTCCCTAATGGCATCTGACATAGCTTGACGACTGCCATGCAATGATGACAGCCGGGACCAACGGCTAATACATGTCTTCCGAAGCACGGAGGATCTCGAGAAATTTTTGTGCCACTTGTGGTCTCCCATCCAAGTGCGGACCACGCCCGATGTCGCTTAACTTGTGAAAGCGCTAGTAATGCGCACTCCCGCCGGGCCACCACGCTCCTCGATTTTTTTTATTCTAAAACGTGAATATTAATTTTTTATATACAATAAACAATAATATACATAAAACAATATTCATAATCTGTAATTTTTTTATATTAAGGTATTATAAATAGGTTGTCAGCAAGGCGACCCCTTGGGTCCGGTCATTTTCAGCCTTGTAAATTCACCCAATAATTAAAAAACTAAAGTCTAAATTTAATGTCGTCTATTTAGATGACGGGACTCTAGAAGGAGATGCCTCTACAGTTTTGGCAGATTTAAGCACTTTAAGGACTGATCTTGAGTCCATCGGGCTAAATTTAAACTTTTCGAAATGTGAGCTATTTCTAGATAATGAAATGCCACTTTTATCTAAGATTAAAATTACTTCTCAATTTAATGCCGAGTGCATTAAATTGAGAAGTAATCTCCTAACATCAAAATTATTGATAAATCCACTCTTCACCTCTAGGATCCCCAATTTTTGACGAGTCTTTTCAAAATTTTATTGACACAAAAATTCTAAATTTCCGATTGGCTGCCAGACGCCTTTCGAATTTACATTCCCATGTTGTTTTTACTATACTTAAATACTGCCTTTTTGTTCCCAACTTTACCTACAACCTACGGTGCAGCCATCTGTGGAAAAATCCAGACCTACTCTCAAAATAAGACGGCATAATCCAAAATTCGTTATCAACTATTCTGAATACCGATTTACATCAACAGTCTATTTGGAATCAAGCCTCCTTGCCGGTCAGGTTAGGAGAACTAGGAATCCGCAAAATTTCCAGTGTTGCCTTGCCTGCCTTTTTGTCTTCCGTTCATAGTATTCAAATACTATCCAACAAAATTTTAAAACATTCTACTTTGGAAATATCTCATGCAACGGAGGCCAAAACCGCGTGGTCCGAACATCCTTTCTCGCAGAGACAATAGGACGAGCCGCTTTGCAGACTTGTACAGAGTAATCTCCTACAATCTTCTGTTAGCAGCTCTGTAGAGCGCGCTCGTCTTATTGCCACTGCTGAGTGGGAGTCTGGTTTGTGGTTGCAGGTCCTGCCTCCTTGGAACATTG
The DNA here is from genome assembly GCA_943193695.1 of Acrobasis suavella. Classification (NCBI taxonomy): domain Eukaryota; kingdom Metazoa; phylum Arthropoda; class Insecta; order Lepidoptera; family Pyralidae; genus Acrobasis; species Acrobasis suavella. Next base: position 24,360,873 of record OW971934.1, read on the forward strand.
GGACTTTCCTCGATGACCATACCTTTCGCTTGGCGACATGCTTACGTTTAGGAGCCAAAACAAACGTCCCGCATCATTGCCTTTGCGGTGACACTGTCGACCAGTTCGGCCACCACGGACTCTCTTGCTCTAAGAGCGGCGGCAGAATGGCACGTCATGCCAATTTAAATAATATTATACACCGCGCTCTTGTCACCATCGGGTTGCCAGCCATTTTAGAACCAAATTATTTGGCTCGCGATGATGGCATGAGACCGGATGGTATGACGCTTGTGCCGTGGAAGTTGGGAAAGCCGATGGTGTGGGACGCCACGTGTGTCGACACTCTGGCGGCCTCCCATCTTCACGGTACAAGCTCCAAGTGGCGCAGCTGCAGCCACTGCGGAAACCCTAAAACGGTGCAAGTATGAATGCCTAGGGAACTGCTTCATATTTGAGCCGTTTGGGGTTAAGACCTTAGGTCCGTGGGGGCCATCAAGCCAGAAACTTTTTAATTTTTTTAATCAAAATTTGGTCGAGGTGTCAGGTGACCAAAGGGCTGGCAATTACTTCGCCCAACGAATAAGCATTGCCATCCAGCGTGGCAATGCTGCCAGCCTTTTGGGCACTTTACCGCAGGGCAATGATCTGCACGACATTTTTTATTTGTAAGTTTTTTATTTTTATTATTTAGTTTTTAAATTATTAAAATCTAAGAAGATTTAAAATAAATAAATCATACATCAAATAGAATATAAACGAAATACGCCAAAAATCCAACATTTATTTAAAAACCTAGATACCTAAGTACATTTGGGTTTTCGAGATGAATCTAACGGTATCTTTAATTTTAAAATCCATGCAACACACATAACCCTTCATTGTAAGTCGGGTAAAAAGTGGGCAATTGCCCCTTTAATTCAAATCTCCGTAACTACTTGAAATTCAACAAAGCAGCTTTGAAATAAAGATTTGCACGGAATGAAAGCGAAAACCAACTACCGACCCTTGTCAAGCAATTCCTAGCCGTAGCTCAGTAATGATTTTGTAGAATTCGGATTTATCTTTTGTTGCCGCTATTCGGACACGCCGTAGGGTGGCGGCCAAGTTTGGAGATCTATTTCGAATGGAATTAGTGAGATTACCCAGCTCTGATATTTAAATTTTTTTATTTAAGTTTATTGCACACAATCTTATGACGGATTGATTACAATGGGTCAAACTTAATGCTAATGCATTATCTACCAGTTTGCCTTTGGGACATGGTGAGAGATTGGAGGACACGAGGCCGCAGGCCGAGTGATGCGAGCCCGCAGCGCGAGCTGCGTGGCGAGGCCGTAGGCCGAGCCACTCCCAACAAGCCCGCGTTGTTTTTTTTTCGAAAATCGAAATCTAGATGTATTGTGAGCCGAAAAATCCAAACTTGACATTTTTTCGGAATCCAAGAAGGCGTCTACATTAAAAAAAATTAAATCGTCGTAGGGGTCTGAAATTTTGTATCCTGGGGTAAAGCACCCCGCGAAACTCGAAACTGCAATCAGATTTTGGATCCAAGATGGCCACCCACACATTTTTTCATGTTTCCTTAACTGACTGCAGTTTTTACCCATTTCTCAACTGGACATGTTATTCAGCCCACCTCAACAGCTGCACGAAAAACCGCGGGCTGCTTGCAGCCCGCGCAACGCCCGAAAAGCTAGTAAATATATATAAATATACACATACATATAATATACATAACTTACTACATAAAATACATACAAATACCTAAATATTACAGCAGAGGGTTTATTCCGATTCCAAATAAAATTTCTTTACCTGCATTTTAAAAGTATCACGATTCTGTGATCTCGCAATGCTATCAAGAAGGGCATTCCAGAGCCGTACAGCCGTAACGGCAAAAGAATTGGAAAAGAAACCAGTACGGTGAGAAGGAATATCGAGTTGCATTGTGTTAGAGGAGCGTAGATTTCTATCGTGAGTTAAGCTAAGGGGCTGTTTAGATGTCATGTAACTGGGAGCAGAAGGATTATAAATAATACCATGAATATAACAGAGAATATGTAGATTTCTACGCTGTCGGATATTTAGCCATTTAAGCTGCGAACGATATGCGGATATGTGGTCATACTTGCGAAGGCAGAATAATATTGAAGTACTTCGAGTACAAAGTACCTGAGTCGATTTTATTCAACTTTAGCGACTGATATGCAACGTGTGACTTAGTAGTTCTGTTGAAGATGGTTATAGCTTGCAGAGTGTACACTCACAAGAGCGACATAAACGGTTTTTACATAATTTTCAAATCAAAAAAGTTGATAGGCATATAAATCATATTAAAATTGTTACATTTGAAAATAACCAAAACCACATCCAAAATTGATATATAGGTATAAATTGACCGAGATAGAGCTCTCAAGTATTTTAAATTGCGTAATGCACCAAATAAAGTAATTTTTTAAGCTATTGCATAGCTTTTATCGCGGGCCTCTGGCGCGGCGACCGAATCAAGGATTTTCGTAACGAAAATTGTACCTAACACTCGTCTAACGTCGTTTCAGTTCGGAAGACTTCGGCACGCACGGTGTTTGTGTGCGTGCGACTAGACGTATGCATGTAGAGAGTTGGACATTATTCGAATAAAAATTTATCTAGATAATTATGCGAATAAAAATTTATTCGTGGAAAATTATTCACGAATGATTCATTCGTGAATAACTTTTTCGCGAATAATTTTGTTACGAATAATATATAATGATTTTATTCGTTATTCTATATAACGTTTTTAAGCTTATATATAAGCTATATAGCTTTTATCGCGGGCCTTTGCGCGGTGACTGAATCTAGAAATTCCGTAACGGAAATCAAACCTAACACTCGTCTAACGTCGTTTCAGTTCGGCAGACTTCGGCACGGTGTTTGTGTGCGTGCGACTTACGTATGCGTGTAGAGATTTGGGCATTATTCCAATAAAAATGTATAAAATTTTTTTCGTGGAAAATTATTCAAGAATTATTCATTCGCGAATAATTAATTTTGTCACGAATAAAATATCATGATTTTATTCGTTATTCTTAGTAACGAATATTTTTATTTAACCTTACCCTTCTCTTTTTAACCGATTGCGTCGGGAAGAGTTACATTTTGGAGTGTGGGAGTGTTCTCTTTTTAACCGATTGTTTCGAAAAAATTGGACGCCATTGTGATTTTTTTTTTCACTGGACCGATTGCCTTCCAAACCGATATCTGGACGGCCCTGTAGGGACCACAGGGCCGTCCAGATATCGATTTCAAAGGCAATCGGTCCAGTGAAAAAAAAATATTGAATCTATGCTTAAAATGTAAAAAAAACTGTCCTTGTGGTCTCTTATAATATAATGAATCTATGCTCGAATTTGAAAAAGGTAGCCGCCATTTTGGATGGACTCTTTTGTTTCTGGACCGATTGCCTTCGAAATCGATATCTGGGGGTCCCTGTGGTCTTTTATAATGAATCTAAGCTCGAATTTGACAAAAGAAGTCGCCATTTTGAACTTTTTCGTTTCTGGACCGATTGCCTTCAAAATCAATATCTGGGGGACAATGTAGTCTCTTATGATTTAGTTAATTAATTTATTTATTTAATTAATTTATGATCGAAATTAAAAAAATGGTCGCCATTTTTTGTTTTTTACTAGTCCAATGCCTTCAAAATTGATATCTGGACGTCCCTGTGGCACCTCGTATTGAATATATGCTCAAAATTAAAAAATAAACTGGCCGCCATTTTAAACTTTTTTGTTTCTGGACCGATTGCTTACAAAATCGATATCTGGGGGTCCCTGTGGTCTCTTATAATAAATTTGTGCTCGAATTTGAAAAAGGTAGCCGCCATTTTGAACTTTTTTTTGGACCGATTGCCTTCAAAATCGATATCTGGGGGTCTCTGTGGGCTCTTATAAAGAATCTATGCTCTAAATTTAAAAAAATGGCCAATTTTGCCCAACTTTGAGACTGGCTGCTAACTGCTCATAAGAAAAATTCCTGAATAACCTACATGTATTGTAAGATAATAAAAATATTTTAAACGATATCAATTTCTCATTTATTCAATAAAAGATAAAAATTGTTTTCATATCGGTCGCCACGCTCAAAAAGTGTAACTTGAATTCAAAGAAAAAAAAACTGCATTAATAAAAAATAAATAAATAATTATAGTGCATAAGTTGATAAAAAATGCTATGCAATAGCTTTACCCCGGCAGTCCCTGAGTGCCATACTTTTTTTTTTCTTTATTTCTTAGTATAGTTTTTTTTACGCGTTAGCAATAGTGTATTTAATATTCTTTCGGATTCTAAGGTTTCTTTTTAAAAGTAGCAGTTTTTGTAGTAACATAAACTGTGAGCAGCGTCTTCAAAATTTACGAAGTTTGTCTCCTTGTTTTCACAATTTTGCTTTTGCCTGGATTGTATTTTCCTTTGAGGCAAACTAGCTATTTGAAGCATTTTCAATTAACGTCAGCTTTTCTGTTGCGTCATTCAAACGATTTATTGTAATCGACATCTCACCTAATAATAGATTGGCAAACAAATATATTACACATATAAAAAAATCCAAGGCTTTAATTAAATGATGGTACATAGAAATTACTAAACATAAGTCAACTTTTAAATTACTATCCAAACTCAGAACTCAAGGCTTCTAAAATAAATAATTTAAAAAATATAATAACAGGCTTAAAATATTACTTACGAAGGCTTTTCAGACTAAATATTTGATTTTGTGATAAAAACTAAAAGAAGTACTTGGGCTTTGCTCGTTGAAAAACACCGAAAAAACCAAGTTCCCTGAAAATTAAAACTACTTTGGTAATTTTTATTAAGTATGCAAAACAACATTGAAAAAAAATCGATTGAATGGGTATTTTTTGGATAGGCATGCTTCATCCTAGTCTTCATCGTCGCTTACCATCAGGTGAGATTGAGGACAAATGCCTAAACCAATATATTTTAAAAAAAAAACCTTGAATCATGAACTTTTTGTTCAGGCAGTCTTTCTCGTTACCATACCAACTGAGCAGAGTGTCATCAAAATCGTTGGAGCAGTTTCCGGGATTCTCAATAAATGTAAACAATGTTTAATTGCTCGTTTAAAGTAACACGATACGTATATTTCCAAAGATTCAAACTTGTTAATCAAAATGAAACTGTACTTATTTAATTTTCAAGACCTTTAAATATTTCTGCAGCGGAAAATTTAATTGCTATCATAAAATACCAGGCGCAATTAGCAAGAGGATTAACGGAAGTGTTAAACTGTTTGCAAACATTTATAAATTTGAAACAAAGAGAGGGATTATTATACGAGTGAAAAAGAAAGATTTGAGTGCTCCTTCTTATAGACGAGCAAATTTAGATAACAAAATCTTTGATCCTGCTACAAGAACTTTGTTTGTTTCAGACAATATTTTATAGGAAACGACAAAGTCTTTTTCTCAGAACTGCAAGGAATTAGATTGTTAAATAAAGAAGCAGTCAGCTTTTCATATACTGGTATGAAAAAAGCAAAAGCGTAGTGGGAACGACTATAACACTACTTGTATTTCTAAATTTTTGAGTGGGAAGATCTCGCTATCTCTTTCGTACGCGTAAAAACTAATGGAAGTGACGTCAGATGACAGTAAAGTAGCGTTGCATAACTATCGATAGTTTGACTTTTTCACGGTCACAGCTCATTTTATTAGGTCACAAGTAACACCCAATAATTCAAATGTGAATAAAAAAATTGCTCAAGTAGACTTTACTGTAGTCTTGCAAGCAATAGTATAAAATATCGACAGCCTATCGATACTGTAGTGGCCTTGAAAAACAGTCAATAATCTATAGGATTATCGATATTGTGACTGATCCTATAGGTCCTGGTCCTGGGAATGTTACAGAGTCACATGTTTTTTACAAATATAGTGGGTGGTGTCTGAACATTGTTTATCAGGGCACTAAGAATGATGTCATGAATGGAACACAGTTTAAAGTCCTTTCTGTTAAACTGCATTCAGTTTAGATTCATCGATATTCTCACCTTATTAACACCCAATGAAAAAGAGGTGTTATTTGATGAGTCTGTGTGTATTTGTGGCCGCAATTTTCCGCGCCTAGGCTTTTCTTTTAATCCCATGCACGTGACGGTGTATCTGTGGCATTGTAGCTCCTAAACAATTGGGCCGATTTTGATTCGGTTTGCTTTGCTTGCAAGCTAACATGACAGAGAATGTTCATAGCTATGTTTGATCGATCACCTATGTAGCCTATCGATACTGTCGTGGCCTTGAAAAACAGTCACAATATCGATACAAATTGACATTAATTTAAAATTTGACATTTTTAATTAATAATTATGACATAGCAATGTATTCTCAGTCCACACATCTTATTTTAATATCAGTATAATTGTAAGGTTGACGTTTTTGGAGAAAATGCTGCAGTACAGTTTGTTACCGCTTCTTCTGTACTTTGCGCTTTGGAGGCGGCAGTAAACTTAGTTGTAAGTAAATGATCTAACGTCAACAACTAACTATTAAGAAATCGAAAGAAAAAAGAAATGACAATTATCAAGTGATATAAATATCCAAATATAAATAAATGATTTTTGACTTTTGACTTTTTTTGACTTTGAGAGTCAATCGATAGCTAGTTTGACTATCGATAGTTGACCTTGAAAAACAGTCACAATATCGATAGGACTATCAATATTGTGACTCTTTTTCAAGGCCACGACAGTATCGATATGCTATCCATATTTTAAACTTTTGCTTGCAACACTACAGTAAAGTCTATTTGAGCAATTTTTTTTTACATCTGAATTACTTGGATGTTACTTGTGACCTAATAAATGAGCAGAGACCGTAAAAAGCCAATCTGCTTTATGTTTACAACGGTCAGGCGGTTCGGAAATAAACCATTTAGGCGTATGTGACCATTCTAAAGATAAGCATTTTGACCAAATTGTTACAAGCGCGGTGACACACTTACGCAGGGAATCCATGTACGCAAATTCAGCGGCTGATTCTATATACATTGCTGGTTTTATAATTTTACAATTTGGACCGATCTTTGTATAACAGGCAATGTATATAGAATCAGCATCTTAAATTCAACATAGTGAATTCCGAGCATTAGCCAGCGGACGTTGCTGGACTTTCTCTTAATGAACTCAAACATACTAAACGGGAAATGGACTTAGAATTTTCAACCTCTTATCGCAGACCACAATGTCCTGTTATCACAATGAGGTCTCTGAAAGGTTTATAGCCAATAAACTGCCTCCAAACCATTAAATTTAACGACTTGCTAGCTACGCGAAACGCGGCATTTTATATTTGCGTTTTTATGAATGATTGACGATTTTCTTTTACTTAGAACAAATTTACTGTACCTATTTATCTGTCTGGATATTAAGAATTTGGATGTTTTGATGACACGTGACAAGTTCATAAGAAGCAACATACAGTTATTGTTTAGACATCACAGCTAACCAAACTTCTAATTAAAATCTTTAATTCACCAAAACATAGTGATACTTATTAATAGAAAACATAAAACAGATGTTAAAAGGTGGCCTTACCGCAACTGCAATCTCTTCTTAACATCTGAGGTACTTGGAGATGTTGGACGAAAACAGGTTGAGTACAATGCAACACAAATAAGTTGAACAAAAATGGCGGACTTCAAAGCATATTTGTACAAATTTCCGACACGTAAATTGAATTAAAATGGCGGTCGTCGGCGCATTATTTATACGAGTACCTGCGCCAATAACCGCCACATTGGTACAACCTACTTGCCGGGAATTTGTACAAAAATGCTTTGAAGTCCGCCATTTTTGTTCAACTCGTTTGTGTCGCATCATAAAAGTTCTATTTCTTTTGCTCCGATAAATGTATTCAATAAAAGCAGCTTATTGGACCTAACTTCACTGTGCTGCCGTTTGGTGTCCCATATTTTTTTAAAGCCCTCATTGGCGATAATCTGCATCATCCGGATTCCGTTACGATTTTAATGCTGTTTTCCACCTTGTAGCTCTCTATCGCACTAAAAATTTATCTTTATTCGTTGATCCCAGAATTCATCATCATCTTTTCAGCCGCATAACTTCCACTGCAGGACATAGGCCTCTCCCAAGCATTTCCAAAATGACCGATCTAGAGCGGCCTGCATCCAGCGCTTTCCAGCGACTTTAGTCAGGTCGTCAGACCACCTTGTGGATGGGTGTCCTACGCTTCGCTTGCCAGTACGTGGTCGCCTTTCGAGAACCTTTTTGCCCCATCGGCCATCGGTTCGTCGTGCTGTTTATAGTTTCAACGCACCCACTGCCATTTCAACGCACTAATCCGCTGGGCTATGTCAGGAGCTTTTGTTCTCCTCCGATGTTTTAGCTGTGTTCTGCATGGTCAATTTTTTGGCAATCCACTGAAACCTCACATTTTTCCGGTACAAAAAGCATCCTATATTGTGTTAAATCAGGTAATGATCTTCATTTTTTATTTCATTCCAATCCATTCAGCTATTTTGGTATGTAAGCCTAATAAATATCCGTACTTCCGTGCAAATTTTCGCATTTATAATATTAAGGGGATACATAATTTTTGGGATTCTAGTGCTGCCCCCATTTGAAATAAATTATTTGAAAGCAAACGGAGATTACATTTATTTTTTTTCAAGATCTTACACTAGATAACCCTTCAAATTATTTTATGAACTACTGTTTATAGTTCAAAGTAAGAACGTGATTTTTTTCAAGGCACATTAGCTAAAAGTGGCCGTTTTTCGCAAATGTGAGTAAAAAAGCTTATTAAATAATTTATTTGAAATGGGGACAGCACTGGACCCCCAAAAGTTCATGTATCTCCTTAAGTATAAAAAGATTGATGATAATCTAAAATGACTATCTCCTCGCTTTGATAAAATTTTAATTATGGTATTTAATTTATGCATTCATAAAACTAACAAAGTTTGTCAAGTCAAGCCAAGATGAATAAATAATAAATATTTGATGCACCCTCTACCTAAAAGTTACAAACTCAGATTGCATATTTTATCAAGCATGTTTTATAAATGCTGTATTTGATAAGGCATCACTGCTACACGTTATAATTATTATTGCTCCAGCCAGCTTACTAATAATCAGTTTTCGTAGAATTTAAAAGGCGAATTTAAAACATTATAAGGTTTATTTTGCAAATTGCCACATACACCATCTTTGATTGATCGTGATTCGTAGCGTCATCTACTGTTTGCTAAATAAAGCCCTAACTTTCAAGCGTCAACATCAATAACTTTTAAATGGCTTAACCGATGTTCATCAGACACGGCTAAGAACCACCGCAAGGGAGCTTGCTTTCACGTAAAAAAAAGACGGATTGCACTCCGGGAGTGCCGGCAGAAGTGAAAACTTGAAAATGTACGTTGTGCATTTTTGATATTTTGGAATGGTTAGGGAATAATTTTGGACGAATTGCTTTAATTATTAGTATAAAAGTACTATCATTATGTCTTAAAATACAATATTTATTTATTGCGCTATCGTACACAAATATGACTATTTATATTACATTAATTAAACACTTTATAAACACGAATTTAACGAATACACAGCAGTGTGGCCACTACACAGACGGTCGAGCCATCAGCTGTCACTGTCACCGCTGTAACATAAACACACACGAACATTCGCGCAAGCGCCTTGCGCCGCCTAAACGAAACAACAGGCGCAGGCATACATTGTCGCCGCGCCGCGCCGTAGAAAGAGAGGGGGATACGTCTTACAAATTTTCGATCAGGGTCACGTGTCCTGACGCCCTGACGCGAGTTTAATATTTTTTACTCATTACAAAAAAAGTGTACAATGCCGCTAAAGATGTTTTCACTTCAAAAACGCATTAAAATCGGTCCATCCATTCGAGCGCTGCGATGCCACAGAGAGACAGATAGACCGACAGACATTAGCGTTAAACTCATAACACCCGTCTTTTTTGGTAGAGAGTTAAAAATTAAAGAAAATTACGATAGTATGGCATTTTATGCCCGCGTCGTACGATTATCATGTAATCAACAATGCATAATTCGATTCGTTAAGAAAACACAGCAGCCAATGCTCGTCGTTAACATTTTAATTAATTCAATGTAAATCTGTCGCAAATCGCCAGGAGTCATAGTTTCACAAAAAAAAAATGGTTTTATTTTGGATAAATTCGACGCAAACATCTGGTCAAAATGACAATCTGTTTACGTTGATTGAGGTGATTTTAATCTTTCATTTTTGAATAAACGCCCCACGATATATCTAGCTAATACAACGTGAAAGGGACATACCCGTAATAAAACAAACCACGGGCTGTACTACATCACTATAGTATAATAGCATTTGACTGTGCTATTCAAATGCTATTATGAGGGCAGGGCCAAAAATCTTGGATAAAGATGCCTTTGCCCCTTTGCCCAAAACTGGTTCAGCAACGGCTATCTTTTATTTTTATTTTTTTTATTTATTTAACTTCATATATTCATATAATCACTTCATTTATTACAGGTATCTGCCTTTCACGTTGTTTTAAGTATAAGGAGTGCCAGAAGTTAAGTGAAGATATTCTTATCCTTTCTTTAATCCCTACTTCCTTACTACAGAGTGTTCGTCTGTCTGTTATCTCTTCATGCTTCTACCACTGAACCGAATTAGATAAAATTTGGTATGGATATAGTCGGAAAAATAGGAAAGGACATAATAATATGAAAGTTTTTATCCCAAAAATCATCCATAAAGGGACTGAATGAAGTTTGTGTTAAACGAAGTTCTTAATATACGCAGATGAAGTCGCGGGGAAAAGCTAGTTCTATATAATATTATAATAAAAACTTGAGAGGTGTCAAGGGACACCCGGATGGAACGAAGTAAAATATAAATATAAATAGGACTAAATTACATTCAAACTCTTTTCTGCGTTCTAAAATCAAGTTTTTATTATCTTCATAAATTTGAATGAACAAAAAGTGTAGTTACAACTTTTGGTCTTAGTTTTTTCCGTTAGCTTCCTTTCGCAAGGCGCGATAAGGAACTTCGTTCCAAAAGTTTGTATGCATGAATACAATGTGTATCTTTGTTCCGCTTTCACGCCAAAATGGCTGAACGAATCGAAATGTTTGGCATGCAATGGAGATAATAAATAAAATATACGGACAAATCACACAGATTGAGCAATTGAGGGATATCAACTCAACGATACTACTTAAATTTTTCAACAAATACATAAATAGATAAACGTCTAAGACCCAGGACAATCTGAAAAAGATAATTTTCCATCTTGACCTGACCGAAGATCAAACTCCGAACCTCCAGTGCTCATTGCCTGCATTCACGCATATCTTAGAACTTAGTTATTAGAGCAAGAGAATCCACCTAATTTCTCAATAAAAGTCTCAAATCTTACCCTTATATTCATAAAAATTATATATCATTTGCTAAACCTATGTTAGTTAAGACATGTTTTGTCCCTTTCCCTCTTTTGAATATTTGACATTGAAAGATCGAGACAAAACATATTTTAACTAAAAGAGGTTTAGCAAACGTTTGTATTCTTTTATGAATTATGAGGTTAGTCGTTAGCTACAATCAAAATAAAATTCTACTGAAGTGAAATGGATTCCTATAAAGAATTTCTTAGAGTCTTAGTATTGGTTAAACGGATTGGAAGACGTAAATATTTTCTGTGCTTTTGTAGGGATTTAACGAAGTTTGCTTTAGTAAGTGCCTGAGTGCGAGCGTTTCTTTTCAAGTATTTAATAAACTTCTGTCAAAGACGTTAGCTAGTAACTAAGTAGACTTAGGAAGTTGGTTCCTTGTTTTTAATTGAAATAGGAGTTGATTAGAGTGCCGTACCCAAAGGGTAAAAATGTGACACAATTGTTACGATATTCCTTACCCCATGGGAATCAGTTATTTCTTCATTGGGGTACTTCTAAATAAAACCTGGGAGTTATTCTGCACTGGTATCGTTAAATTTTTAAACAGCGGTAATCGTCGTTTCTAATGTCAAACTTGACAGCTGTCAGCAACGTGGCCGGTGTTAGCATTTTTCTCACATTTTGGGTTTCCAGTATTAATAAAATTACGTTATATTTGGGAAATGCTAACACTGTCTGTCTGTCTGTCAACAGGCTGTATCTCATGAATCGTAGCTAGACAGTTGAAATTTTCACAGATGATGTATTTCTGTTGCCGCTATAACAACAAATACTAAAAACAAAATAAAATAAATATTTAAGTGGGGCTCCCATACAACAAACGTGATTGATTCAAAGATTCAAAGATTCAAATGTTTATTCAGTAATTAGACCTTTACAGGCACTTTTACACGTCAATAAGTATAATTGATGTAGATAATGGTACGGAACCCTTCGTGCACTAGTCCGACTCGCTTTTAGCCGGTTTTTTATCACAATAATATTATAAAGGCGAAAGTTTGTGAGTGGGTGTGTATGTGTATGTTTGTTACTTCTTCACGCGCAAACGGCTGGAAATGTATCGATAAAATTTGTTATTTAGGAAGCTGCCACCCTTGATTTACACATAGGCTATTTAAGCGCGGGTAACTCCGCGGGGCACAGCTAGTAAATAAATGTGTTTTGTAACTGTAACATAGCCAATCAGGTCGGGTAGGGACCAATACTGAACTGGGTTTCTTTCGGCGTAATCTTCCCAGCAGTGGTCGTTCCGAAACGCTAGTAGTTTTTAGCTTTTGCACTAAAATAATATTTAAAAAAATGACCTTCAATAAGAAATAAATTTATTTTTTATTTAAATTGACTTTGACTTTGAAATAAAGTAGGGTTACTGAGCTTATAGCCAGCGATGATTTGAATAGAGACTTGGTAACACTCTAATGGACAAGCTGCTTCTGTCGAGGCGATTTCGCCTCATTAGCGAAGAAGATGCGCGGTTAGGTCTGAGGAAGCACTGAACGCGGGCCCCCCTAAGCAGCCGACCTTTCTCCACAGACAATAATGCTCCTAGAACTTTTCTTACCATCGCAAAGGACCACCGCGGACGTAGGGTTGTTAAAATTGTATTTACGATGTAATAAATTGCAGCATTTTTTTTATATGCTTTACTTTTGTCTTGCAAGTCTTGGAACGCACATTAAGGCTATCTGTATAAACCAAAGGTTGACTGGTAGACGACGCTTTTAGCGTTAAGTTCGCCTATTGTTCTGTACAATTTGTATTTGACGAACAATAAAGTTTAAATAAATAAATAAAAAAACCAACCCTACAACAGTATCGTATCTTTGGATCCAGACAGCTTCTCTTTCCATGCAGATCATAAAAGTCGATCAAGGGAATGGAGGGAAATGGGAATTATGTTAAAAAGGAATGCAGCTAGCAACCTTTCTTGAGTCTTGTGGCCCTGGGTTTTTTGTACAGCGGCAAAACACAAAATGCTCTGTACGTCCCTTTTATTTATTTATTTATAAAACTTTATTGATCCACAATATACAATTGTTTACAATTGGCGAACTTAACGCTAAAAGCGTTCTCTCCCAGTCAACCATAAGGATATATACCATATCATGGATAAAGTTGTGAAATAGTGTATATTGACGTGACGACCTCCGTGGCGTAGTGGTCACCATACTAGTCCACCACCCAGAGGTCCTGGGTTCGATCCCCGGTCAGGGCAAGTTGGAAAATGGCCTTTTTCAAATTGTCCTGGGTCTTGGATGTTTATCCATATATGTATTTGTTATAAAATATAGTATCGTTGAGTTAGTATCCCATAACACAAGTCTCGAACTTACTTTGGGGCTAGCTCAATCAGTGTTATTAATCCTATACAAAAAAAAAAGTGAGTGAGTGTATGTACTTTTTTTTTTACATAGGCTCAGGTGTCAGAACTTCTTATTTTTTTAATTGATCAAGGGGATCAACTGTAATTTACCATTGATACTTAGATATTCCTTCAAATCAGGTAATACGCTGGAAAGAATCAGATAAAACACTATCACAGTTTTAAACTTAACTTAGTAGACAGAGTTTAGGGCCACTAGACTCAAAGGCCACATTAAGCCATAATCAAAAAGCCGCATCGCCTAATGATATGATTCAGATTCTCGCCCACTCCCTCGATTAGCATTTACAGTCTGCGCTGGAAGAAAAGCAGCTTGAATAAAAGTCAAAATTCAAAGTCAAAATTTTATTCAATGTAGGATAAATTTATCTCTTATTGAAGGTCATTTTTTTTAAATAATATTTTATTGCAAAAGCTAAAAACTACTAGCGTTTCGGTACGACCACTGCTGGGAAGATTACCCCAAAAGAAACCCAGTTCAATATTGGTCCCTACCCAGCCTGATGGGCTATGTGAACTTTTAAGTTCTCCCAGATCTGCATATAAGCATACCCTGAGGAAATCAGTGGACTTTGAGTTTTTTAAAAATGTGTATTGTAACGCCATCTAGTGGTTATAAACTGAACTACAAACAAGCTATTGAAAACGTTTTAATGGTTGGAACATCGTGTTGTCTGCGGAAATGGTGAAAACTGGAAAGTTGGATTGTTTTGTTTTGTTTCGTAAGTCATGTGTCAGATGGCGCTGTATGAAAATAATATAATTTGATTATTTTTATACGACTTTAAAAAAGGAGTATATTATCGTTTAGAAAATTAAATTTTCGTTTCGAAAATTTAAAAATCAATTGTTTTGTTTGGTATTGAAGTCGATTTTTTTTTTTATATAGGTATAAAGGTAGCAATACACTATATAGTAGAGTTTAGGGCCGTAACAGACGCGGCGCAAGTTGCGCCGCGTAACAGCTAGTGATGGGCGATGCATAAATACTCAATCAACCCAATTGAGTATTTACTCAGTAGATTGAGTAAATACCCGATAAATATCCTTATTAATTCATTTGGTGAGTAGATTCATTTATATGAGTTGCGACTCATATTTATATTCATATTCATTATTTCATGTTAACATGACAATTTTAAAACTTAAATCTAGTATACACTTGCAATTCTTGTCGGAAAGTGTGTGCGTACGCCATAATATGCTTAAAATGTAGGTAAATGTTATTTGCGACGCTAAATTATATGAAAATACCATACTAATCATACACTGAAAGTAGACTTCTTTGACTAATTATCATTTTTTGGTGGTAGGTGTGCATCCACGTAATTTTACGTAAAAATAAGTAAACAGACATCAAATGCGACGTCAATACATGAGCACGCTCTATTTACTCTATTTATTAAATCTAGTGAGTAAATACTCAAATGGGTAGATTGAGTACTATCCACTGCCCATCTCTAGCTGTTACGCGACGCAACTTGCGCCCCGTCTGTTGCGGCACTTAAACCAACTTCCAGAAATTAGGAGATAATCAATTCGTCGCAATTTTTTTTAAACGAATGTTCACTAATTATTCGAATACGCCTGAACCGATTTGGAAAATTAGTTGTATTTGAAAGAGTATACTTGTCAGGTGGTCCCATAAAAATGTATCAAAATCAGTTGTTAAATTTGGGGTTAAAATCGGTTTTGAGTTTTGAAAAAATATTATTTTAATTTTTCAGTGAATCAGCTATGATATAATTTGTAGGTATTCTTTTCGAAGTCCGAGTGGAGAAGATAAGTAATAAATATACATATAGGGATAAATAACACTGATTGAGCTAGCCCCAAAGTAAGTTCGAGACTTGTGTTATGGGATACTAACTCAACAATACTATATTTTATAACAAATACATATATAGATAAACATCCAAGACCCAGGACAATTTGAAAAAGGCCATTTTCCAACTTGCCCTGACCAGGGATCGAACCCGGGACCTCTGGGTGGTGGACTAGTATGGTGACCACTACGCCATGGAGGTCGTAAAACCTATCCTTTGAAAAAACAGCGAAAGGTGCAACTAGAGACATGCTAAAATAAAAAAGCTAGAGAAAGAGATATATTGTACTCTATTGTCATATAATATCCCATTTGTATAACTCAACTTTGTTACTCTCAAATATCATAGTGGTGCATTAGATGAAATCTCTTGGTTAACCTATAAAGCTTTGCATACAGTGTTCTCCGTAAATTCTCCGTGTTATCAGGAGTTGCTGCGGGGCCACAGAGGTATGATTTTGCTGGATGAGATCAGTAAAATATGTATTTACGAAAAGTCTAGGTTGAGAATTTAGGGAAAGTTTTGTTTTCAAACAGGTTTATTTGCTAGCAAATTAAAAAATCTCGATTGGCAAGAACGCCCTCTAGTTATTAGTAGCGGAATTACCGAAGTTGTGCCGATAGTTTCGCTACTCATCACTAGATGAATATTCGTAGCGTTAATGATAAAGATAATTTATTTGCCAAACATGTGTTACAAGATATTAAAATCAGTTTCGTCCAATCATGTTTACCATCACCGGTGTTCAAATTTTGTCAGAAAAGCATCATCTATTATAATAATACTATTAAAAATATACCTACTTAATCTATAAACATTTTACGATTTACTATGAAACAAAGTCAATTTACAGTTTATCAGATAAGAAATCCTTAACATTATAATAACATTTATGTTTCAAAAATAACTTAATTTTCTTCTTAAACAAAGTCAAATTTAATTCATTATATTGTTTTGGTATTTTATTAAATATTATCGTTGCCATACCTAATACACTATCATGTAATAATGCAGTTTTAGATGAATGTATGCACATTATGTCTTCACGACGGTTTCTTTCTACTGTATCAGACAATTTAGCGCTATCTATTATTTTGCTAGAGAAGGTCTTAGCTTTTAAGTGTTAACATAAACAACTTATAAACGGCTCAACCATATTCAAACATAGCTAATAACCACCGCAAGGGAACATGCTTTAACGTAAAAAAACTATACAAAACATCAAAATCGGTTCATCCGTTTGATCGCTACGATGCCACAGACTAGCGGACAGACAGATTAGCATGAAACTTATAGCACCCATCTTTTTTTTGGGGGTTAAAAAGATAAATGTATGTGCTTTGAGTGAGTTTAATTCTTCGTCATTAGATAATGAACTATTTTCCTGCAACTTTTTTATGCCCGTCTTCTTAGTAGGTAGGTGTCTTTTGGAAATCTTTGAGACAGACCTATGTCCAGCATTGGACTTCTTGTTGCTGTATGATGTAACTAGTTTTTTTTGAAACAAGAGATAATGTAAAACAATGAACCAAAAAATTTTACACATAAAATTCACACACTCCTCAAGACGAATCAATCAAGCCCAAGCTCGGTGGAGTTATATTTTTTTTTAACACAAAGATCCTATGACCACCTTCCGGCTTTATCATGATATCAGATTATTGGAACCATAATATTGCGTTATTACCCAACTTACATAATTATGTGATCACCTCAATCTAATAATGGGAAAATATATACGGACAAATCACACAGATTGAGCTAACCCCAGCCTACGAAACGAAGAAAAAAATTCCGACTTCATAAATAAATTGAAACAAATTTTAATTAATAAAACATACTACACGACAAGTTTTTTAATGATAAAAAAAATTTAAATTGATGTTCCGAATAAAAAACTGACATTGACTACGTTTATGACTGACATTAAACACAAATGATAAACATTCGCAAAAAAATAATAATACTTACCATGATATTTCAAATATGTACCAGTTATATTTAAATACATATATACTAGGTAAAATACTAGGTTTATATTTATGAATTAACCTCTGCATAACATAAAATCCGCTTGCCGTTCCATTTTTCTTTTGCGATACCCGACAGGGTTCATAGTGTACCTTATAATATGACAGTGACTTTTAGTAGTTAGAACTGATGTACATTATGAAATGCAATAAATAAATAAATTGAAATTGAAACCCCAAAGTAAGTTCGAGACTTGGGTTATGGGATACTTACACAACAATACGTTTTTTTAAAAACAAATACATAATTAGACAAACATCCAAGACCCAGGTCAATCTGAAAAAGATCATTTTCCATCTTGACTTGACCGGGGATCGAACCGGGGCCACCGGTGTGAGAGTGTGGCATATTAACCACTAGGCCAAGAGGTCGTCCGATTTAGCTTGTAAGATTTGGTTACAGACACAAACTACGAAGTAAAAAAAAATTCTTGATCTATACAAACAACGGGACAAGTAAAATTTAATAAAAAAGCCTGTAAAAAATTACAGTATTTTTAATAAGTGTTATTTACACTTATTAAAAATACTGTAATTTTTTCTCAAGCTGTTATTTTGTCTCCAGGTTTTCTCAGAAAATGCCTCTTTCAATATCTTTAGGTCTGAGTGAGCTAGGTAACCCAGGTAGCCAGTTTATTCTGATAACATCTCGTGTATACGTCACAGCGTTTCTATTTATATGGCTTCTTATGAATGTTTGTACTTTGTAAAGGTACATAAAGAAGAGCACTATGAATTTTCAACAAGACAAAATATAGAACAATGAGGTTAGGTTTTTAAGGGGATACCAGAATTTTCCGGTGTCCAGTGCTGCCATTTCAAATAAATCATTTGAGAGGAAACGAAGACATCGTTTAAAATTTTGTCTTGACTAGGCACTAGATAACCCTTCAAACTATTTTATGAACTACTGTTTACAGTTTAAAGTGATAACGTGAAGCTTTTCTACGCACAATTACGAAAAACGTCCACTTTTGGCGTATCTATATAGTGCCTGATCAAGACAATTTAAATGATATCTCCGTTTCCTATCAAATGATTTATTTAAAATAGGGGCAGTACTGGACCCCGGGAAATTTTGGTATAACTCTAAAAAAATCCTTTGTCCCATCATAAACATACATACTAGTCACGGTTTTATACTTTACGGCGTAGACAAAGTAAATTGTTAAACGTATCGTGATTGCAGCCTTGACGACCTCTGTGGTGTATTGTTCAACCAACACGTAGGGCGTGTTCGGAAGACACGCGCACGCCTTGCCTACGCCCCACGCGCTTGCCTTGCCTCCTCCTTGCGCGTTCTTGACTTCTGTAACTGGAATTTGAGTTGCAATGATGTGTGATAAGACTCAAATGATACGCAAGAAATTTAAACCACGTCGGTTGTCGTGCGCTAGGCCTGAGCTTGGCGGGAGTGTGTCGTCTAAGCGCATCCTTAGTCCACCTCTCCAGAGTTCTGGAGCGGTAAAAAAAAGGATTTAATTCTGAAGTCATAACTCACTATCTTTGCTACTTCCCTATTTGGAGTTGGCTCTGTATGTTAACTGCTTTTCTTCTTTCTGTCATTCACCATATCTGCACTAGCCCACACATTCTTTCTATGTCTTTCTCGGTCTTAACAGGGATATCGACTCGGTAAAAAATATATTATACAAAAATAATGGACTCATATTTTATCGTTTAGCAAAATAGTAAAAATTCACAAAGTTACAGGCAGCGCTTCGAACTTTTAGAAATCGTAGCTGATTGTGACATCACGCTAAATTTTAATGCGCTGTATCTTTGTTTGGTAGTCAGGCAAAAGAAAAAATATACCATATTTTTAATAATGTATCTAATGAGCTAAAAAGAATTAGGCCACATCCCTATGATACAGTCAGAAATGTCCCGGAATATGTTATCGGTTAACCGGTTCCTACGTACATAGTACAGTCAGCATCGCAGGAACACGTACTAGGAGTCACGCCCGCGGCGGGCAGCGTGTTTGCGGGTTGAATTAAATTTTCACATCTCGGTCGGCGCTCTTCGGGTCAAACATGGGTCACGCGAACACCCACGGCACTGAAATATTAAAGTTTATTTTATAATACTTGCTTCTCTTGCCATTTCATATTCGTCTGGGTGGAAAAAAAAACTAAAGAACATGCATAATTATTTTCCAAATGGCAGAAACCAAATCTACAGGCCGACTGGTAAATCACATTACATATTGAAAGGAAATAAATTTATACAACAATCAGTATTCGATTCTCGATTCAAATATATTTAAAAAAAAATCGACCAAATTGTCCAATAAAGACCAGAAGTGTGGACACTCGCAACTAACCGAGTTCTAGGTAGGTAGGTACCGAGCGCATAGAGAACACTCGGCGCGGTTTCAAAACATTTTGAGACTTTACGCATTAATTTGATAAAATTTTTCTTTGTAATTTTTTTATATACTTAATTAATAAGTATTATTTTGATTTCATATTTTTTATGTTACTTGTAATCATGATGTTTTTATGTTCTTAAATATGACACGTCCTTTACCAGTCAGCCTGTATAAGCAAAACTAACTACTTAGCTACATGTGCGTAATAATATGAATATGGAAAGAACAAACCTAGAAATAAAAAGGAATTTAACTCGTTTTGCCTCTATATTTCCTAACCATGCACCATAGCACTTTATTTCCTAACCATGAACAATCCCATACCAAAACCGATAGCATATAGAATTCTCCGTGAAAACTTACCAGCATTGGCACCGCGTAAATAAGCAAGGCCTCGCCATCACACACTGACGGGGCTTGAATAATTAAATCCAAGACTGTTCTCGAGAAAAATTGATAGCGATCCGAGGCTACTCCCAATATTGAGCGCGTGACTCGACTGCCAGAGCGGAGGCATTTTTTACAACTTTTACGCGACTGACTGTACTTTCCAATAAGTGCTTTATTTTATTTCGTTTTTATACAGTAAATATTGTAAAAAATATCTCGTTTTAAGGTTTCCGTAGTAAACAAGGAACCTTTATATTTTCGCCATGTCTGTCTGTATGTCTATCTCTGTCTGTCCGTCAGCGGTTTTACTCAGCGTCTATAAGTACTAGAAAGCTGTGATTTAGCATGGGTTATGAATATTAATTATGCGGAACAAGTGATAAAATAAAATATTGAAAAAATTTTTTTTAGGTTAGCTTTTTAAAATGAAAGGTCATTTTTTTTTCTCGACTAACCAATCAAGTGGGGTATCGTTAAATAGGTCTTTCAAAAATATTATGAGCTTATGAACACCATTTTTCGATTTAGGGATCAGTTTCTGAAATATTTAGTTTTAAAGTGAAAATTTCTTTTTGAGTCAAGTGTGCCCCCCCCGGTTATATACGGACACGTGAAAAAATTCACAGCTATAGTATATACAACAAAATTGAAAGGAAAACTATCAGAGCTAAGTAGGGCTTACAAATTAAAAAGTTATAGACGATTAAGTTATAAAATGTACTCGGAAAAGGAAAATTTCATACAAATTTAATAGAAAAATAGTTTTTAGACGTTTTTAGTGGCATGAACTCAAAGCTGGCATTCGTAACTACTAAACCCCTACGCCCAACACGCACTTGGCCAATTATTTTTAGTCTTTATTAGCATAGTCCATAGTGAACAGGTAGGATTTGCCTGTAGTAACCACGCTGGGCATACGGGTGGGTTTTCTTATACTATACCGAATGCCTATCTTTCTAATACATTTGCATTAGTAATACCTCCGTGGTATGAGTTGGTTAAAACACGCTAGTGTGACACTGTGCGATTCTGGGTTCGATCCTGATATAGCAAATTGAAAAAAAAAACGACGAGTTGCACTCCGGGAGTGCCGGCAGAAGTGAAAACTTGAATATTAACGTTGTGAATTTCCATGGATGCACGTGGCACGCTGTAACATGAACACAAACGAACATTCGCGCAAGCGCCCTGCGCCATCTGAACGAAACAGCAGATGCAGGCATACATTTTCGCCGCGCCGTAGAAAGAGAGGGGGATACTTCCTCTCCTACGCCGCGCCGCGCCGGCTGTCTTACGAATTTTCAATCAGGCCACGTGTCCTGACGCCCTGACGCGAGTTCGACGTTTTTTACCCATTACAAAAAGTGTACAACGCCGCTAGAGAAGTTTTCACTTCAATAAATAAAATAAACAAATATTATAATAGGGACAAATTACACTGATTGAAAAATATAAAAAAAATGGCCTATTTCAAACTGTCTTGGGTGCTGATTTTGAAATAGTAAGCAAATGAAAATCATTTTATATAGTATCGTTGTCCCCTTATTAAAGCAAAAAAGGGATTGATTGACATAATGACCCAGATTGCTTAATCGCTAAAGTTGCTTTTACATATAGTTAAAATGAAGGTTAAAATATTGTTACCTATGAAGATATTAATTGCTTGCTAAAAGTCATAATATCATACAAGTAGCTTTTGCCCGCGGCTTCGCTCGCGTAGGGGTGTTATTTATCAAAATCCTTTCTTAGGGGATGGCTTCGTCATAGTAGCTTTATGCATGCAAAGTCTCAGCCCGATCGGTTTAAAATTGACAAAGTTTCATACAAACTTTCATCCCCTATTTTATCCCCTTGGGGGTAGAATTGATCAAAATCCTTTTTTAGCGGATGCCTACGTCATAACATCTACCTGCATGCCAAACAGCCCGATCCGTCCAGTGGTTTGGGCTATGCGTTGATAGATCACTATGTCAGTCAGTCAGTCACCTTTGAATTATATATATTTTTTACAAAAAATTTAAAAATTTACAAAAATGTTATAAATCTTTTTTCTGACCTAATGGTCTGGACAAATTTATTTTATTAAATTATTACGCAACTTTTTGTCTGAACGACTTTTAAATTCGGTAAACTTCAATGGGTCCGGGGTGACTCTCGAGATCTTCAGCTCACAACCACTAGTTTATTAACTTATTAAAATAAATAGGTAATAACGTAGTACTGCGAGGCAAGTATTTTATCCTTCAAATTTGTCGCATTTCGCGTAATTTACCGCAACAAACATAGACAGAATTGAGCGACAAAATAACTTTCATTCATAAAACGTATTTTATCTCATGCCTAACTCCCGTGCGAGCATGGATTTGGCAGGTCAAAGTAGACATATCGACGGCTGGCAACGTGAAATCATGTAAATTTGTCGCCGATTTGCTAGACCCACATAAGACTCAATTAAACTATTTTTAATCGTATTTTAAACAGTCATTCTATTGAACTAAATGTATATTTACATATTTAAATGTAGACAGACATCTTTAAACAATGTATTATTGAAGTTTACAAACTTAAAAATATATTTAATTACGAAACTATAGCGCCATCTTCTGATGAATTCTACAACCACTCCGGCGGCGGTGAATGCATACGTACTCGGCGGTGGTATTTTCCTTTATGTTGGTTGTACGACATTAGTTGAAACATTCCGTTGCACATTCATTTTTATAACATTTCATGTTAATAATTTTAAATACTCTTTGGTTGCAATATTTTTTCTAGGAATTATTACATACGTATATCATTCTTTTATCTATGGTGATTGTTTTACAAAACGCGTGTTTTAATTTAAAATTAATATATTGGAACGAAGTTCCTTACGGCAGGCTTGGAGGAGATAGGGATTTTGCTGCGCGACCGAACTGAAAAAAATGTGATAGTAAAACCGTAAGGATGACCTCGTTAAATGAGACGTGCGCAGGCGCGAAAGTCGTATACACAAGCGAGTAGTGTATAATACCTTTGAGCATGATTTTTCTTTTGCAAATTGTGTCGATTCTACATTAGCCGAAGGAACTTCGTTCCTACCTGGTGTCCCACGACACCACATTTCTTTTTTTCTTAGCAAACATTAGAAACACTGTTTAAAACCTGCCTGCGTGTGACAACTCATTTTACTACGTGTCCATTCATGAATTTTATCTAGTCGTTACAGAGGGAAGATACGTAAAGACTTCTCAGATAAAACATCATACTAAGGCCGATGGCTCGGACACGTAGAAAGAATGGGAGAGGATCAGGCGTTGAAGAAGGCGTCGGCCGAATGGCCGCCGACCTGTTGGTCGCCCCAGGTACAGATGGGCCGACGAGGTAAAGAAAGACCTGCGAAGCCTCGGAGTGGACGACTGGCAGCAACGCTCACAAACCCGCAAGAAATGGCGCCCTCTAGTGTCTGAGGCCAAGATCCACTTCGGGTCGCACCACCGTAGTAAGTAAGTAAGTGATAACGTAATTGGTACTTTTGAATAAACTTAATGCAATAGACTTGCAATTAAATATTCCCCGTAAAATTAAACTGTATTTTGAGTGAACAAGCTCATTTGCCGTCTGACTTTCATTCTAATTGATTTCACGTAAGTTTGAGATGTCATCTAAATTAATATTCTCAAGAACAAAGCGTTCTAATGAAACAAGACGAGTAAATACTGAAAGAGAGAAAATAAATCAGTGGTCGTATAAAAATCTAGATAAGCAATCAGTGTATTAAGGTGAAGTTTTTTTTTAATTTATTTATTTGACTTTGTTACAAAAATTGTAACAAGCTGGCTTAAAGCCCAGGACCTTTTCTACCAGTCAACCTACAGATCACCACAACTTGTCAAAGCAAGACATTACAATCAAGTTTATTTGCTAGGCAAATTTAAAAAAACCCGACTCTCACGAACGCCATCTAGTGATGCGTAGCGGAACTATTCTATTATAAATTCTCACAACATTCCATAAACAAAACCTTGTACCGTGAGGCTCTCGGCCTAGAATATTATCATTTCATCTCTTCCTGTAGATGTCGTAAGAGGCGACTAAAACTTACATTCGAAACAAAGGGTGAAGGGTATACTTGAATTGTTCGGGGTCCAGTGCTGCCCCCATATACGGAAATTGCAAACGTGCGCAGTAAAGCTTCACGTTTTTACTTTAAACTGTAAACAGTAGTTCATAAAATAGTTTAAAGGGTTATCTAGGGCTTGATCAAGACCAAATTGTAAATGATTTCACCGTTTCCTATCAAGTAATTTATTTAAAATGGGGGGCAGCACTGGACGCCGAAAAATTTATGTATTACGTTAGGCAGTCGGCTCGTGGTAAAACTTTAGCCAAATCGTTTTCGCTATTTCTTCCCAATTCGCAAGGTCTTCGAAATCCTTGGGTGATCATTGAAATTCATATTACATTTGATAAAAAAAAAAAACAGGAAAATCTATCTTCGGGCTCCGAACCAGCATAGCTGAGAATCCAATTGGGTACACGCCAGATGAAAAAAAATTTGAACATGTCACACATTCTCTAGTTAAATTCAAGAGCTCTGTAAAGAAAATACAATTTTTAGAAGCGTCTGTGAACCGAAACATAATTTTAATTGTAATGTCATGACATCTGTCTGGACTTATTTCAAATTTATAAGTACATTGTTATATTGATAAAATATTATCATTGAGACTCTGACTGTTTTATTAATGTTCAATAAATCAAAGAATAAAATATTTTCTACAAGCGATCTCATTTTATAAATAATGTCGAGTAATTTATTGTTTGTTTTTTTTTTCAACTGTACATTTTTCATATAGGTACTTTTTGGTCCACGAAAGAGTGCGGTCGAAAGACAAAATGTTCCGTCGGAAAATCGTTCGGAAACGAAACGTGCTGTCGGCGAGCCGTGGAATGACCAATGTGTGTAGGTTTATTGTTCGGTAGAAAAATTCATGTCGAAAGAAAACGGTTACACTGCACAATCGTGACGTGACTTTATTTAAAAGTAACACAAAATTTGTATGTGTAGGATCACCGAATGTATCCTATTATTTTTATTTAATTTCGTTTAACATTTGTCCATTGTGGTGGGCTCAAAATATAGAATTAAAAAAAAAATATTTTTAAATAAAGCTTTTTATTAATTATCTATAATTATCTGTAACATCTATAATTATCTATATCTGTTATTAAAATGTAACAATGACCTAAATGCTCCTCAAGACAATTCAATTGAGCTTAAGACGAAGTGGTAGCTCAAGTGGCGCCCTCATTTGAAATAAATTGTTTAAAACTAAATAAGGTGATAATTAAAAATTTTATTTGTATAAATGTCTAGAAAGACCTTTAAACTATTTTATGAGTAACCTTTGAAATTATTACGAATAGTCCGTCTAGTTTTAAAATTGTTTTTCGCCAAAAGTGGCCACTTTTGGCGAAAAACAGCTTTAAAACTAGACGGACTACCAATAGTACTTTCAAAGGTTAGTCATAAAATAGTTTAAAGGTCTTTCTAGACATTTATACAAACCAAATTTTTAATTATCACCTTATTTAGTTTTAAACAATTTATTTCAAATGAGGGCGCCACTTTAGCTACCACTTCGTCTTAAGCTCGGTGGGGCTTTGTTGTTTTATTACAGTGATGCCATTACTACCTTACAGGTTCATCTTCATATGAACTCTTGTTATCATAATAATGCATTGTCACGTGAAATACGTATTCGTGCAAAATTTCAGCCGAATCGGAAATCGGGAAGTGGGTCAAATTTAACTTGCAAGATTTGATAACAGACAGACCAATAGATAACGGGACATCTAAATATATATAACTCAAAGGTGACTGACTGACTGACATAGTGATCTATCAACGCACAGCCCAAACCACTGGACGGATCGGGCTGAAATTTGGCATGCAGGTAGATGTTATGACGTAGGCATCCGCTAAGAAAGGATTTTGATCAATTCTACCCCCGAGGGGATAAAATAGGGGATGAAAGTTTGTATAAAACTTTGTCAATTTTAAACCGATCAGGCTGAGACTTTGCATGAATAAAGCTACTATGACGTAGGGATCCCCTAAGAAAGGATTTTGATAAATTACACCCCTACGCGAGCGAAGCCGCGGGCAAAAGCTAGTATGAAAATAAAAAGCTTGTAAAATGCAAATGAAATAGATTCTGCGTTTTTTAAACAACCGTGTAAAGATTTTTTTATTTACTTATCAACTAATTAGAAAGTGCAAAGACACGTGACGTACATAGTTCAAGGAATATCATAATTGCAATAGTCATTAATACACATCCTTCAAACTAGTATGTAGTTTTCATCACGATGAAGTGGAGAGGAGCTCGGTGGCCCAGTGGGAGAGCGCTTTACTAGCGCTTTCACAAGTTAAGCGACAGCGGCGTAGTTTGCACTTGGATGGGTGACCACAAGTGGCATAAATAATTTCTCGAGCACCTCCGTGCGTTGGTCCCGGCTGTCATCATTGTATGGCAGTCGTCAAGCTGTGTTAGATGCCTCAGCCTGAAAAATCTGACACTAGTGTTTGCCTCTTACTGAAACGAAAAATGATAGTTGAAAATGACCGTACATGATCACAGAGGTCCAATTCGTGCTTCGTGAGAATCGAACTCACTTCACAGACGCACATCTATTGCTAAACCACTAAGCTACCACCGCTTTCTGTGTCTCAATTCGTTGGGAAGCTATTACTGTATTCTTTTGGACTCTCAATGCTCTTATCTTTCGGAAGCACGTCGTAAACATCCTCGTAAATCATACTTATTCGTATTTTTAGGTTTTGCTTACGACTGCCATTCAGAAATGTTTACAAATATTGTACATCTACCTTTATAATTTTAATGGGATGATATAGCAGCTGCTGCTTTTCTTGCTCAAATTGTCAAAGCCGATAGAGTAAATGGGCAAAAACTGGAATAAATATGGTTTTTAGGTCTTACGACCTTTGACTTCATTAGGGATTAAGGTTTTGTATCTATGTATATAAAAAGTTATTTCTCTTTAATTTTTTATAGAGGTGAATTTCGCCCGATGTGCTGTTGACTGTTCAAATAAAAAATCCAGCCAAGTGCAAGGCGGGCTAGCGCACGAAACCGTACCCATTATCTGAAAATAATCACGATTGGTATACGGGAGCCCCACTGAAATATTTAATTTATTCTATATTTAGTATTTGTTGTTATAGCGGCAACAGAAATACATCATCTGTGAATGTTTCCACTGTCTAGCTATCACGGTTCATGAGATAAAGCCTGGTGACAGACAGACAGACGGACGGACGGACAGTGGAGTCTTAGTAAATGTTATAATGTGTCAACATTGTATTATATTATAAGTATTTTATAATTAAAAGACAATTATAAAAATATGACAAAGCCCTTCTGGCGAGTAGGCGACCAGTACTGTGAAAATGAGTTTCTTTCGGAGTTTCTTCTCAGCAGTGGTCGTTACGAAGCGCTGGTATCGGTAGCTTTTCTTTAAAAATAAATTAAATTTTAATATACTTTACACGTATTATAAATTATACTTATTGACGTGTTAAAGTGCCTGTAAAGGTCTAATTACTGAATAAACATTTGAATCTTTGAATCTTTGAATCTCGTTTCTACCCTTTGGATACACAACCCTAAAAAAAACTTGACTTGCATTTTACCTCTTGTATGAACAAATGTGACGTCGCGAGACGAGCACTCTCGAGCAGCCGCGCGGAACCGGGACACGCCGCTTGTTGCTGCTACTTTACTTTTACTAATTTTTAATTAAAAAAGACTAAAATATTTTTGGTTTTAAAATTTGGAATGTTCCTAGCGCAGTCCGATGGGAAAAGGGAAAACAATGGGCAAGGGATGAAAATTTTAAAAATGCCTGAATCTTTTTCTAATGTTAGGAATAACATTCCTATTTATCGTAAATAAATATCAGATTTTTCGGTCCAGTCAATAAGTTATAAAAAAAAAAAATTAATCGGAATTTCGTTCACCAATCAGCTTAACGCCACCATTTCTTGTGCACGTCTCGTCTGACGTGTGACGTCTGACCTATTTTTTTCTTTGTAGGCAAAAGAAAGTATTGTTAAGGTAGCCACTATTTAGTTTAATGGCGTCTTGGTACTGAATAGTGGCGCGGCCAGGAAGTATCACGTGTTTTTATCCTTTAGGTGAGGAAACCTAAAAAGGCCATTTTCTAGAGTATCGAACGAGGAACCTCCGAGTGGCGGACTGGCATGGTTACTACAACGCCACGAGGACCATTATTTGCACAAACTGTCAGACGGATAGAATATATTTTTATGTAGATTTGTATAATTTATAATATATGTATTTGTATATTTAGTATTTGTATATATGTAGAATATGTAGAATGTAGTGAATTTATATTTATATATCTATAAATCTATATTAGTATATATTTTTTTTTATTTAATTTTTATTTTTATTTTCAGTTAGTTTGTATTTATACGTATAATATTATTTATTATTCTGTGGTAATGTAAGTAAGTATATTGTTAAAATATAAGTTCTCTCAGTTTAAATTTTAGAGTTTTTGCACCATATTTCCGAAATATACGTATGTCAGCATCACCTGTAGGTTGACTGGTAGAAAAGGCCTACGGCCTTAAGTCCGCCAATTACAATTTCGTGTAATAAAGTTAAATAAATAAAAAATAAATGTGGTGTCGTGGGACACCAGGTAGGAACGAAGTTCCTTCGGCTAATGTAGAATCGACACAATTTGCAAAAGAAAAATCGTGCTCAAAGGAAGAGAAAGGTATTATACACTACTCGCTTGTGTATACGACTGTCGCGCCTGCGCACGTCTCATTTAACGGTTTTATTTAACGAGGTCATCCTTACGGTTTTACTATCACATTTTTTTCAGTTCGGTCGCGCAGCAAAATCCCTATCTCCTCCAAGCCTGCCGTAAGGAACTTCGTTCCAAAAAAAAAAAAAAAGATTGAGGAATAAATTTGAACAAATTCTCTACAATATTATTTAACGCAGTTGTTCCTCTTTACCCTGCAACTCCACCAAATGTACATGAATGGCTCTAACCAAAACAGTCAGACGAATTTATACAGGCTGCTGTAAACACACGAGCTGCAGCGCCGCTCGCTTAGTGAGATTTACGGTTAAGCACACTGCTAAAACGTTACTTCTCTAAATACGAAACAACTACCTTATACAAGCTTTTATTTATTTTGCAATGTATTATTAAACTCAGTGAAATGGTAACTATGTGTGAAATGTTGCCAGGGCAAGTTGGAAAATGGCTTTTTTCAAATTGTCCTGGGTCTTGGATGTTTATCTATATGTGTATTTTTTATAAATTATAGTATCGTTGAGTTAGTATCCCATAACACAAGTCTCGAACTTACTTTGGGGCTAGCTCAATCAGTGTAATTTGTCCCTATATATTTATATTTATTTATTAAATGTATGAATTCAGTAAGTACATAACCTTACTCACATATTAAGCTTTCGATGTGACAAAAGGTCAGATGACCTCCGTGGCGTAGTGGTCACCATGCTTGTCCGCCACCCACAGGTCCAGGGTTCGATCCCCGGTCAAGGCAAGTTGGAAAATGGCCTTTTTCAATTATATATGGTATATTAATCATACCAAAAAAGTAGTAAAATAAAATATTTAAAAAAAAAAATATGGTAGCTCCCATACAAGTAAAGTAGGAGTAATTTTTTTTCTCTCGTCTATCCCATCGTGTGGGACGTTATTGAATAGGTCTTTCAAAAATATAGGTAGCTTGTGAACATCATTTTTCGATTTAGGGATCCGTTTCTGAAATATTTGGTTTTATATTGCAATTTTTTGTTAAAGTCAGGTGTCTCCCCCATCTATCTATTAAACGGTTAAACATGGACATGTGAAAATATTCACAGCAGTAGTATATATAACGAAGTTTAAAGGAAAACTATCAGAGCTATATAGGATTTACAAATTAAAAGGTTATAAGCGACCTACTTATAAAATGTATTCGGTAAAGGAAAAGTTTATACAAATTCAATAGAAAATTAGTTTTTAGACATTTTTAGTGGCGTGAACTCAAAGTGGGTACTCGTAACTACGGAACCCTACACCGCGCGTGGCCCGACACGCACTTGGCCATTTATTGAAATTTCAACTGTTAGACGGACGTACAGCGGCATAGTTAAATAATAAAGGGTAATAGGGTCCCGTTTTTACCCTTTGCATACGGAACCTTAAAAACTATTTAAAATAAGTACTTTTAAAAACAAACACACAGCACAGGACAACAAATTCAAAGTAACCAACAAAACAATTTCCCGGCCAGTTGAGACTTGGTAAACTTGCCAAATTAAGGAGGTGAGAGGTCCAAAAGTTTTTATTGTTACGGTGCGGAATTATGAATTTATCTCGGCATCGCGGCCAGATGGGCGAAATTTCGCTTTTCATTACTTTGTCCTTATTTTTGTTTACGAAAACATTAGAAATTATGATGTTTTAAATTTTAAGTAATTAGTTTCACTGGAGGCTATCCGAGGAGATGGCTTAAAGCTTCCTTGGATGCCTTTTAGCCCGACTATGGGATGCTAAATAGGCTAATAAAAAGGATTTAATATAACTGGTACTGTTCTATTAGTAACTGTATTATTATGCATGCGTTGCTGCACTGTAATAATTTTTGGGGTTCCGTAGTAAAAAAGGAATCCATATAGTTTCGCCATGTCTGTCTGTCTTTCCGTCCGTCCGCGGTTTTACTCAGCGACTATAAGAACTAGAAAGCTGTGATTTGGCATGGGTATGTATATAAATTATGCGAAAAAAGTGGTAGAATAAAATATTGAAAAAAAAAAATTTTTTTAGCTTTGCTGCCACAAGTAAAACATGAGCTTGTGAACACCATTTTTCGATTTAGGGTTCCGTTTTTGAAATATTTGGTTTTAAAGTGATTTTTTTTGTTAGAGTCAAGTTTCCCCCCCCCCCCCTCCCCCCTCTATCTGCTAAAGAGTTAAATATGGACGCGTGAAAATATTCACAGCTACAGGATATATAACGAAATTTAAAGGAAAACTATCAGAGTTAAGTAGGGTTTATAAATTAAAAAGTTATAGGCGATCAACTTATAAAATGTACTTGGAAAAGGAAAATTTCATGCAAATTCAATAGAAAATTAGATTTTAGACGTTTTTAGTGGCATGAACTCTTTAGTACTCTTTCATGTACAATGCAACTATAAACATATATAATTCGAGTACAATCCAGATAAAATATGTAAATTATAACACTGTCACCTTCAAACATGTATTGGTTGTAATCTGTTTGTGATTCTAATAATAAAAAAAATTGGTTGAGTCGTTTCATTACAGAGACCATTCGGCTCCATCATCTGATCAGCTCCATGTTATTGCATAATATTGCATTGTCACACGATATACGTATATGTGCAATATTTCAGATCACTCGAAAACCGAGAAGTGGGGCAAATTTAATTTGCAAGATTTGATTACAGACAGACAGACAACAGGTCAAGTGAAACTAAATAATAATAATAAATAAAAGCGTGAGGAAACTTGAAAAAAAAATTTCCTAGCCATTTACGTGTTACAAAATTTTACGCGTTTTTGTGAGGAGTTAGTTGGTTCTTTTGGGGTACACATTTCAAGCGCTTTCGCAGGTTAAGCAACGCCGGGTGTGGTCCGCACTCGGTGTCAAGTGGCAAAGATTTTCTCAAGCTTCTCTGTGCTTGGAATTTCATGTTAAGCCATGAGTCCAGGCTGCTATCCCGATAATTATCAAGCTATGTCACATACCTTGCAGCTTAAATATCTGTAACGAGTGCTGGCCACTTGCACACACGAAACAGGGTATTTTAAAGCCAGTTAAGTAACACATAAACCAGAATGACGCTAGAAACCGCGTGTGACGTGGTTACGAGACAGTAAACGACGCTCGGGAATGGATTCAACAAGTCGTAGGTTTGACCCACTATAAAACACAGGATGGGGCAACAGATAGGTTGTTTAAACCTTTATGTAGGTCACCAAACACCTCTGAGTTTGCTGTCCTTGAACTTTTTGCGTTTTGGAACGGAGTTTCTTAACGCGCGTTGCGAAAGGGGCTAGACGGAAAAAATTAAGTCTAAAGTTGTAACGACACTTTTTGCTATATTTGTAAGCCGTGCGGCTTGCGCGTGTTTCACTGTCTGTCTCTCTCTCGCATAGAAAGCAAGTCAGTTATTTTCGTTTCGTCTTCCTATTTCGAACTTCGTTCCATCCGGGTGTACCTTGACACCTCTTAAGTTTTTTTTTTGGGTTTATTTTCACTTTATTTTTACCGAGCGAGCGAAGCGTCTCAGTTTCGAGATGAATCATGCTTTTGCCCGGCTGTCAGTTTGACTGACCGTCTGTTGTCACCTACGACGTCTGTGAGATGGTTCGAAAATTATATCGATTTTTATGTCGATCGATCGGTTTCTCGATTTTTTTTTAAATGGAATATAAGAGTTTTGAAAATTTTAAAAATATCATATGTCGATCATTTTGATTTTTTTAAATGTCATAGAATTTTTATGTTTCCCTTATTAAGACGTAATTTTTGACCGCACAACTTTTTTATCCGATAAACTTCAACGATCGGGGTGACTCGCGAGGTCTATAGATCACAAAACAAACTAGTTTAAACGAGTTTTTTACATACGCTTTATGCTTTTTCGACCTTTCATCTTTCAACCTTTCTCCACCCACAGTTGAGTGAAGGTCTCCTACATACATACCATTCTCTTCAGTTTAAGACTTTTCTCATCCAGTTCTTTCTCATTACTTGGGTTATATCATCGGCCCTTTGCAATGCTGATCTTGCTACGCCCCAGTGAACCTTGTCTCGTTCTCCATTCCACTACACTCTGAATCCATCTTCCATCTTCTCACCGGCTTAAGTAGCCCGCCCACTTACATTTTCTCTGAGCAAAGATATGGACTATTTCTAGAAGTTTAGTACGCCTGCGAATCTCCGTGTTTCTCACTTGTCCAGCAGTGTAATTCCAAGCATAAATCGATCTATTCGCTTTTTCGACCATTCGATCCCAACTCTCCTCTCCATATCTTTTCCACAACTTGGTGATATTTTTACTTCAATAAGTGCACGTTGACCATAGGTCTGGTAGCCAATGATTTGTCGGACAAACATGGTACGGTAAGGTAAGGCTAATTTAAAAAAAACTAAAAACCGAATTTACTTTCAAACTACCAAACCGATTTTAATAAAATTTCTATGGGTCCACCGGACAAGTACACCCTTTCAAACAAAAAAGAATTTTTCAAATCAGTCCAGGAGTCTTCGAATAATCGGTGAACATACATAAAAAAAAATTGCGACGAATTGATAACATCCTACTTTTTGGAAGTCGGTTAAAGGGGAAAAACACTCAGCCGTTTAGCGTTAAAATCCGCCTTTCTTCTGAAACTTATCTAAGAACACTTGGGACTTTGAGACAAATTTAACGATATACCTAAATGTGGAGATCCTTCCAGCCGTTTGTCATGAAGAAAAGTAGATGAAAAATAATTAACACACATAGATTTTTACCTACATCGGTTCAAAATACAAGCGAAAACATATCCCTTCATTGACAGCCAGGGAAAAAGTAAAAAAAAAAACATTTAAATATAGTCATTAAAATATCCTTTGAATTCGTTAAGCAGCCGGGGCTGCCGAGGGCATTCAACAAGATCTAAATTTACAATATTCCTTACTTTTAACGAAGTTTAGTACACAATTGAAAAGGATAATGATATGAAAGGCGGCTTTTTCAGAGACCCGTACACGTAGTGCCAAAACCATAATTTCTAGTTTGTTCCCTGAGAGAAAAGAAACCACTTAGAATAAATAAATAATAAATAAATAAATAATAAATAAATAGGGACAAATAACACTGATTGAGCTAGCCCCAAAGTAAGTTCGACACTTGTGTTATGGGATACTAACTCAACGATACTATATTTTAAAACAAATACGTATATAGATAAACATCCATGTTCAGAATGTCATATAAATATCCATCCGTCAGATAAACATCCATGTTCAGAATGTCAAACATCCATGTATATAATGTACCAGAAGCTTCTCTTTGTAAACTCATATTGTAAAAACTGGTTAAGGGAATGGGCGTGCCCAGCATAATATAAATAGGAAACCAGTATAAACAATTCAAGCATAAATATAGAAGATGAAATAATAAAATGCTTCAAAAATTATTTCATGTAAGCATTCAATTCGCTGTTGGCTCCCGTACTGTAATATGGATGTGGACTGGTTAAACAAAATACAATGTTATATATAATATTTATAAATATAAAATTACGTATTTTATAAAATGTTTATGTTTAAATTTTTAGATAAGTATCTATATGTTTTTGTATTTTACTTTAGTCTATTTTGTACACGCCTACTACTACATGTTTTCTTCTCTTTTCCTCTCCTAGGTCTACTGGAAGAGATTTCTTATGAAATAAGCAGTACCTATGTACTAAATGTTCTAACTTTGTTTGTTTTTATGTTTGTATGTTGTGTACATGAATTTTATAATAAAAAAATATTTAGTCCATCAACTAGATCGATCGAAAAATCAAGGACCCATATTTTTTCGTTCAGCAAACTAGTAAAAAATCACAAAGATACAGCGTTTCTAAGTTTCGAAATATGGGTGATTTACGTCACCTTCGGTTAAAAATCATAGCTGATCGTGACGTCTACATTTTGTCTACGATTAACAATACGAATCTAGACTATTAAAATGTGATTTTTTTTAGTCTACATCCATATTCTTCCATTAACTCGATAGAAAACACAACAGACTAAGGCAGTTGTCCCACCGCCGGCCAGAAAACGACTAACTATCGGCTATTTTTTCGCTCAAGAAACGTACAAAAGATATACATTCCGTGTAAACAAAAGAGATGCATATACAAATAGTTGATTGTTGACTGTTCACACTGCCGGCGAGGACTCGCTTCACTAGTTTGTTGTGTGTTACTAGCTTAGCGATCAGAACTCACGCCGAGACAGCAACCAGGTCTAATTTATTATTGTTATCGAGTGATGCGAGTAATCGCTAGACTCACTCGCACACTCTCTTGTAGCCGAGCTACACAACTATCGGAACTACACAGTCGCTCCCCGCGGCTCGCCAACTCGTTTCTACATTCTAGCTCTACTTGCTATTCGTTCTTCGATGCCGGTGGGACAACTGCCTAAAACCACTAGCAATTGTCCTAATTTTTAGGAATCAATCAAAAAATGTGACAAGTGCCTTGACAAAGGATAAAGGGGAATTGAAAAGACTCACATGCTGTCCCGACCCCACGTAAAGTGGAATAAGGTGACGAGGAAAAAAAAAATCTGCATTCGACCCTGCGCATAGCATATAGCTTAAATAGAAACTCGCCTAAAACGCAACTCTGAACTCTTTTTTAATAACAGCGTCAAAGTTGCATTTTGTCTCAAAATAATTTTATTTTGACTAAATTGCGGGTCTCCTATGTTATTAAGTCTACTGCTGCAAGTGTTCTAAATACGAATTCATACAAAATGTAACCCTACCGATAGCTACGGAATTCTTACTATCTGATACTACTAGCTCTTGGCTGTTTTTTCGGCTTTTTTCAGCAGGCAGTGAGCAACGCTCCGCGAGATAACTTTTGCCCTGTTAAATAAAGACGACAGTTTTATTGAAAGTAGGGCCGTTTCCCTTCTGTAATTTCCCCGGGATACCCTTATCGTTTGGCACAATTCATAAGAATTGGAAATTTAAACACTCACCATCTCATCCAAACGTATTTTCCCCGTTGCATCTTCAGCAGTAACGCTTCAGAGCCCGGGGTCCGCTACCTAACCAAGGAGATTTGACAAGGTTACTTGTTTTAACAAAAAGCGACTGCCATCTGACCTCCGCAACCCAAAGGGTAAACCAGAACCAATCCTTGAATAGTTTGATGATTAAACGCTAGATGGCGTTCGAGACCTAAAGTTTATACGTGCCTTCACACACGGAATCATCTTTCTATTCGGATAATCAGGTTATTCAAGCCTGCAATATATAAGCAAATTTTCACAAAGAATGCTTCCCAGTGGGATTCGAACCCATGACCTCCGGATCACAAGGCGAACGCCTTGACCACTGGACCAGGCAGACAAGAAATTTAAAACACTATTCTTTAAAAACAAAAAGTAAATCTTTCCATACCGGATTGCTTGGTCTGCGAGGAAAAGAAACAAAAGAATGTACTAGAAACTTTATTCCAGGTTTATTCGGCGATGTGGATCGTCACTATTTTGATTTCATGTTCCACGTACATACCTAACAAGATGCTGAAAAATGATTTTGAGTCTATCTAAAGCTGGTCTATTTCGTTAGGAATAAAGAAGTGGCCAGTATGAAACCAAATAGGTAAGTAATGCATTTCTTCATGCTAGTCTGGGACAGATGAATAATCAGCCAAGTTCGAGCCGGATTCGCGCATAAAGGGTTTCCTACCATTATCTATAAAAAATCACGTTCGTTTTATGGGAATCCCTACTAAAATATTTATTATATTCTGTTTTTAGTATTTATTGTTATAGCGGAAACAGAAATACATCTTTGCGAAAAATTCAATTGTCTATCTATCAGGGTTCATGAGATTAAGACTGGTAACAGACAGACGGACGGAAGGACAGACAGACAACGGAGTCTTAGTAATAGGGTCCCGTTTTTAGGGTTCCGTAGTAAATAAGAACGCTTATAGTTTCGCCATGTCTGTTTGTCCGTCTGCGGTTTTTGCTAAGTGACTATTAGTACTAGAAAGCTGTGGCTTAGCATGGATATGGTTGATGGAAAAGACGATCGAGGGAAAGGGCGAATTGCGAATGATATTAATAGGTGTTGCAGCTAGCAACTCATCACTATTTTGATCCTTATCTCCCACCATCACGCTTGTTGATTTATATTATTTTATTTGCAAAAATAAATATTTATTTTTGCTATGGCTGGCAATACTAAAGCAGCCAAGTTGCTGTTGGCAACCCCCACTTATGTCACTTCTTCGCTCGCCTGATTGTGTTAGGTGTCATATGTATATACTTCCTTACTACTTAAAGTTAAAACAATATAATTTCATTCTTCACCAGTTAAATAGTATTTTAATTTTGTCTATACCGAACAGACATTCCAACAATGCTAAACAAAGTGCCTTTTGAGTTTGGCGTCTCTGGCTCGAGTTCCAATATACGGTCTAGCCCGTGAGGGATAAAGACGGAATTGTGTTTGTTCTAACCCGTATATCGTATCAATGACGTGATTCTTCAGATCCTCAAATAGAAGAAGGTAGAGTAATTACTTAGAGTTTTGAAGTAAGAAGCATAGCTATGAATGCGGTCGGAAAGCTGATAAGATGAGGAAGACTGAAAACAAAGAAGAACGTAAGTGTAGTGGAACACTCGGTTGGAACAAAGTTATTTTTGTAGTAAATTATTAAAACCTGACGGAAAAAAGTGACAGAAAAATCTAACACATTTTTATGAATAATAAAAAACAATAATAAAATTAATAAATAATAAAATAAAAAATATACAATATGTAAAAAAACCCTGTTCGATGGAGCAACTCAGACCGTCAATATGAACAACCTTTGCTATGGGACCAATGCTTGAAACTTGAAGAAAAAAATCGTCGTTTTCATACAAATTGCCGGCCGAACACTTTTGTATAAAAATGTCGGTTCTTTTCGAGTTTCAAGCATTGTTCCCATGGGAAAAGTTGTTCATATTGACGGTCTGAGTTGCTTCTACAAGGATCGGACAGAAGTTTTGTTTATATTTTCTTTTGCTGAAAGTTATTTGTGTATGGACTTTTTTTTATCTTAGAATGAATTATAGACCAACTAATTTCTTCTTTTGTCACTAACATTATAATTTTGAAAATTAATAACCAAAGATAAGGAGGTCAAGCTCCTAAGCCAAGTAAGTTGTAGCGTTTTCTAGATTTTTTGTTATAAAATAGAATATTAGTTTAATCTCGGCGTTTTTTTCTCAGCATTGGTCGTTGCGAAGTGCTGGTATCGGTAGTTTTTCTTAAAAATAATTTAAATTTAAATAAGCTTTACACATAATCTAAACTAAACTTACTGACGTGTACAAAAGTGCATGTAAATATCTTAATACTGAATAAACATTTAAATTTAGAAAAAAATCGAAAAAACAAATCTTTTTAGGGTTCCGTACCCAAAGCTCCATTTTGTACATATTGTATATTGGTGTGTGCTGGGTTTGAACTGGGAACATCGACCATCTCAGGCAAATATGCTTTCCCAAATGAGCTATCCACGAAGTCAAACTTGTGAAATTACCTTTCACTTTAATTCGTGATGAACCTATCTTACACTTTATTTCGCCTAGCCCCCATCCGCCAAATACGTACCGTCCGAAAAGGAACTTCGTTCTAAAAAAGCTACAAATGTCGATCCGCTTCAGTCTATCCCTCAGACCGGCACGCAAAGAAGATAGAGACATTTTTCGCTTTGCCACAAAGTTAAAAACTCGTTATTTGCGGGCGAAAAGTTAAGGAAGTCGCCATTGTGGCGGGAATTTATCGTGAGCACGCTCGTGATTACGACAACAACTGGTAATTGAACGGCTAGTATTGTTTCTATTGTCATTTCGACGCTCAGCACGGCATGGGGATTTAAAATAACCTGCCTAGTGTGGGTAGGACTTGCGCACGAAGGGTTTCGTACCATTATATATTACTAGCATTTGCCCGCGGCTTCGCCCGCGTAGGGGTGCAATTTATCAAAATCCTTTCTTAGGGGATGCCTACGTCATAGTAGCTTTATGCATGCAAAGTCTCAGCCTGATTGGTTTAAAATTGGCAAAGTGTCATACAAACTTTCATCCCCTATTTTATCCCCTTGAGGGTAGAATTGATCAAAATCCTTTCTTAGCGGATGCCTACGTCATAACATCTACCTGCATGCCAAATTTCAGCCCGATCCGTCCAGTGGTTTGGGCTGCGAGTTGATAGATCACTATGTCAGTCAGTCAGTCACCTATGAGTTATATATATTTAGATTTAGATGTCTGTCTGTCCGACTGGTCTCGCCTACAGTTCGCATTTCTCAACCGATTCTCGTGAAATTTTGTATACAGGATCACAAATTATATTGAACTTTTTCGATACACGTTTTTAGAAATTTCAAAATGTTGAAATTACGGGTTTCGGAAACATTAAAAAAAATATTTCTGTGATTTCCCTTTTTTTATTTTTTATTATTTATTTATTTTCTGTAGAAAATCACGTTTGTTGTATGGAAGCCCCATATTTTTTTTTAAATGTGAACTAGATGTGAAAATTATTAAAAAAAAAAATTTCTAATGGCTGAGATACTTATAGAAACATTTCTTGAATAATTAACCTATGCGAAGCCAATGGAATAAATCTAGTCAATTTATTCATAAATATTGAAATGAAACAAGCATCGTTACTCCATTTCAAATCGTAAAATAAAACTAACATTATTAAAAATAAAACATTATAAAACGTCCTTCGTTAGAGTTCTTTTGATGTGTTTAAAAAAAATATTCTTAGCCATATTCATGTCTGTATTATACCAGATAATATAATTGTGCCTTGCAAAAAACATTTGAATATTCCAGACATTAGCTATTGTGCCCAAAACAAAAGTGCCCCGTGTTAAAATTAAAGTTGTTCTCAATTCTTTTTTTGATGCTATTTTATTTAAAATTATACTTGATTACTTACGGACAGATCCAAGTACAGAGAGAGAAGGATTTAAATAAAAAAAAAAATATTCTAGAGGCTTCAAAAATAAATGAAATCTGAAATCGGAGGGTACTCGTAAACGTCCAGTCATTGGATGTTAACAGTCGTCATCAATCAGTAAATAAGGTTTTAATATATTCTGTCCAATGACTGTTAGTGTGCAATGACTGAAAATTAATAAAAAAAGATCACGACGAATTGATAACCTACTTCTTTTTTTGGAAGTCAGTTATGCAGTCCTAATAACCTTCGCTGTGTGGTTTTTCGGCAGAGTAGTATAGGACCACTCCAAGTCTTCCCGGGGATGTCGTAGAAGGCGACTTAGGACATACAATGGAAAACAAAGCTTATAAATGAGAGAATCAATGAGACCTAACCAACCCGTCTGGCCAGCGTGGAGACTTGACTTAAGGTCCTAAGGCCCCTAGGTGGGGCAGAGGGCTTCAACAGTCTTTCTCCATCGCGAGCGGTCTTTGGCTACGCGCTTTACTTCGGGCCATGTTAGCCCAATTGTCTTCATCTCCGCCGCAACTGTGCGCCGCCAGGTCTGCTTGGGTCGGCCAACTTTTTGCTTGCCCTGAGCGGTCCACTTTAGGGCTTGCCTCAAAATGTTGGAAATACTGGGTTTGAAATCATAAAAAAAATTGTGATTTCGTTTTTTTTTTAGACCTAAGTAAGTAATGACTTAGATGCAGAAACCGATCACGTAATGAAGAGAAATAAAATGCTACCATTTCCGTACCAGTGCGGACGAATCCATATTACAATGTTACTCGCATTTGACGTTGAAATATTTAGCTCCATTCGCTCGCAGCGGCGCCCGCATACAAAAAACACATTCGTAATTATTAATCCAGGGGAACCTTAAGAAAAAAGCAGGCATGGAGACGCACTTTATTCACGCGAATAAAAAAGCTAGAAACATATGCGGGGAACTGGCTTTCACATACATAAATATGTAATACGGTACCAACTGCCTCGTACCACGGTGTGTAGTACAAATTTCAGACCAGAATCGTATCGCTTTCCATCTTGTTCTTTTGTAAGTATACTGATAAGGATGGAGTTATGTTTCCGCGACGTTTTCGGTGCGATGGTGGGGGATAGACAGGCCGTTTTGCCCCCGATATATTTTATGGAGAGTGCGCTACGCTCTTTTTGCAATAGATGCCAGAAGGTGCGGCCCAACCCTTCATATTTACGATTAAGTCGTGATCAGAAATATAAAATACGGGTGTGTTTTTTGTCGATACGTTACTGATACACGATTGTATCGCTGTGCTCGGCAAAATGATGTCTGCTACTCGCTTTTTAAACGGGCGACGTTTTTGCGAACGTGTTTGGATTGTTCGGATTTTTTGAAGGAAATTCTTCTGTAAAATTTTTCAATAACTGTACTCGTAGGAACTATTTGTATTATTGAATAGTTTTTATTCGGTATTAACTTTATTATATATTGTAAATTGATAAATAAAAGTTCCAAATTATTCAGTCAGACATAATTTTTATTAAATATTCGTTTACACGATTTACAAGCCTAAGCAAACACAACTCCATTAGACAGTGACGGACACGGAAAATTTCACACAGATTAATACCATAAAAGTGAGGTTCCTATAAAAAATTACAGCCTTTTCATATCTATATAAACAATAACAAGTACGCTTACCTTACCGATAACAGTTTTTTTTACATAAGTAAACATATTTAAATAGATAGCCAGAAAATTCCACGAATAAATCGTGAACTATGCTGATGAGAGAGCAGTGGATGAGACTGTCTCAGGCAGGACCGCGTAGATAATAGATAGATAACTCTTTATTGTACAACAGAAAAAAATGTAACAATTTTTTTTAAAATTTAATGAGAGCAATGGGCGTAGATAATGCTGAAAACAAGTTTATTTGCTAGGCAAATTAAAAAAACCTGACTGCCAAGAACGCCATCTAGTCATGAGTAGCGGAACTAACCGATTCGACTTGATTTTTTTTTCTAGGGAAAGCCTTGAGCTTCAAACGTTAATAACTTTTAAATGGTTGAACCGATTTCCATCAAACGTAGCTAAAAACCACCGCAAGGAAACTTTCTTTCAATTTCGGCTTCGTTTTTTTGACTACTTTGTATTATTTATCTTTTATTACGTAATTTTTGTTTGTTTACTTGTTCGCAAGCATTACATGTTATAATGTGTCATCATTGTATTATATTATAAGTATTTAATATATAAGACAATAATAATAATATGACAAAGCCCATCTGGCGAGTAGGCGACCAATACTGTGAAAATTAGTTTCTTTCGGCGTTTATTCTCACAAGTGGTCGTTACGAAGCGCTGGTATCGGTAGCTTTTCTTTAAAATTAAATAAATTTTAATATACTTTACACGTAAAGTAAATTATACTTATTGACGTGTAAAAGTGCCTGTAAAGGTTTAATTACTGAAGAAACATTTGAATCTTTGAATCACGTAAAAAGACAGACAAAAAGACCGACAGACAGTTAGCATTAAACTTTTTTATCCCTTTTTTGTCGGGGGGGGGGGGGGGGGGCAGTGACTTGATATATTTTGTTACATGCCACATCTAGCAGTTTTGAGGTTAAAAACACATATGTTAACTAAAAGAAAATGATGTCAAATTCTGAATGTGTAAACATAAAATGTAAGTATTCAGACTTTGAAAATCAGCGTCACAGGCATACAATAGAACGGCAGTTTGTCCCGCGCGTAATGAAATGCTGGGGACCCTACATGCAGGCTAAAACTCAGAGATGTGAGTGCTAGAGTATACAAAATTGATGTGGTAATTCTGCACTTTGAAATTATCACATCGCTTTACATTCACATTAAAACTGTTTTTCGCCAAAAGTGGCCACTTTTGGCAAAAAACAGTTTTAAAACTAGACGGACTATTAGTAATAATTTCAAAGGTTATTTATAAAATACTTTAAAGTTCTTTCTAGACATTGATACAAATCAAATTTTTAATTATACCATATTTCGTTTTAAACAATTTATTTCAAATGAGGGCGCCACTTTAGCTACCACTTCGTCTTAAGTAAAATTAACACAGTTTAGTAAAGTCCGCGCATGAACATTACTAAAGCATGAAGGAGCTACCTACTTAGGGCAACATTCCACTATCATTAACACGCACACTAATCGATTGATCTATTTAGAATGCCTATAATATTTTGCCGTCCTCAAAATTTGTCATCATCAGCTCTCAAAATGTGTCACTGACAGAAAAATTAATAGCTCAATAACTTGAGCTATTAATTTTTCTGTCAAATACTAACGTAAAAGAGCGGCTCAACAATGCCACATCTGCGTTAAATAGCGTGGTATCCCAATTGCCAACACTTCGTTACAGTGTTTACACAATCTGTCTCACTTCTTTACTTTGTAACTGTCAAAAAAAAAACTTAATAATGCCACATTTACGTTAAAAAGCGCGGTGTCCCAGTTACCGTTACAGTGTTTACACGACCTCGTAATTTGTAACTTGATAAAAAATATAAAAACATGATAATGCCACATTCACGTTAAGTGCGATGTCTCAATTGCCGGCACTTCGTGACAGTGTTTACACGACCTCTCTCACTTCTTAATTTGTAACTTCTATACAAAAAAAAAGAACATAATAATGCCACATCCACGTTAAGTGCGATGTCTCAATTGCCGGCACTTCAATAAAGTGCTTACATGACCTCTCTCATGTCTTAATTTGTAACATTTTACACAAAAAAAAGCATAATAATGCCGCATCCACGATAAATGCCGCTGTGTCCCAATTGCCGGCACTTCGTTACAGTGTTTACACGACCTCTCTCACTTCTTAATTTGTAACTGCCACTTAATTGGGGATGTTTGGAGAAAAAATCTAGCAAAGTGTTTGAATCAGTGTGGAAATGGTGGATACGTTGGAGTATGTTTTTAGTTTTAACGGTTGATTTATTTTGTTTGTAGTTTGTGTATTAATTCGTTGTTTTTCCTCTGGTTGTGCAATGTTTTGTATACAACTTGGAAGAGACATACCCGTAATAAATCCAACCACGGGCTATAGTAGATCATTACTTAGTATAATAAAGTTTAATTAACAATCAAAAATTTTAAAAAGTTGGTATTTTCATTCAAATGCATACTAGAATGATGGACGACCTCCGTGGCGTAGTGGTCACCATGCTAGTCCGCCACCCAGAGGTTCCGGGTTCGATCCCCGGTCAGGGCAAGTTGGAAAATGGCCTTTTTCAAATTGTCCTGAGCCTTGGATGTTTATCTATTTATGTATTTGTTATAAAATATAGTATCGTTGAGTTAGTATCCCATAACACAAGTCTCGAATTTACTTTGGGGCTAGCTCAATCAGTGTATTTGTCCCTATAGATTTATATATAGATCTAGTTTAGTCTGTGGTTCTATTTATTAGGGGTATGTCCCTATAGTTTGTGTAAACCTATACGAAAAATCTTTTTATTATAGTAAAAGCCGCTTAAAAATTGCTCAAAGAGTATCTTTGTATAAATCCTATGAATAATTCACATATTATTTCTTTATTGAGAATCATGATGATTTTTTTT
Source organism: Acrobasis suavella (assembly GCA_943193695.1). Lineage (NCBI taxonomy): Eukaryota > Metazoa > Arthropoda > Insecta > Lepidoptera > Pyralidae > Acrobasis > Acrobasis suavella. The sequence goes on from OW971934.1 coordinate 24,405,762, forward strand.
TAGTTCTCGCCCGCTGTTACGCTAAAAGTGGCCTTTCGGTCTTACGGCTCTATGCTTTGTCTACAACTTTAGGGATAAAGAAGTGTCATAAAAATCAATTCGTCATCATCATTTCAGCCGCATAACGTCCACTGCAGGACATAGGCCTCTCCCAAGGATTTCCAAAATGACCGATCAAGAGCGGCCTGCATCCAGCGCTTTCCAGTGACCTTGCTCAGATCGATTCATCATCATCCGAGCGTATTCCCGGTTGCATCCTCAGCAGTAACGCTTCAGAGTCCGGGGTCTGCTACCTAATCCTTGGATAGTTTGATGATCAAACGCTAGGTGGCGTTTGGGACCCACAGTTTTATGTTCCTTCCGAAACACGGAATCATCTTTCTTTTCGGATAATCAGGTGATTCAAGCCTGCAATATCCTATCCAGACTGGAAACAACTTTATATATTTTTTTTTGTTTGAATGGGTATACTTGACAGGTATTCTCATATAAATTTCATCAAAATCGGTTGTGTAGTAGGAGGTGAAGCCGCTTTTTAGTTTTGAAAAATTATAGATTTACCCTCATATTCATAAAAAATACAACCGTTTGCTAAGCCTACTTTAGCTAAAATATGTTTTGTCCTTTTTCCTCTTCTTAATATTTGACATTGAAAGAACGAGACAAAACATATTTTTAAAAAGGTTTAGTATACGTTTGTTATTTTTTATGAACTTGGGGGTTAAAGTATTATTTATGGTAGTTAATTAGTTATACACAATCAGAAACAATAAGTTTACATCATTAATAGTCAACCAGGAACCAGCACACGGCCGCTGGTGGCGACGGCCCGTGAATATTTCATCGCACTTTGATCAAAGTTCGTACCTACGTGCCCTTTGGGGAGGACTTTAGTAGATTTACATTGTATGCGTAGTTACTACTAAATTATACTGCAACCTATACTTGTCTATCTCGTGTGTTCAAAAGAGATCGTAATACAGTTCACTTTTGTTTCTCCATCGAATCTCTCTCTCATCTCAGCGCAGCCATAATGCTAAAAACTGGTGGCCGTCTGTGAGAAGTATGCGGGGGCATATGGCTTAGAAGACACCTGAATTTTCTGGAGTCCAGTGCTGCTAACATTTGAAATAAATCATTTTATAGGAAACGGAGACATCATTTAAAATTTTGTCTTAACCAGGCACTAGATAACCCTTCAAACTATTTTATGAACGGTTTCTCTACGTCGTTGCGAGCGCCGCGGTTGCGACGCACGCCGTTGCGAATTTTTTTCCACTGCTTTATAGGTTCGAGGGCTGTGAACTCGAAGGATGTGGTCGCGAACGACGCTGTTTCGAAAACCATTACCAGTGCCTCACATACTCGAATGCTCGTGCCCGAATCTATGGTCTATAAAAAAATAACAATACTTTCCTTCCGCGCATCTTTAAATTGTCTGAAAATATTTGGTATATCTTCCACAGGTAGATAGGCAAACGCAACGACTTAAAAGAGAATAATAAAACGGGTCCCATATTTTTAAATAATCCAACAGACGGACTAATTTTATCATCATTGTTTTTACCCAGCCTGTTATTTTTACATTTACTATATTTTTAACACATTGTGACTGGTAAGGTCGAGGTCACGAGCATTCGAGCGTGTGAGGCAGTGGAAATGATTTTCGAAACAGCGTCGTTCGCGACCACATCCTTCGAATTCACAAGCCCTCGAACCCATGAGGCCGTGGAAAAAAAAATGGCAACGGCGTGCGTCGCTACAGCGATTAAATAGAACACCACTTCGTGTAATAAACCAATTTAAATATCATCATATATGCTTACGGAGCGACTCAACGACAACCTTGATATATACAGGGAGCGCAGAGCGTTGACAGCCCATTGCAATATGCTTGCTCGCAGGTTTGCACGTTGCACTAAACAAGTAAAACTCGTGCTATTTAGATCTTTTTATCAATCATTTTACTCGTGCAGCCTGTGGATGAGATAAACGTGGGCTTACAATGCTCTGCGCGTCCAGTACAAGGACGATGCTGGGGCCGCGACGATGTAGTGCGTCGGGTAGGTTCGCCGAAGCACGAATAGACGATTTTTATGTCATAATGCGTAAACTGGCTGCCTCGGCCCTGCAGCGACTCCGTGGGAGCTCCAACAGTATCCTTAACACCCTGGCAGCCAAATTGATGGGCCTTTTGTAAGGCACTGAGTAGATCTGCTCATGCATAGTACACGTTTTAATTAAATATTTTTCTGTCTCGCAAATCACTAACATTAGGATAAGCACTGTGTTTTTTACTAATATTTTATTGACTATGGTCTGAAATAAAGAATTTTTTATATATTATTATTATTAATGCTGAAAAGCCCGGGGTCCGCTTTCCGGCTTTTTCGTACGGTCTTGAGCATCCTTGTTTGTAAGACGATTTGTTTGTTTCTCCAACGAATGCTGTGACATATTTCACAGAGTTTCATTGGTTTAAACTTGTCAAACAAAGCGAAGAATAACATATTATTTATATGAGTCGGGAATTTACTGAATTGTAAAATAATACCTCGACTGAAAATATAAGAAGCACAGGTAAGCCAAAGTCCCTAAGCACCGAGCTACTCAAAAACGTAACACGTCTCAGTCGCTGTATATTTTAGAGCGGACATAAAACTATTTCCTATCGTGTCTCAGAGCCAGGGCGACGTGAATGTTACACACGTAGATCAGGGAAAAAGAAAGCTAAAGCTTCTTTTTTATTTCAAAGCGTTTCCAGTTGCGTCGCATCTTTAGCTGTCTCGCTTCGGAGCCCGGGGTGCGCTTTCCTGCTTCTTCTTCTCCAAATACACTATCGATGGTCTGCTCGGCTTCGCTTTTTTGACTACTTTGTATTATTTATCTTTTGTTACATAATTTATGTTTATTTACTTGTTCGCAAGCATTACATGTTATAATGTGTCAACTTTGTATTATATTATAAGTATTTAATAATTAAAAGACAATGATAATAATATGACAAAGCCCTTCTGGCGAGTAGGCGACCGATACTGTGAAAATGAGTTTCTTTCGGCGTTTCTTCTCAGAAGTGGTCGTTTCGAAGCGCTGGTAGCTTTTGTTTAAAAATAAATTAAATTTACTTTACACGTAACCTAAATTATACTTATTGACGTGTAAAAGTGCTTGTACAGGTCTAATTATTGAATATACATTCGAATATTTGAATCTTGAACATGTCAATAACTTTATTGACGGTGCCCACATGCCCGCAATGCGCGAGGACTTTCAAACTAAGATTGGCTACATAAATCACATGCGAGCACATGAGTGAGTTCCACATTCATGAAGCAGTCGCCATGACCGAAACCGGTCGGACATCGTCGTCATCATCATAATCTATATCAATAGTCACCCAAGAATTCCGAAGACCATGCGAAATCTAGAAATAATAGCCGTATAAGATTTTCCTATAGCTTTTCCATAGGCCGCCTACCTGACGTCATTTGAAATGCATTCGTTTTGAAAAGTTCAAAAGATTAAAGTACTTTTTATCTTGGAATAATGTGAAGATTTTGTCAAATAAGTAACCACACAAGCGACGCCGCGGGCTATTATCCACTAATTTAATATACCTTGTATTTCATAAATTTAATTTAGTTTATTTTATGTAATTACTGTATATATTTGTTATTTGTTCATTTTTTACCGACTTCACAAAAAAAGGAGGTAATCAATTCGACTTTATGTTTTTTTATGTATGTTACTCGATATCTTTGTCAACCGTAAACCGATTTTGATAATTCTTTTTTTTTAAAGCCTTTAGTACCAAATTTGTCCCATATTAATTTGGTAAAGAACTTTGGAGATATAAAAGAAACTCCTGAAGGAAAATGAAGTCGGTGGTTTCAAACTTTGTTAAAAATTTAATTATTGTTATTTATATGAAACGTTACAATGTTTTATAAAGATAAATAAATGTGTTTAATAAATTTACAATAAAGATATAACTTTCTTTTCAATTTGTATAAAACAAGCACAGTTATTAAAATACGTGCTTTTTTATATCTTATATTTATTTTCATCTTTATTTTTAACACTCGCTCCCATGTAAATGTATTATATCTCTTATTTTCAGTGACCCCTGGCAACCCACGTGCTTGCTAAAATATTAACATTGGTTGCGACCTGGACGGAGTATTGTTAACTGACATGGGTGTGTGCATGGAAATAGGGAAGGGATGAAATATTTGAAAACGCTTGAATATTTTGTTGCGGTAAAAAAACATTAGGCTTTCAATTCAATTCATCATCATTATCATCTCAGCCCTTCTTTCACCCACTGCTGAGCATAGGCCTCTTTTCGTCAACGCTAACCATGTCAGTCCTGTGCAGCATCCAGGTGATCGTCAACCCATGGCATAAGCGGAAGCCCGATGCTTCTCTGACCCGTGTATGGGCCACCATTCGATCAGTGTCTTGCTCTTCCTGCTATCAGTCTATCGGGTCAGGAATCGTCGGCCCATTTTCACTTTAAGTTTATGTGTACTCAATTAATTACTAAATCATAGGTATTCTGACTATACCTTAATAAGTTTGGCAAATCCTTCTACTTGTTTTTTTTTTCAAAGCACATCTCTGAAGATTCAGTAGTGCAATACTGAGCTGTTAGTTTTGTAAACTTCGATTCACAACTAGCTTGTCAGTAATACATTGGTATTCTAAAACATTTTCCGTCACCGACTTGATTCTGGTTTAATCAACTTGATTTTATGGTCATAGATGACAGCATGTTGACAGTTTGCCGCGGATTTTCTTACAATTTGAACTGTCAAAATATCTTTATCTGTATTCACCGAAACTAGATGTATCGTGTTTTTGACGCTGTCAATAAGCCATTGCTATTCTGGTGTTCACAATCATCGTACTACGGATATTTTGAGCGCTGTTTTTGTATCAAAATCGCTGTCAAAATTACGATCCTACTTAAAGCGCTGATTTGTTAATAGTGAGAGATTGGCCACATTTACGTCAAGTCAAAATATTTTAAATCGTTGAGCAAAAGTCTCTCTCATTTTCCTCTATATGTTCTGTTCCGGTCTGAATCTATATTATCCTTTATAATATGCGTCGAAATCGTCGCGCCAGTGCTTTCTTAGCTTACCTTGAATAAAGAATAATGGAGTACGTAAATATTTTTCCTAAACTGAAACCCTACTTCAACACCAAACTATACAACGTGGAAAGGACAAACCCGTTATAAATTGAATCCCGGGTTACACGAGATCACTATAGTATAATTAAATTAAAATAACAGTCAAAAATTAAGGAAAAAATTCAGCATTTCCAACCGCCCGGACAATTTGTATGAGATTGTCTAATTTTTTCTAATCTGCGTTTTAATCAAAAATATATGTTTTTTGAATTGGTGCAAGCGTTTCGATTACTCTTCGAGTAATCAAAACGTACATAAAAAAATCATATGTATACATTCGAACCATCTCTTTTGTTTGAAGTCGGTTAATAAAACACCTCAAATAATTTGGAAGCACTAAAAAGCTCCAACGAGATCGTTATCCAGCATTAACTGAATAAACCTCTTCATCATTTTCGCAACTTTTAGTTTTCGCGCTCCTGATTTATGGCGCTACGTCTAATAAAGGAATTTGTGGGAAATGGAACGGAATTATTTTTAGGACTCGCCAACTTTCCACACTTTGTTATTTTCTTTCAGTTTTCAGGTCAAGATACTTTTATTTATGAGATATTCTATACTGTAGGTAGACAGTTCCATCTGCTAAGCAAAACCTACCTATTTTAATTCTCCTGTCAGCTCAACAATTTTATATGATAAACACAAAACAATAAAGGTCCTTCAGGAAAAGTTTGTTTGTTTGTAAAACCTTTAATGTACACACATAAATACAAAAATACAATTTAAGAGAACAAGCACAGTACAAAGGCTGACTTATCCCAGATAGGAATCTCTTCCAGTCAACCTTGGATTGAAAGGAATGATAGGTTTTACAAAACAGGGTAGAGAGTTATTAATTATGATAAGTTAGTTAACTTATTCAAGACTTGTTATTACTCGCTGTCATTATTGTATGGTAATCGACAAGTTATGTCAGATGTCTTAGGACGGCTTGAAAAAGCGTTGGCATTTTACACACAAGCAAAAACACTACAAAAATTAAAAAAAAAAAAACCAACGTGTATACTGATTTTGTGATTTTCGTGCACGATTTTAATTTCTTCAAGTCATAAAAAGAGTTTCAAACGCGCGTAATCTATTTATATACATATCATGTTAAAATAAAACTCAAAATATAAAGCTTCGTCCAGTGCATATTTCCAGAGCCCACAAACACAGTCATACAAATGAAAAATATTTCGGCCTCAAAATTCGTCAGTCAGCGCTTGTCGATTGGCTTCTTTAACATGTAGCACGCGCGCGCGTCGCCAAAAATGCCAAATAATTGTTAAACCCTGATCCGCGCAAATGAAGGGTAATGTGTTTCATTTGTTATGTTTGAGTCCCAAAATGATCTTCGACAAACCATATTGCGACAATAAACGATACGTCTTGCGCTACCTGCGCTCCATCTTTTCTTAACAATATTTTTTTTCTACTCCTGTACTGTTATCTGTCTTTGTCCCGAACACTAACATAAGAACATAGATTATCTGATTTCAGAAAGTCTATAGTCTATTCCTAATATAATAGCTCATGTGTCGTTATTTCGCCAAAACGATACTCCTATAACTTTTTTTCTTTAGATCTACCATACTGCCAACATAATAAAATCGTTATTTTAACATATGGTGCCATTTTTCAAACGTGGAGTCTCTGAACAAACGGTTTTTTGTATGAAAAACATTCGTTTAAGTGATTCCATGTTTCAAAAATGGCACTTTAGGTCACAAGGAAGACGTTAATAAAAAAATTAAGTCTTCCATAGATACCTAGTATCTAGCAAACATATGGTGGTATTTCATACTTCTCTTTGTTTATTTTTGTATTTATTTTAGTAAATGTAGTCTTAGAAAAAGTATTGTATGCAACGTTGTATAAGTATGTCAAAAAATGCTCGATGACGACTCCTTACGATGCTCGCCAAGGCTCGCATCGTAACCTGCGCCACTCGCATTTTATGAACTTCTTATACAACTCTTGCATAAAATACACTTATCACGTAAAGTAGTTAAACTGAACTTGTTAAAGTGTAAAAATGCCTGTATAGGTTTATTACTAAACAAACATTTGCATTTGATAATGTAAAAACTGATATGCCGTACCGAAGAAGAAATGTATCTTTACCTGTACGTCTAGGTGCATTGCACTAGAGTAGGTCCGGTCCGGAACAAAGATCACAGTAGTCCGGCTTCGGCCTCGCTCTACGGACTGTGGACTAATTAAACTGTGCGGCTTTTGCGACTTATGACCAGAAGGTACAGTCGGGTACGAGTTAAGCTTAACATTATCGTAAAAACATGTTAATGTATCTATATATCTGTACGTCTCGCTTTACGAAGCGAGGACTAATTACACTGTACGGCTTTAGCGACTTATAACTAGGAGGTACAGTTGGCTATGAGTTAAGCTTAACATTATTGTACAGACATGTTAATGTATCTATATCGGTATGTCTAGGACTCCAGGTGCACAGCACTAGAGTGGATACGAAACAAATATCGCAGTAGTCCGGCTTTGACCTCGCTATACCGAGTGAGGACTAATTAAACTCATTCGTTCATTTGGCTTCGAGTTAAGCTTAACATTACCGTACAAACATAGTAATGCATCTCTTTATCTTTAAGTCCAAGTACTCGGCACTAGAGTAGGTCCGGAACAAAGATCATTCGGCCTCAGTCTACAAATTGAGGACTTATTGCAATGTGCGTCTTATGACTAGAAGGTACAAATATGTTAATGTATCTTTATACCTGTACGTCCAAGTACTCAGCACTAGCGCGGGTCCAGCCCGCAATCGCACTAGTCCGGCTTCGGTCTCAGTCTACGGACTGTGGACTAATTAAACTGTGCGGCTTTTGCGACTTATGATTAGAAGGTACAGTCGGCTACGAGTGAAGCTTAACATTACCGTACAGACATGTTAATGTATCTCTGTATCTGTACGTCCAAGAACTTGCCACTAGAGTAGGTTCAGAACAAAGATCAGAGTAGTCCGGCTTCGGCCTCGGTCTACGAACTGTGGACTAATTACACTGTGCGGCTTTTGCGACTAATGACTAAAAGGTACAGTCAGCTACGAGTTGAGCTTAACATTAACGTAAAAACATGTTAGTGTATCTCTGTATCTGTATGTCCAAGTACTCGGCACTAGAGCAGATCCAGTTCGGAACAAAGATCATAGTCCGGCTTCGGCCTCGGTCTACGAATTGAGGACTAATTGCAATATGCGTCTTATGACTAGAAGGTACAAATATGTTTATGTATCTCTATACCTGTACGTCCGAGTACTCGGCACTACAGCAGATCCAGTCCGGAACAAAGATCGCAGTAGTCCGGCTTCGGCCTCTACAAACTACGAACTGAGGACTAATTACACTGTGCGGCTTTAGCGACTTATAACTAGGAGGTACAGTCAGCTAAGAGTTAAGTTTGACATTACCTACAACTCCTACAAACCTTACATATTGATCAAGAATAAATGCATAGTAATTCTTCAATTTATGGGATCCTTGTTCGACAAAACTATATCTTGCTTTGGATAAGATGATGATGATAATTTTTATCCCTTTTATAAAACTAAAACATTTTTTTCTCTAATGATTTTATAAGTACCTATAGCTGTTCAGTGAGAAGCTCGAATGATCGAATAGTAATCAAATTCTGAACGATTTGCCACGTAATAACGTCAAATTCTATCACGAATCAACGTCAGACATATGATTTTCATATTGGAACCCAAACGCAAACAATGCACGACGGCCGTCAATACGGAGTTATTAGTGCAGCATTATTGCCGAAGCGCATTTATAATGTGTGTAAACACATCGCGCCCCGCGGCACCTGCCGCACGACACGGTTTACGAGCGGCCCGTGGCGGGAATTGCAACTAACTACCGACTCCACGGAACATACGGGAAAATTTTAAGCAGACACGACGATCGCTGATTGTAAGAAATAACAGTCAAAAGTAGGCACGCTTCGAGCATCCACTTGCAGTAATTGAATAGTAGCCTGGGTTATTAACCCTTTCACGGCAACCATCGGGGTTTTCCGACAATGAATTTTCTTAATGAAATTACAAGAAGACTTTGGATTCTTTGAGCCAATTCCAAAATGAGCACGATAATTTGTCGGTCCGATAAATCCGACGTTCACGGTTAAAGGGTTAATAAATTATTTGTTACTGTTATGTATGAGAAGAATACGTCACAAAATAATGGCCATTGATTATTTTTACTTTCAACGTGATTTAAGATTATAAAAGCAGAAAAACTGATGTCAAGAGCGCTATTTGACTCCAAAAAAGTATGACGTCACGCTTGAGTATTTTATACAAATCCAATATAAAATTATTATAGTGACATTTTCTTTTTTGCGCTTTGTTTTTCTGCCGGCGAATTTGCTAGTGCCGTCTGGGGGCGATCTACGCATGTAAAGTTGGTGAATACAGCTTTGAACGAGACTTGCCGGATTATTACTGGTTGTCTCATACCTACACCGGTAGTAAAGCTGTATCCACTAGCTGGTATTGCCCCACCCAACATCCGCTGACACATAGCAAGCTCTGTTGAGCGATCAAAAATGCTCTCTAATCCCAGGCTTCCCATGCATACTGACGTCGCTATACCATCTAGACTAAAGAGCCGACGAAGTTTCCTGCATAAAACTGCCCCAACGACATCTGACGTGACCACGGCGAGGATGAGTCGCTGGCTGGGGAGCTGCACCACGGCATCCTTCGTTCCACCTGGCAGCAAACTGCCTTGGCCAATCTGGAAGTGCCTTAACAGGTTGAGAACCCAGATTGGCCGATGTAAAGACAATCTAGTCAGGTGGAAATACATACACAGAGACCGCAACGTTGGCGGCTGTGGTGCATCTCCACAGACAATAGCCCACTTGCTGAGTTGCCCAGCGTGCCCCTACACCTGCACGCTGGAGGACCTGTACGATGCAAGCCCTAACGCAGTTCAGGTCGCTGATTACTGGGCCCAGAGAAATATCAAATCACATGAACATCGACACGCTAAGAAGAAGAAGTGACGTTTTGAAAAAGTATTTAATTTCACTTGTTAGAATCTAACGTATTGCAAATTGCAATTAAATATCTAACGCGTGAATCCTGGCGCTAGCCCTAATGTTTCTATCGCTGTAGCATGAATGTACCAATAACTTCAATAATGAGTTTACGTTATTTGCCAAGCAGTGGGTTTTTTGCGTTCAAAGAAGATGTAGACTTGATTATGATTGACGACCTCCGTGGCGTAGTGGTCACACACAATGCTAGTCCGCCACTCAGAGGTCCCGGGTTCGATCCCCGGTCAGGGCAAATTGGAAAATAACCTTTTTCAAATTGTCCTAGGTCTTGGATGTTAATATATACATGTATTTGTTATAAAGTATAGTATCGTTGAGTTAGTATACCATAACACAAGTCTCGAATTGCTTTGGGGCTAGCTCAATCAGTGTTATTTGTCCCTATATATTTATTTATTTATTAAAAAACAGCGTCGGTACCGTACGAAATTCCATTCCGTATCATTCTCCACTCTATGTTCAGTACAAAAGTGTCGCAGCTATTTATTGCCTATTTACAATCATTCTGTGCTCCGCCAATAGAAAATTTATAACGCGCTATTGTGCCCAACTTTTCGCATAACGTAACAAAGTCGAGGACCTGTTAGTACGGAGAATGTATGTATGTTACGAGCGAGGGGTATTGTTGTACAGGCTCACTTTTTAAACCAAGTTTTTAAAGTCTTTGAAGCAAATTTAACCCATTATTGCTTATACGTGAATTATTCGGGGTTCAATGTTGCTTGAAATAAATTATTTTAAAGAAAACGGAGATATCATTTAAAATGTTATCTTAATCAAGCCCTAGATAACCCTTCCTACTATTTAATGAACTTTTGTTTACATGTTAAAGTAAGAACGTGAAGCTTTTTTACGCATATTTGCAAAAAAACGGCCACTTTTGCCTAATGTGCGTAGAAAAGCGTCACGTTTTTACTTTAAACTGTAAACAGTCATCATCATCCTCACGTATTCCCGGTTGCATCCTCAGCAGTAACGCTTCAGAGCCCGGGGTCCGCTACCTAACCAAGGAGATTTGACGAGGTTACTGGTTTTTACACAGAGCGACTGCCGTCTGACCTCCACAACCCAAAGGGCAAACCAGGAACCAATCCTTGGATAGTTTGATGATCAAACGCTAGGTGGCGTTTGGGACCCACAGTTTTACGTGCCTTCCGAAACACGGAATCATCTTTTTTTTCGGATAATCAGGTGATTCAAGCCTGCAATATCCTATCCAGACAGGAAACAACTTTTCACAAAGTATGCTTCCCAGTGGGAATCGAACCCATGACCTCCGAGTCACAAGGCGAACGCCTTAACCACTGGACTACGGAGGCAGTGTAAACAGTAGTTCATAAAATAGTTTAAAGAGTTATCTAGGGTTTGGTTTAGACAGCATTTTAAAAGATATCTTTGTTTCCATTCAAATAATTTGTTTCTAATGGGGGAAGTACTGGACCTCGAAAAATTCATATATCCCCTTAACCGCAAGGTTGCCTAAAAGATAGCTGAAAATGTAGAATTGTCACCCTATGATGAACCCAGTCCGTTGATCAATGATTCAAGTCATTCAAACGTATTCACTAGTCTTATATTTACTTTCATAATTCAGTTCTAATTCTTCCTTTTGACCGTATTCAAAATCACGCAACTCGTATAATCGACGATGTGACTCTCGTCGGCCGTCTCGATCTTCTGGCTCTACGTAGGGATGTTGCATCCTTGTGCATTTTTTATCGCATTTATTATGGGGAATGCTCTGAAGAATTGTGCGAATTAATACCTGCTGCAAAATTTCACCACCGCACCACCCACCTGATATTAAAATTTAATCCACACCACTTGGATAGTTGGCAATCTACCTTACGTTTTAAAAGGAACTTTTTACCACGTACGACCGAACTGCTGTAGTGTTCCCGGACCGATACGACATTGAAACCTTCAAAAACGAGTCTATATCTTCCTGAAAGGCCGGCAACGCTTTTGTTATACACCTGGTGTTGCAGTTGTCCTTGGGTAGCGGTGATCACTTACCATCAGGCGACCCGCTTGTTCGTTTGCCGCCCTATGACAAAAAAAAATAAAAATACTTAATTTCGTTTCAAAAATACTGATTGTCACAGTAAACTAAGACAACTTACTTCGCTCATTCTATAAGATACACATTCAATAAGATAAACTACACAACTTAATAATTCTTATAAACTCGCGTAGGTATGTATCATACCCGTCCTCGTAGGAATCCGTTTAAATATTCATATTAAAGATAACAGTCGCAACGTACTATTTTACCAAAACTTTACGACTTAAATTTCCATCATGCAGATTACTCTACCTCGAGGATGTGTATTAAAGCGTAATCCTCTGCTTTCTGTCCGAATATTTAAAAATCCTAGCATCTAGATTACACGGTAAGAAAGATACAGAAGTGACATACCTACTCAATGCTTTCGCAAATCTTAAGTTAATACTCTGTGGTTTTGCAAACTATTATCAGTGAACAATAAGCGAGCGAATGTGGCGGTAAGATTTATTTAAAACAAACAATATTAAGAATGCCAAACTCTTTAATTCAATTTTAACAATTTAGGTAATGAACACTGAAAATAGTCACAGATAGGGTTCGTGGGTTAGCAGGCCACGAGATTCGTCGATCCAGGATGAAAGGAATTACACAGCTTTGGTGTACTGCTGCCCGGCTTGACGAGTATTCGAAAAAGGCCGCGGTCCAGCTCGCTACCGCTTTTATATGGGCTTTAAATGCAAGAGGGCCGTCTTCACACGAAGTCTCCAAGTCTACTTGAACAATCTGAAATAAAAATGTATGTTTTTTTCAGCGATAACTCTAGAAGTTTTTAACGGAGCTTCATGTTTGGTAAACGTTTAGATATGGGCGTTAAAATTTTTAAGATTGAACATGAGCCGAATAGTGCGAAATACTAGTTAACTTCATTGTTTAAAGTTAATACTTAATAGTTTGCTTTATGGTTAATAATTAAAGGTTTGCTAAATCATAAAGTAGATTCTCATAAATTCATTATAGTAGATTCTTATAATTTCAGGATTTCTTTAGAACTTTGCACTCATTTCGATTTCGTCGGTGAAGTCGGCAAACGCAGCACAACATAAAATTTAACTTGGCTCCCATTTTCACATTTAAGTCTTTGTTGAGATTAACATAACTTTAATTAACAAGGATAGCTGTTTCTTTTGTAGAAGTTACAATGCGACACAAATAAGTTAAACAGAAATGGCAGACTTCAAAGCATTTTTGTACAAAGTCCCGGCACGTAGGTTGTAGCAAAATGGCGGCTATCGGCGCAGGTATAAATAATGCGCTGACGATCGCCATTTCAGTTTAATTTACTTGTCGAGAATTTGTACAAAATTGCTTTGAAGTCCGCCATTTTTGTTCAACTTATTTATGTCGCATTGCACTTGATTGAGTGAGCGATATATTTTTAATTCAATATATTATTTATTTTATGTAGCTTAATGTCTCTAATCACTGTATTTTTTGCCTAGAGTGAGACAGGATTACCGTGAGACTGGATTAAATGGTACTCGTTTCATTTGTATATTTTAAAATAATTTATTACTTTTCTTATAATATGAAGACTTATTTATCTGCGGGTCTGGACCCAGATGTACTGATGCGACATTCCAGATGTCGAAAATATTTAAGAATATTACATGAGGAGCATAAAATGAAAATATATATATTTTTTGTCAGAAATCATCATTAACTAGCGTAAAGAATTGCGTCACAGGGCAAGTTAGTATCGAAGTATAGCACGCACTCCGACCATACAAACAAAAAGGGAAAGTAAACTTTTTCCCACTCAAAAATGTTGTCTGATCTCAATGATTCTTTATGCTATTATTGATACAATAAAAGAGTAGGTTTATACGTTTTCCTTTTCAAATTTGCATTTTTTTATTTGCGAATTTTGAAGAAAAGAACAGGAAAATCTATGTAGGTACTTGGTCTTTTATTGTGTAAATAAGATCTTAATTATTTACACATCAAAATTTATAGATAACCATTTTGGAGGGGAAAAACGTAGTCATGGAACCCCCAGGTAGAGTTTCCTACGTAAACCCCTAGATTTGCTGAACAAGCCTATGAGCTTTTTGCTAAGTCAGCAGTCTTAGGATCTGCGAGGACTCAGTTCATCTGGCACTCGGTCTCTTAGCGTTCAACTCCGCTAGACGTGTCACTAGTATTTTAATTTAATTATTTTAATATAATTTCTATGTAATAGAGCTAAGTTCTAAAGCTCAATAAACTTTTTATGTATTTTTAAAAAGTGTTTATACGTTCCCGAAACAAGTCTGGCGCAGCCGGTAGGATTATCGGAAAATCTGAACCATAGTTTTCGCGTTGTGAACTCAAAATTGTATCAAACCGAACGAATTGGTCAGAATAGCGGTGATCTGTCGAACCGAAACAAAATAAATTTGGCTTACGGGAGTGCGTGAAAAGTGAATAGTGTCTTCACAACAACGGCAAGAGATGGTGTTGAGTGGCATGTAAGTAAAACTCTTGACATTCCCCCATTTTCCTATCTTTTCCGTTTCCCTTAACTTGTGTAATTTCGAGTGGTTTTAAAAATAAAACGAGCAATTAAATTCTTGCGTAGTTAAGTATAAAGTATAAGTGAAATTGTGTAAAATATATTTCTCTACATCATATGCTAAGTATATTATACTACTATATTTAAACCTTATTTTACATCCATCGATTGTTAATTATATATTAAATAAAAATGGAGCAAGCGGGAGCAGCTCCTCTCGATAGAATTCATGTAATCCCTAATGAAAAAATTAAACTTATCCCTGTTTTTAAGGGTGACAAAAGACAGTTAGGATTATTTTTAAGAAAGTGCGAGTATATTATTAATAAGTACCAAGGGTCAGAAATACAAAATGTCTATATTATGCACACGATTACGAGTAGGCTGGCAGACGATGCAGCTGCGCTTATCAGTGAATTATTGGAACAGCATTTTGGGGATCCGCGCAGCGAAGAATGTATCTCTATCGAATTAGAGTCGCTTAAAATTAAATCAGGGGAAAGTTTTTTGGAATTTTGTAATAGGATTCAGTCAGTGAGATCGGTTTTAATGTCTAAGGTTAATAAAATACAAGACATAACATTACGTCAAAGCAAACGTACTATCTATGACCATATGGCATTGAACGTATTCCTTTACAATTTGCCAGAAAATTTAGTACGGATAGTGAGATTAAAAATGCCTAACTCTTTAGAAAGTGCGTTAAGCTTTGTCATGGAAGAAGTTAACTTTCATGACCAATATAATATGCGGAATAAATTATATAGCAATAGTAATTTTAATAAACAAAATTGTCACTTTGGTAGCGCTTCAACTTCACAGCAAACATCTAGTTTAATACCAAAAAATAATATACAACCTAAATTTAATTGTAATATACCTCAAGGTCAACAATTTAAAATACCGCAAAATTCACCCCAAACCTTTGGATATAGACCCCAGTTTTTACAACCTCAGCAGTTTGGATTTAGACCTCAATTATATGGTTCTCTACAACAACAGTTTATGAAACCTCAACAGTTCGGTTTTAGACCACAAGGTCCTAATGCCCAGTTTGGCTATAGACCACAATTACCAAACGTTCAACCCCCTCAATTTGGTTATAACCCTCAATTACAAACCGCGCAACCCCCTCAATTTGGTTATAACCCTAGAGGTAACGTGTCTAATATGTTTAAAGCTCAAAACAATAATTTCGGAAATAAACAGCTTCCTAACCAATTAACGGATGTCTCAATGCGTACAGCACCCCCTAAACAACAGTATAGGTTTGGCATTAACGAACTAACTTTAAATGAAGAATATTTTGAATATCCTGCTCAAATGGAAGCTTATTGTGAACCAACCGATGACTATAGTGAACATATCTTACAACACGATGAGTCTCCGATGTCTGATATACTTACTACTGAGGAGCAGTCCTTCTCAGCTGAATCGCCTAACGAAGCTGAAAATTTTCACATAACCGTCAAAACTATAAAGAAATCATAGAACTTAACTGTGATTCCAACAATGGGTTACCATATATATATATTCCTGAAATAGACGCCAAGTTAATGATAGATACAGGAAGCACCCGTTCATTTATTAGTCCAAAAAAAGCTTATCAATACTTTTTACATTATATTTATCACGAACCTTTTGAAATTATAAGTACACATGCTACTAATAAACATGATCAAGCCATGCAAATTCCTTTATTACCAACATTTAATACCACAGATTACCATAAATTTTATATATATAGCGTAGACTCACGATATGATGGCCTGGTGGGCAACGATTTATTAAACCGATTAGACGCTGTTATAGACCTAAAAAATAACATACTTAAGACTAAAACTACACATATACCTATTGTACATTGTTGTCCAAAGTTAGTTATGAAGTTAGGACCACGTACGGAACATCGTGTGAAATTACCCACTAACCAGTACACAGGTGAAGCAATTCTTGAATATAAGGAATTTTACGATGGTGTAAGAATGCCAAGTGCTATAGTTAATTGTGTGAAAGGATCAGCGACAACGGTCATTCAAAATTGTACTGAAAATGAAATAACCTTAACTATAACCAAACCGTTTAAAGTAACTTCTTTTAATAACAATCAGTGTCAGCTAAACTATTCAAACGACAGTAAAGATATAGAAATAGATAATTTATTAGAAGAAAATTTAAAGCGGCTAAGAATAGACCACACGAATGAAGAAGAGAGAGTTAAAATATTAGAATTATGTAGAGAATATAAGGACATATTTCATTGCGACGAGATTCCACTTACCTTCACCAATGAAATAAAACATCATATTAGGACTAAAAACGAGGATCCTATATACGTAAAACCATATCGGCAGTCTCCAGCCGAAGCTGAAGAAATTAAAAAACAGGTAGACCAGCTTAGAAAAAATAATATTATTCAGGAATCATTCTCACCTTGGAACGCACCAGTGCATCTTGTACCTAAAAAGTTAGACGCATCAGGCATACCCAAATACAGAATGGTAATTGACTATAGGAGACTAAATGACTTAACAATCGACGACAAATTCCCCTTGCCTAACATATCAGACATTTTTGACAAACTAGGTAAAAGTACGTATTTTTCAACATTAGACCTGGCCAGCGGCTACCATCAAATCGAAATAAATGAAGATGACAGACAAAAAACAGCGTTTAGCACCCAGGATAATCATTATCATTTCAAAAGAATGCCATTTTGGCTAAAAACCGCCCCAGCGACCTTCCAACGTGCCATGAACAGTGTGCTTAAGGGTCTAATAGGGCTACATTGCCTTATCTATTTAGATGACGTAATCATATTTTCAGCAAGCTTAGAAGAGCATTTACAAAAACTCCGGTTGATTTTTGACAGACTTAGAGCAACAAATCTAAAGGTTCAACTTGACAAATCTGAATTCCTTAAGAAGGAAGTACTTTACCTTGGCCATACAATTACACCTGACGGACTAAAACCTAATGACGACAAAATAAAAACCGTACATAACTATCCCTTACCTAAAACAGTCACTGAGATCAAAAGCTTTCTAGGACTTGTAGGCTACTATAGAAAGTTTATAAAGGATTTCGCGAAAGTTACACAGCCTCTAACCAAATGTCTCAAAAAACGGAATAAAATAGTGATAGATCAAAATTATATAGACTCCTTCAATAAATGTAAAGAACTTCTGACAACAGCCCCTCTCTTACAGTACCCTGACATGACTAAGCCTTTTATACTGACCACAGACGCTTCAACAGTAGCCTTAGGAGCCGTTCTGTCTCAAGGACCCATTGGGTCTGATAAGCCTGTGGCATATGCCAGCAGAACGCTTAGCGATACGGAAACACGCTACAGCACTATAGAGCGTGAGCTCTTAGCTGTAGTATGGGCTGTAAAACATTTTCGCCCATACCTTTATGGACAGAAGTTTTACATTTATACAGACCATCGTCCCTTAGTTTGGCTTAACTCACTCAAAGAACCCAACAGTAAGTTGACTCGCTGGCGTCTTAGATTACAGGAGTATAATTTTGAAATTATTTATAAAAATGGGAAGCAAAACCAGAACACCGATGCACTTTCACGTATTAAAGTTAATGCCCTGGGCACTGATGACGATATAACTTCTATGAAGGTAAATGTCGATGAAAAGGAACGTAGATTACAAGAGTATTTGGACAATGTCACAGAACACATAGCCCAACTAGCAACTGACAAACATGACAACGCCGAAATCATAGTCTTATCCGATTCTTCAACACTTACAGCTAACGAAAATTACCCCCTTCCATCTATTTCAAGCCGCACAGATACTGTACATTCAGCTAATGACTTAGAATCATATGGGATACCAATCCTCCACGAAGCGATAGATACGAAACCTAACCAAATTCTTGTATTTACTTGGTTACGTAATGAATGCCAAGTTAAGGATCTTTCTAGAGAAAAACAAAAGATCTTAGAAGTATTTATACCTATCAGCAATATAGAATTAATTAAAACATTTTCAAAAGAATACATTACACCAAATCGAAAATACTTTATATATTTCGAAAACGAGCAGCACAGAAAAGATTTTTCTTATGTAATAATTAGTTTATTTAAAAAGGACACAGTACAGTTTTATGAATGCACGGAAAGAGTAGTATTTATTGAAGACGAAAAGGAACAAAAGGCTATTACAATACAACACCACGAAGGCAAGACATGCCATCGCGGTATAAAGGAAACCATGCTTAGGATACGTAGGTCATATTTTTGGCATAACATGCAAACTACAGTATCTTCCGTCATAAATGCATGCGAAGCATGTCGCAAGATGAAATATGACAGAAAGCCTATTAAGCCCATACTTCAATTGACACAAACCCAGGACGCACCTTTTCAAGAACTATTCATAGATCTCTTTACTATAGATAGTGTGTATTACTTGACAATCGTAGATGCCTTCAGCAAGTTAGGCCAAGCAATTAAAATTGAAAATAGATCTACACCTGAAGTAATTCGAGCACTAATTTACTATTTCTCCTTGTATGGTACGCCAAACAAAATCACCAGCGATCCAGGTTTAGAATTCAACAATAGTCTAATGAGAGAACTTATGTCTTTCTATAAAATAGATCTTCACATTACTACCCCCAATAATCCCAATTCCACAGGAATTGTAGAGCGATTTTATTCGACCTTAATAGAAATTTACCGTTTAGCCAAATATGAACAAAAATGTACTGACGCAGCTTCTATAATGACTTACTCTATCATGTCCTATAACCATACCATCCACTCTACTACGGGACTAACGCCCTTTGAAGTAGTTTTTGGTCATACCTCATCTAGTAGCATATTTAATGTAGACTTTGAAAAACAGTATATAAGTGAACTACTTAAAGATCACGCTAAACGCACGAAGTATTTATATAAGTATATATCAAATAAAATTATAGAAACAAAAGAAAAGGAAAGAAATAAGAGAGGAGGAGAACCAGATATTGATTTAAAAGAAGAAACAGTAGCTTTCGTAAAAGATATAAATATGAGAAAATCAAAAGACAAGCCTCGATTCAAAAAAGCAGTAGTTAAAGGAAAACCCAAACGCAATATAGTACCCGTTACGATAGGCACACGCTTAACTAAAGCTCCAATTAAAAATGTTAAACGTCCCCCACATATACGTCGTGATGCTGATAACCCTGATGAAGACCAGCCAGGGCCTTCTACTTCAAAAGTTTGAAAATAACCCGGGGATATTTACCCTTAAGGAAGGTACGGCTGTAATTGAATATGATAAATGGATATTAGTAAAGTCTCAAAATATGAGCTTAGTTTATAAGGATTTAGATGCTAATGTTATAGGTTTAGAAAATATGAATAAAATAATTTCTACTAAATTTCATTCCAATTTTAGTAAGGAATTTTTCGACTTACGAGATCAAGTCAATTTCATTAAAAATATAACCATTATGAAATACAGACAGCTAGTTCCTATAAATAGAGTTAAGAGAGGTATTTTAAACCCTATTGGCACGGTAATAAAGGCTATCACTGGAAATTTAGACAACGAGGATGCACAAAGGTATGATCAGATGATAAGTGATTTAACTTTAAACCAAAATAACATAAATAAAAAGATAACTGTAATTTCGGACATATTTGATACCTTTGTGAATTCGTCTAAATTAGTTAACAAAAACTTCATTCAGTTAAGTATTAAATTAAAAGAAATAGAACGTAATTTAACGGCACTACAAACTACAGATAATAGAAATGTGGTTAAGTCCCAAATTATTACTATATACCATATGTATTTGCATAACTTTCAAATTATTTATACTAAACTGAATGAAATAGAGACGGCCTTAGCCTTAAGTAGATTAGGTACCTTACATCAGTCTATTATACAATCAGACGAATTGTTAAAATTTCTAGAAGTAGTAAATAGAACTAATAAGTTAATATATACTCCTACTGCTTATAACTTAGTTAAAATAGAACGCTCTATTGTTTTAAAAGCATATGTTAAGTCAGATCAGATAGTATTTTTGTTAGAAGTCCCACTCATTAGTAACAAACAATACACATATTACAAATTGTACCCTTTACCTGTGTATGACACCCACCTTAAACAAACCATTCTAATAATCCCCAAATATCCCTATCTCCTGTCAAAGAGTTTGGAATTTAAATCGCTTACACAACCATGCCTAGAAATAGATGAAACTTACTTCCTCTGCCAAGAAAAGGACACTTACCAATTGATTGAAGACACTTGTATCCAGGAATTGATGAAATTCACCATCAACCCCAAGAATTGCCAACAGATCCCGATCCAAATAGAAGACGTGAAAGCTGAAATGATAAAACCTAACCGCTACATTCTGTACTCTAGATATGATGCATTAATTACCGAAAATTGCGAAAATGAAGTGACACGAAAATATGTTCAAGGCACCCACATCCTTACAATGACAAATGGGTGTGACGTCATTATAGGCGACATACGCCTTAAACCTCACCGTAGCGAGAGCTCCAATACTTACGAACAATTACCAATAATATCTCTACCGGAACTAGTAATCACCGAAGTCCCGCAAACTCCACCTGTAAACCTAGAAGGAATCGACTTGAGTGACCTGGAAAAGTTAAATGAAAAGCTAAAGAATAGTGTAAGTGATAAAGTGAATCAAAAGGGCATTTCAGTGAAAACAGTGAGCGTTTATACAATAGTGTTATATATAGTTCTAATTATAAGTTTGTCAGTATATGTCACGATAAAATTTAATTTTCAGTGCCTACAATATGTAAGGCGAAATCATCCGAACTCGGAAAATCGCCCTTCGGATAATTTCGCTCTTGGGGAGGGAGGAGTCATGGAACCCCCAGGTAGAGTTTCCTACGTAAACCCCTAGATTTGCTGAACAAGCCTATGAGCTTTTTGCTAAGTCAGCAGTCTTAGGATCTGCGAGGACTCAGTTCATCTGGCACTCGGTCTCTTAGCGTTCAACTCCGCTAGACGTGTCACTAGTATTTTAATTTAATTATTTTAATATAATTTCTATGTAATAGAGCTAAGTTCTAAAGCTCAATAAACTTTTTATGTATTTTTAAAAAGTGTTTATACGTTCCCGAAACAAGTCTACGTTTTCTCTTTTTGTTTGGACTGTGGCGACCTCTACGGCCACTACGAGGAACTACAATCAAGAGACAAACCGACGATAGTTCACAAGAAGCATATGAGATGGCGCCAGCAGAGTATCCTACATCTCGATCTTAGAGTTCGCCCGATTCGCTGCATATATACAACTTCCGACGATACACCGTTGGAGCCGCGGTTCCCCAGGCGCAACAACATGCCTGGCGGGAAGATCTTCCCTTTGTGGCGGTCGAGCATATCACCTCGCTCCCGCTACAGGACAAATGCATGCTTGCTATACTTCCCTCAACTTAAGCAAACTGAAGGAATTAATGGTCAAAAAATACACCTCTTAACATTATAAATTCGATAGATTGTACAGATATATAGTTTCGCCAATACGAGTTGCAGGAGAAGCCGTAAATAATACTGCGCTTCTAATAACTGCACTACCTGTCCTATAAGTTCCAGCATTAAATTCTCTAGATTGTTGAAAACAATTGTATTAGTTTTACAACAAATCATCATCATCATTTCAGCCGCATAAAGTCCACTGCTGGACATAGGCCTCTTCCAAGGATTTCCAAAACCCTTTGGGACGGTATGGTCCACTTTCCTATCTCGTCCATTTCCTTACTCGTCCACTTTCTCATCTTGTCCACTTCCTCAACTTGTCCACTTTCCTATGACGTCCATTTCCTAACTCGTCCACTTTCCCATCTTGTCCACTTCCTCAACTCGTCCACTTTCCTATGACGTCCATTTCCTAACTTGTCCACTTTCCTATCTTGTCTACTTCCTTAACTCGCCCACTTTCCTATGACGTCGGTACGATTCAGAACGACCTGCTCGCACCGGGCCGAGTCGGACGGCATTTAATGCGGTACAGGTAATTAAAATATGTAAACAGTAATCTCAGGTCATATTTGACCTGAGATTGCTGTTTACGACCGATCAAGAGCGGCCTGCATCCAGCGCTTTCCAGCAACCTTGGTCAGGTCATCTGACCACCTTATGGGAGGGTGTCCTACGCTTCGCTTGCCAGTACGTGATTGCCATTCGAGAACCTTTTTGCCCCATCGGCCATCGGTTCTTCGCGCTATATAATTACAACAAATAAATAAATGCTACTTCAAATTATGGTTCCAGAGCACGATGTAGTTCCCAAACGCTATAAAATCTCATTAGCTATAACGCGCAAGCCTCCAATAAGCCGGTTCCCCGAAAGAGCTGCGCCGCTGCAATAAAGTGAATTATGCACATAACTGCAGCCATACGTTCTTGTTCCCAGGAGACACACCGTGGCTCCAAAGACTACTTTATAAAGCAAAACCGTTTTTTTATAGTGAAATATGATACTTTGAATGAAAATACTCATTTTGTTTAACTTGAATGTAACTAAAATGAACTAGACTATCTAATGAAGTAAATACTGATGCACTAATAACTGCATGCTATGGCTATGGCCTAGTTGAATCAGTCCTTAGATACGGTATAATTTGTTGGGGAAATTCCACCGATAAAGATCTTGTATTTAAAATGCAGAAGCGCTGTATTCGAGAAATGTTCGGACTACAAAGTAGAGATAGTTGTGAACCGATATTTAAAAACATTAGATTCTAACACTCCCGTCATTATATATATTAGAAACAGCTATATTTGTGAAGAGTAATCCTCACCTGTTTCCTAAATTGTCTGATACAGTAGAAAGAAACCGTCGTGAGGACAAATTGCATGCATTCATCCAAAACTGCATTATTACATGATAGTGTATTAGGTATGGTACCGATAATATATAATAATATACCGAAACAATATAAAGAATGAAATTTGACTTTGTTTAAGAAGAAAATTAAGTTAATTTTGATAGATAAATGTTATTATAGTGTTAAGGATTTCTTATCTGATAAATTGTAAATTGACTTTGTTTCATAGTAAATTGTAAAAGGTTTATAGATTAAGTAGGTACATTTTTATAGTATTAAGATGGACGATAGCTTTTCTGACAAAATTTGCACACCGGTGATGGTAAACATGATTGGACGAAACTGAATGTAATATCTTGTAACAAATGTTTGGCAAATAAATTATCTTTATCTTCGCAGTGTAATACAATGTTAAGTTAATATACTGAATCATTTTTATCTCCGATAGGGTCGACAAAGCAATGGTGGGCGCGGTAAGATGTAAAAAGGTTTTGCATATTAACATGATTCGCATTCAAAAGGCAAAAGTCAAAAACCATTAATATATTTGTATCACTCGATAATTGTAAATTTTTCTTTCGATTTCATTCTTGTTAACGTCAGATTATTTACAGGTCAGTTTACTTACGGTTCCTAAACGCAAATACAGAAGAAGCTGTAACAAACTGTACTGCAGCATTTTCTCCGTCAATCTACAATTTCATTTATGTGGACTGAGAATTTATTGTTATGTCATAATTATTTTCAGTCACAATCTGCGCGGGGAAAATCGACTGACTGACACATTCTATGTTTTGAGAACGTAGTTCTTTATGGCAGGTTACAAGGTCGACCCTATATGCAATTGGCGTTACACTTTATTGTTTTTACGAGATTGTAGTCACGAATTACGTTCCCTTTTGTCCTAAACCAGCGTGAAAAACAATTTAAAAGCAAGCAATAACAAAATGCAAATACCAAACAAAATAGCATAAGCCCACGCAACACGATAATATTCGAGTATCATCGCCATTCTCCTTTATCAGACGGAACTATAAACTGAATATTAGGCAATAACCTTTAGAATTTGAACGATACAAATAAAATAACGAGACGCGATAAAACACGTAAAAATTATATATAAGTATACGCTTCTTTCTAAATTTGTATCTGCATGGGGCGTTACTTGTGTAAAGCATATTGCACACTGTGATTTTTTTGTGAATATCCTTTATAGGGTGCCGTACCCAAAGCACATACGGAACCCTATTTCTAAGACTCCACTGTTCGTCCTTCTGTCTGTCACCAGGCTGTAGCAAGACAGTAGAAAATTTCACAGATGATGTATATCTGTTGCAGCTGTGACAAAAAATACTAAAAACAGAATAAAATAAATACTTAAGGGGGCTCCTATACAACAAACGTTTTTTTGCCGTTTTTTGCTCGATATTAATAACGGCAATAGGTAGACGATTGAAATAGTCACAGAATGTTTAGTTGTATATTAACTTTAAAAATAAATAATTAAATTAAAATAAAATAAATAATTAAGAGGGTATTCTATTTAAGAAACGTGATTTTTTATAGATAATCGTACGGAACCCTTCGTGTGTGAGTCCGACTCGCCCTTGGCCGGTAATCTTAACCTTTAACGCACATCAGCTCAATGTAATAATCCTACTAAAAATATTAATGTAAAAATGGGAGCCAAGTAAATAATAATATAAGGTTTGTTATAGATGTGGTTTTCGACTTCATCGACAAAAGAATTGATGGGTGCAAAGTGCTGTAGAGAAAGATAAGAAACTCCTGCTGATATTTTTGGATTATTGACTACCAGAGGCAATCGATAAGTTAATGGACATATATAAGATGCTTAAGTAACTTTAAAATTTGACACGACTGTTTTGGCCACTTACAAAAAAAATATTTTTAGTTGTGTTTAGTTAGTTATGTAAAAGGTAGCTTAATCTGGAAATGTTTTGAAATTCGTTAAGAGAACGCCGTTGTCTTTATTTAAAAAAGATGCTTGCTGGTGAAATAGAACAAAATTGTCACACTCTCTTATTTTCTTGACTTGAGTTAAATTTTTCCTTTCACATACGCATGCAAGTGTGAAGTGTCTTTAACATTGTTATTGAAAGGTTATGGTATTCGGTCAGGTGGGTTCATGATGTCCTGATACCATCTTTATTAGGTCAGCAGTTATGTTTGAAAAAATGTAGGCTATTGTTGTTGATTTTCTAAGAAATTATAGCTCATAAATCTCTGACGACCTCCGTGGCGTAGTGGTCACCACGCTAGTTCGACGTTAGGAGTTTCCGTGTTCGATTCCCGACCAAAAAAATGTTGAAAAATGACCTTTTTCAAATTGTTATGGGTCTTGGGTGTTTATATTCGTGACGACCTCCGTGGCGTAGTGGTCACCATGCCAGTCCGCCACCCAGAGGTCCCGGGTTCGATCCCCGGTCAGGGCAAGTTGGAAAATGGCCTTTTTCAAATTGTCCTGGGTCTTGGATGTTTATCTATATATGTATTTGTTATAAATTATAGTATCGTTGAGTTAGTATCCCATAACACAAGTCTCGAACTTACTTTGGGGCTAGCTCAATCAGTGTAATTTGTTCCTATATATTTATTTATTTATTTAATGATAGTTTATGAATGTAAACCTTGTATAGTTATATCCAGGAATGGGTCTTGGCGGGAGCACTACATAATATCACTTCTCAATCTGAATCTGTATCCCCACGCAAGCCTTTAAAGGACCGGGATGAAAAGACCCGTGAATCCAAAAGGAGATACCTACAACAATAGTGTATGTATGTCTTGCAATAGCTGATTAATTTTAGCGCTTAAAATATACATATTTTATTGACACTTAAAATATATAACCAAGAAATAAACTACAATGAAGATGAAAATCAAAGTCATGTCAAATTTGCGTCAATTTCGCACCCCTAAAATAGTAGTGTTAAGTGGGGGCTGGAGCTTAACCCTACGCAGTTCGCTTGATTTCCCAATGGAAATAAGGTAATGTGCCGCCCGGTTAAGTAGCTCGAGGTGGGTTTAGACGTAGTTTTACAGCTTTGACAATGCAGTTCGGTTTTCACTTATAAATGTTAAGGGGCTACCTAAATTTTCCGGGGTCCAGTGCTGCCGCCATTTGAAATAAATTATCTGAAAGAAAACGGAGACATCAAAATGTTGTCTTGACCAGGCCCTAGATAACCCTTTTAACTATTTTAAAAACAAATGTTTACAGTTTAAAGTGAAAAAGTGAAGCTTTTCTACGCACATTTGCGAAAAACGGCCACTTATGGCGTATGTGCGTAGAGAAGCTACACGTTCTCACGTTAAACTGTAAACAGTTGTTCATAAAATAGTTTTGAGGGTTATCTAGTGCCTGGTCAAGACAAAATTTTAAGTGATGACTCCGTTTCCTGTCAAATGATTTAGTTAAAATGAGGGCAGCACTGGACCCCGGAAAATTCAGGTATTTAAGGGGATACCTGAATTTTCCGGACCATGTAACTTTCATACTGGTCTGGGAGATAAGAAAAAATAAAGAGTGTAATAGCTGCTTCTCTTCCCGTGCAGATCGTAAAAGCCGTTCGAAAGAATGATTAAAAATGCAAGTATTCCAACGGCCCCCTTGAATGAGGTGCGGGGCAATGCACCCCGTAGATTTTTACATATAGAACAGGAAGCGGGAAATGAACTTGGAATAACGCGGAAAGTAGATTTTCGGTTTTCACAAGTGCGTGTCGGGCCTCGCACACTGTAGGGTTCCGTAGTTGCAAATGCCCACTTTGAGTTCACGCCATTAAAAATGTCTAAAAAATAAAATTCTCAACTGCAAGCGATTGAACTGAAATACAACATTTTTGTGGTTTTTGGTCGCGGAATTAGAATCTAAACTTATCTTTCATATTTCAGATACTGACTGCAGATTTTACTCATTATCTCAACTGGAAACATACCTTAGTCAACCTAAACAGTCGCACGAAACACCGCAGGCTGCTTGCAGCCCGCGCTACGCCTGAAAAGCTAGTAATTTTTAATATTTAAAAACATTATTTTCTATGTCTAATGGTTTTAAAAAACTCGGCCTACCAAGCGATGTAGCTTATAATATTAACCCATCATTATTTTGATTAATTTGTCCTTTCTTTCGTGTAATCTTTCTTCAAACATGAAACCCGTTAAAAAAAACAAACCGGGCAATTCTATGCTACAAGATTTTATAATCTGCATTTCAATTTATTCCGCGAGTTTCAAAGCCAAAGAAATAGGCAGCCAACGTCGCATTGCAATGTTTAGGTCTCGTGCCTTGCCGAGTGAAAATAACTCTTAATTACCACATTTTAAGGGCACTAGCGACGTTTTTTGCATTCGCTCTTGACGGTGCCGCGAGTGGAACCGCTTGAGTTTAGGGTGTGGGACAAGTTGGACAATGTAGCGATTTTTTGTATTGTCTATTTGTAATCTTTTCAATGTAATGAATATTTTGAAAATATATTGACAATTCCTAAGAAATTTAGAACGAAGGGGTTTTTTAGGTCGAAAAACTGAGCTAGTCCCAGTACCAAAAACCTCGCTATCTTGGTGTTACCACAGGGCGACGCTCATTCACCGAGTAACTTTTCTTTAAATAAGCAACGAATATACTTATAAGGCCGTGTGGTTTTCGACCTAGAATAAAATAACTTCTCCAGTTCCAGCGGATGTCGTAAGAAGCGACTAAAGAAGTAAATAGTAACCGGCCAAGTGCGGACTCCCGCACGAAGGGTACAGTACCATTATCTATTAAAAAGTCACGTTTCTTGTATGGGAGTCCCACTTAAGTATTGATTTTACTATGTTTTTAGGATTTTTTTTTTGTTATAGCGGCAATAAATATGCATCATCAGTGAAAATTTTAACTGTCTAGCCATTACGATTCATGAGATACAACCTGGTGACAGACAAACAGCCGGACAGAAGGGTCTTAGTAAAGGGTCCCGTTTTTACCTTTTGGGTACAGAATCCTAAAATAGACTCGTTCAACAATTGTATTTCTAAGGAAAATTGACTTCAGGCAGCAACTAGTAGTAAAATTTTCGCAAAAATACATTTTCAAAAAGGGCCAGAGAGGTGGCCGGTCAGGTAATAGGCTAAGTGGCAGGTCTGATCCTTTACGCTGAACCGGGCCCTTGTGTCTTATTGCCCTAGGCCTTGTCTACATACAGATGTAAAATCCTAAGCTTGTAAATTCCTAATCTCAGCTTTTCGGTTAGAAAAAACAAAAAAAAATCTTGCACATCTATAATAAAATTCCAGATAATGTAGTAGCGTTACCATTATCTAAGTTTAAGACTGCCGTTAAAAATCATTTATTAAAAAATGCTTTTTATTATGTAAATGACTATTTATCTGATCAAAATTCTTGGAAATAATTGATTGCAAAGATTAATTGTATTATTTAGATGTATAATATAATGTATACTTAGTTTAAGTGTAAATCTGTATTGTAACTGAAACATAGCCCATCAGTATGAAATGGGTTTCTTTCGGCGTAATCTTCCCAGCAGTGGTCGTTCCAAAACGCTAGTAGTTTTTAGCTTTTGCACTTAAATAATATTTAAAAAAATGACCTTCAATAAGAGATAAGAATTAAAAAAAATACTTTGATTTTGACTAATACTATTTAAGTGAACCGCTTGTTACTCTTTACTTAGACCAAAACTGCGAATGGAAACAGTAAGGTTTCTGTGAGACGCCGCGACGGAAATTTTCAGCTTGCATTTATGTTAGTTTACTTTTCAAGTGTTAGGTAATTTTTCATTTTTCCCTTTTAGTTTCAAAATTCGTGCTTTGAAGTGCTCGAAACTGCTGCAATAACATTTTACTGTTAAAATGCAATAAATTCTGAATAGGTTTTGGTTGTCAAATTCTAAGAAATTGTATTGAACATTTTCTATTCGTTCGTTGTATTCATTTCTAACAGCTTTTACAGCAGTAGAATAGAAATCAAAGAATCAGAAAAATAAAGGAGAACTTTTTTATTAGACGAAAGTAAAATATTTTAAAATAGGATTTGAACATAAAAACTCCGTGCTTGACGGTAAAAAGTTCGGTTGATACTCGTAAGTGGTCTTGAATTATTATTAGAACCTTTTATTTAGTTTTACCTGTCCCGCAGTCTGCCGGTGTGTCTGTCTGTTGTCAAATCTTGCAAGTTAAATTTGACACACTTACCGGTTTCCGATTGAGCTGAAATTTGGCACACATACGTATATCGTGTAACAATGCAATATTATGATAACTTGGAGTTGATTTGATGGTGGAGCCAGAAGATGGTCTTAGGGACTCTGTAATGGCCTTGTTTGATTTGTTATTGTTAAGTCCTAGCTATAGGTACTCTGGAAACTAGGTATTAAGTACTAAGAGGAGCTAAGGACAAACACGCAACAGACGGGGCGCAAGTTGCGTCGCGTAACAGCTAGAGAAGGGCAGTGGATAGTACTCAATCTACCCATTTGAGTATTTACTCATAAATGTAAATACTCAAATGGGTTGATTGAGTATTTATGCGTCGCCCATCACTAACTGTTACGCGGCGCAACTTGCGCCGCGTCTGTTACGGCCCTTACTCAACGATAGTATATTCCAGACTGCCAAGACCGAATCGATGCGAACATACCCACACTTATAAATTCTTAAACTACCGACTAAATCTCATGATCCGTGATAGCTAGACAGTTGAAATTTTATTGATGATTTTTGTTGCCGCTATAAAAACATTCAAAATTAAATATTTAAGTAAGGCTCCCATACAACAAACGTGATTTTTAGGGTTCCGTAGTAAACAAGGAACCCTTATAGTTTCGCCATTTCTGTCTGTCTGTCTGTCCGTCCGCGGTTTTACTCAGCGACTACTAAGTATGAGAAAGCTGTGATTTTGTATGAATATGTATATTAATTATGCGGACAAAATGGTAAAATAAATTATTGAAAAAAATTTTTTTTTAGGATAGCTCCCATACAAGTAAAGAGAAAAGTCAATTTGTTTTTCTCGACTAACCAAGCATGTGGGGTATCGTTGAATATGTCTTTTAAAAATATTTTGGGCTTGTTAACACCGATTTTCATTTTAGCGATCCATTTATGAAATATTTGGTTTTGAAGTGAACATTTTTGTTAGAGTCAAGTGTCCACCCCATCTATCTGCTAAACGATTATATACGGACACATGAAAAAATTCACAGCAATACTACTACATATAACAAATTTTAAAGGAAAACTATCAGAGCTATGTAGTGTTTACAAATTAAAAAGTTATAGGCGATCAACTTATAAAATGTACTCGGAAAAGGAAAATTTCGTACAAATTCACAAAATTCGTTTTTAGGCGTTTTCAGTGGCATAAACCCAAAGTTGGCATTTATTACTACGGAACCTTACAATGCGCGTGGTCCGACACGCACTTGGCCAATTTTTTTATAGATAATAGTACGGAACCTTTTATGTGCGAGACCTACTAGCACTTGGCCGGTTCGTTGTATTTGAGCGTTTACACATTCATGTATTATATTTAGCTGCGGCATCGCACGCATGGATTTTATTGGAGAAATTGAATGGTATTATTTTAGGCCAAAACCAGATAATACCGAAATCGGATCTTCTAATAATTAAAGAACAATTAATCCCTGAAAGTGTGTGGTGCCTTTAATTGCCGTTCTATTTCTGCAATGTCAGTATTAAAAATATATGTTCCACGTTTTTAAAGACAGGATTCCCGTACGTCGCAAACGTACGTTTCAAAATTAAATTGCTTCAGTTTTTTTTTTTTTATTCGAATTCAAGTCCTCGTGCGAACGTACGAAAATGTTGAATTATTCAGGGGAAGGCTCCGCACCGAATATTAATTGGCGGGCCTCGGCTTTGTAACTATTACATCCAGTTTTAGGCATTTCATTTGACGTAAAGTTTCTATGGAGGACTTGACTTCTTTGTTCTTGGTATGTGTGAGTGGCCGTCACGTTGGACTGCCTCCGTGGTCCAGTAGTCAAGGCGTTCGCCTTGTGACCCGGAGGTTGTTTCCAATCTGGATAGGATATTGCAGGCTTGAATCACCTGATTATCCGAAAAGAAAGATGGTTCCGTGATTCGGAAGGCACGTTAAACTATCCAAGGATTGGTTCCTGGTTTGCCCTTTGGGTTGTGGAGGTCAGACGGCAGTCGCTCTGTGTAAAAACCAGCAACCTCAACCTCGTCAAATCTCCTTGGTAAGATAGCGGACCCCGGGCTCTGAAGCGTTACTGCTAAGGAAGCAACCGGGAATACGCTCGGATGATGATGATGATTTGTAAGTGGCCGTCACGTGGCATTAGATTTTTCAAGCTGCTAATAAGCATCCGACATAGCTTAACGACTGCTATACAATGATATTGACCGGGACCAAAGGCTTAGGCGATTGGCACACTGCTCCGCATCCCGCTGCGTAGCGCGGGGCTGCCATACAAACACGAAGTGCGTAGACGCGGTGTCAGTGTGTTGTCCTATGCGTGTTTTGTATACAAATTGTGATACTTGCATATAGTCCGCGGCACGGGCAGCGGGGTGCGGAGCAGTGTGCGAATCGTCTTAACGTGCCTTATACCTTCGTGCCTATACCCTTAGATTCTAACTCTGTCTTATTTTATTTTATCAAACATTATTGTTCCAAAGTAAAAATATACTTTTAACAAATGGCGGACTTAATGCTACAAGGTTTTTCTCCTAGTCAACCATAAAGGGTAAACAGAGAAAATTATGCGGCACAAAAAGCAATACATATATACTTACATTATAAAATATTACTAAATAATATAAATTACATTATATACCTATTATATATAAATTTCAGAATAAATATCTACTTATACAATACTTACATATACATCTACTTATACTAACATATAAATAGCTATGAAGAGAAGAACCAAATAATGATGACTCTATGAGGAAAGGGAGTTTAAAGGCTGGGCGTGAAATTTTCTTTAAAAAGAAAATTTAGTAGAAATTTCTCTGATGTCAACGGGTAAAGCATTCCAGAGCCGTGAGGCTTGAAGAGAAAAAGAGTTAGATATAAAATTACTACTGCTAGAGAACAACATAACCTATTTGTTATTTATCATAATTTTTCACTTATCACCAGTAATGAGTAATGATTACCACACATACACACACCCATATGTGCACACCCTCTCACGCATTCACACATCTTGACTAACACACAACGCAACATACACGCATGTCAATAAAAAAAAAAAATCTCTATAAAGTTTTAAAATCTATTTGTAAACTAGGCCTATGTTAATACTAAGTGTTTGGAAGAGCGGGTCTCCCTGCCACAGGCTTTTTCAAAGCTTACTAGGTGGGTCCCAGAAATTTGTATTATTCAACTACTGGCTTGGAAATATAGATTTTTTTATTTTTTTTTTATAAAATTTGTCCGGAAAAGGGGGATAAAGAGCTGACGTGTTTCATCAGAGCGAAGTTGTCGATCATGAGTGTCTGAAAGATAATTGAATATGCAGTTTAGAAATTCTGGGTAGTCAATCTTATAGTGGTTAAGAACTTGGCGGAGGAAAAAGAGACATTGAAGACACTCCACCGACAAGAGTTCTCAAATAGAAGGAAAAGAAGAATATAGAGGAGATGTAAGAAGAACCATCTAAGTTTATCCAAATGTGTTCGTAATAATTTTTCAAAACTTAAAGACGACATTAACACTACACAACCGATTTTGATAAACATTTTATGGGACCTCGTGAAAAATATACCCCTTCAAACAAAAACACTCGCTCCGCTCGTGATTCAACTGTAGAATCCTTCGTTTCGCTCTGGATTCAAAGTAGCGCCCTAGCCTTCAAAATATTACCTTAGCCCGTTGTAGCACAATCTACTATTAAATGCCTGAACCGGTTTTAATCAAACATGGCTAAGAACCACCGCAAGGGAAGTTGCTTTCACGTAAAAAAACTGCATTGAAATCGGTCCATCCGTTCGAGCACTACGATGCCACAGACAGACACAATGACAGACAGATGTTAGCGTCAAACTTAGAATAACCCTCTTTTTTGTCGGAGGTTAAAAGAGAGATTAAAGAAGCTTGCCTAAGACAGCAACTTCACAAAGTTTTCTAACTTAATTTCAACATGAATGAAACCAAACGAGTTTTAATACATTTAATAAATGGAGGTGCTTGGCGGGCGATCAATCAACGTCGCGATAAAATGACGACATGTCACTAACGTACATTTATTATCATTTATTATTGTCTCGGGCGCGCTCTTAAGCTTCTTCAAGTAATTTATTGTTTTTAAAGCCCGTGTGTAACGTACGAGGAGGCAAAACGTTCATTTGGATGAGATCACGGTTCCGGGTGTCTTGGAAATTTACTTACTGTTTGAATAGGAAAAGGTTGTTACTCGTTTGCAAGCATTACATGTTATAATGTAACATTGTATTATATTAAAAGTATTTATTATTTAAAACAAAACATAATAATAATATGACAAAGCCCTGGCGAGTAGGCGACCATACTGTGAAAATGAGTTTCTTTTGGCGTTTCTTCTCAGCAGTGGTCGTTACGAAGCGCTGGTATCGGTAGCTTTTCTTTAAAATATATTAAATTTCAATAAAAACTACACGTTATGTAAATTATACTTATTGAAGTTACCTACTACATGATTTGAATTACTTTGTGCAATTCCGCCACCAGTTAGTTCATGCAAACTATTGCCGGCCGGCGCCCACCCACTACTGTTAGTCCCAGCATACCTGCCACCAACAGCCCGTGTGCACCCGCCACCAACAGCTGATGCATGCTCCCTCCGATACTGCTGCATCCGCTGCGGCTGCAGCAATATCGGACACCGCATACGCGACACGTGTTTCGCCTCTCCACGAGGCATCTTCAGGCACCAAACAAGTTGTTGATCGTTCGGCAGTCAAGCGTCGTCGACGCTTGACTGCCGAACGTCGACGCTTGCAATGCAGCATGCATCAGCTGTTGGTGGCGGGTGCACACGGGCTGTTGGTGGCAGGTATGCTGGGACTAACAGTAGTGGGTGGGCGCCGGCCGGCAATAGTTTGCATGAACTAACTGGTGGCGGAATTGCACAAAGTAATTCAAATCATGTAGTAGGTAACTTTGACTTCCGCAAAGTAACACCTGAATCTATTAACTAACTTATTGAAGTGTAAATTATAATATTTTTAAGCTTGTGTAAGTCTAACCAATGTATGTATAGTTTAATTTGTGTGTGTCACCGAACTTCCATGTCTGTGGTGTGTGTATCGGTTGTGACAAATAAACAATTTATCTATCTATCTATTTATGTTAGATAGGGTCTTTCAGTTAGGGTTTGAACAGCACTTTTCTAAGCTGCTGACCTTTTTTAAAAAAAAAAATTAAAAATTGTAAAATGTATATGCTTTTGAACATATTATTTTGTTTAGTGTTGTAGCGACACCGACTTAATTTCATTTTTATTTTCACTTGTTGTTTTATAATTTATCATTATTGTTTTTTTTTTTTTTTTTTGTATGAGCATGGTACCCGCGGAAGACCAGCGTCGTGGCTCACACCACGGCATATGCTGAGCGGGGACCATTTTGGTACAAAATATTGTGTTATGTGCATTTGTCTTGTATTAACCTGTTTGTGCCAAATAAACATTTTTCTTTCTTTCTTCTTTCTTTCTTTTTGTCGCTCAGAACTGTCATTCGCTAGAGCGAGAGAGAGAGTGACGGAACGCTTCAGCACCAGCCATGCTGTAACGTTCAGTCGCTCTCTCTCTCTGCACTGTTTCCCTTGTTCCCAGACAAACATTTGAAGGCAATCGTCTCAACTTTACCTCTTCAAATAAAATACCTAAAGCTGGGTGTAATAATTACAAAGCCGAGGCCCACCAATTAATATTCGGTGCGGAGCCTCCCCCTGAATAATTCAACATTTTCGTACGTCCGCACGAGGACTTGAATCCGAATAAAAATTTCAAAAAATACTGAAGCGATGTAATTTTGTTGGATTCCAGTATGCCATCTTGCCATGCGTAACTGAAAAGTATTTACCATTTGTAAAAAATAGTTTATTCAATGTTTATACGATTTGACGACCTCCGTGGGGTAGTGGTCACCATGCTAGTCCGCCACCCAGAGGTTTCGGGTTCGATTCCCGGTAAGGGCAATTTGGAAAATGGCCTTTTTCAAATTATACTTGAGTGTCTATCTATATATGTATTTTTTATAAAATATAGTATCGTTGAGTTAGTATCCCATAACACAAGTCTCGAACTTACTTTGGGGCTAGCTTAATCAGTGTAATTTGTCCATGTATATTTTTTTGTTTTTATTTATAAAAGTAGGTACACATACTTACTACGGTGGCGCAGCGACCCGAACTGGATCTTGGCCTCCGACACTAGATGGCGCCATTTTTTGCAGTGTTGTGAGCGTTGCTGCCAGTCGTCCACTCCGAGGCTTCGCAGGTCTTTCTTTACCTCGTCGGCCCATCTGTACCTGGGGCGACCAACAGGTCGGCGGCCATTCGGCCGACCCAAGTAGGCTCTCTTCAACGCCCGATCCTCTCCCATTCTTTCTACGTGTCCTAACCAGCGAAGCCTGCTTGCTTTCGTTTCACCGATGAAATTTGGTTCGGACACTAGATCTTCGATCTTCTGGTTCTTCCTAATTCTCCAGCTTCCATCTTGCCTTTGCGTTGGTCCCAGAATCTTACGAAGGATCTTTCGATGCGGAAAAGAAGATCCTTCGTAAGCTACATATAAAAAGAATTAAATAAAGGAACAATGTATAAAAAAATTAAAACATGTCATCAAAAATTCGAGGTCACGGTAGCGCAATTGGTAGTGAACTCACGGCGTTAACGTGAGGTGAGGGACGCGGGTTCGAATCCCACTCGTGGCGAAATTTTTAGTAGTGTTTGATCATCAAACTATCCAAGGATTGGTTCTGGTTTACCCTTTGGGTTGCGGAGGTCAGCCGGCAGTCGCTCTGTGTTAAAACCAGTAACCTCGTTAAATCTCCTTGGTTAGGTAGCGGACCCCGGGCTCTGAAGCGTTACTGCGGAGGATGCAACCGGGAAAACATGCTCGGCTTATTCGAAAGCGCCTGGAGCGATTTGAAATAATTTTTTGTTTGAAACTGTATACTTTTCAGGTGGTTTCATAGAAATTTTGTCAAAATCGGTGGTGTAGTTTGGGGGTGAATTCGGTTATGAAAAATAATTTTGTTCGTTCCAGAACAAAACAGTCTTGGGTGTTTATTTATATAAGTATTAATCATAAAATATAATTTCATTGATTCAGTATCCCATAACTTTAAAAACTTACTTTGGGCAGACCTGTGTCACTCCCTGTTTAAGTAGGTATCGAAAATATACCTATGTTATTACCATGCGCGCGGTGACCACTTTTAAGGGGAAAATTAAGTGACATGAATCGTTTGTTCAGAGCAATAAGAATGAAAATGGCTTGCAATGGATATCTAGGTAGCTAAACGAAGTCTGGGTGGCGGACTAGCATGGTGACCACTACGCCACGGAGGTCGCCAAACTACTGTTTGGAAAAAGGTTTTTTTTAAAATGCGGTGGTTAGTTTATAACACAACTGCTTTACACACACAATGCCCTCCATCCAACATGGCGGCGCCCGCCACTTTAGCACGCGCCGCAGTTTTAAAACGGAACTAGTTTTGTTTCGGCACACACGAGTGCCAATATTCTTGCAATTAAAACGGAATTGTAATTTTGCGAACATTGCGATGCAGGCACGTCGCCAGCTGTGTATGAATGATTTTTTTAAATGACAGAATGCAAACAATTGCGTGTTTATTGAAAACAACAAGTTGTTTGCCAGGTAAATTAAAAAATCCCCTAGCCCTACTTTCAAGCGTTCACCCCCAATGAATTATTAAGGGGCTACCTGAATTTTCCGGGGTACAGTGCTGCCCCCATTTGAAATAAATCTATAGATAGGAAACGGAGATTTCATTCAAAATGTTGTCTTGATCAGACCCTAGATAACTCTTCAAATTATTTTATGAACTACTGTTTACAGTTTAAAGTAAGAACGTCAAGCTTTTCTACGCACATACGCCTAAATTGGCCGTTTTTCGCAATTGTGCGTAGAAAACCTTCACGTTCTCACTTGAACTGTAAAAAATAGTTCATAAAATAGTTTGAAGGGTTATCTAGGGTCTGATCAAGACAAAATTTTAAATGCAATCTCCGTTTCCTATCTAAAGATTTATTTCAAATGGGGGTAGCACTGGACCCTGGAAAATTCAGGTAGCCCCTTAACTGCTGAACTGATTTCCATTAAAGATAACTAAGAACCAATCTTATTACATCCCTCTTTTTAGTCGGAGGTTAAAATCAAAAAGTAAAACACTTTTCGAACACTTAGTTTATGTCTATAAAGATCCTTATCCCGTCGAAGGGCATTCAAAAACCACGCTATCCCGCCCCACAAACTCGAACCAATTTATCAACCCATCATATTTAAATATGAATGAGATAAAAAGAGTTCATCCCCCGCTAAATAATCGTTAAGTATGTGGCTCCGTCATAAATCTACGAGATATTACAAAGTGGCGTTTGGTACTTTATCTCGCGATATGACGTTGACGAATCGCCCGAAGAGCGGACAATCTTTTGCGGACATTTGGTTAGAAAGTTCAGGTCTGTTGTCTAAGTTCTGAACTCTTAAACGCTAATGATGTCATCGGTGTATTAGCTTTTTATTTATGAAAGTCGTATAAGTAACAACTTATGACGACGGTCCTCGCGCACCTCACCTCACCGCACCGCACCCCGCGCCGCCCATATAAAAGCGGTAGCGAGCTGGACCGCGGCCCGCGGTCCGACCCCCCGCATTCGTCGTAATCGACGACGTCGTAGGCGTAGGAACATTAGCTCGTTCATTAGGTACCGCCCGGCGGTACCTGGACGATTTGCGTCCTAAGTAGGCCCTTCTGGCACCGTAGTTTTGGCCCTTCCGGCAAAACATGGGTGTTGCAGCACCCCAAAATTTGCCATAATCCCTAGCGCGCCCAAAGCCGAGGTTTCCCCCTTGGGAGCCCTTTGCGCTGCTGCTAGTAGTATATAAATATAGGATGCCGGGCCTCTGGCCTGCTCCATCACCAAGCTCGACGAACTGAGGACGGTACACATGCCGGCTTTGGTCTGTCAGCGTGATGATGCTCTTTCCAAGGTATACCTCATTCATAAACTCTTGGAGCGTAACTGCTGGCTGGGCGGACTCAGAACAGAACAGAACAGAACAGATGCCGGGCCTCTGGCCCGCTCCTCAAACCTTGTCCGGGTGAAGTAGGAAATGCCGTCCGAGGCAACCTATGTCTGTTATTTCAAAAAAAAATTGGACCGCGGCCCCTTTCCTCTACTGGTGAAGCCTGGCTGCAGTACACCAAAGCTGAGTAATTTCTATCTTCCTGGATCGACGAATCTCGTGGCCTGCTAACCCACGACCCCTATCTGTGACTGTTTTCAGTGCTCTTTTCCTAAATCGTTGAATTAAAAAGTTTGTTATTCCTTATATTGTTTCTTTTAAATAAATCTTATCGTCACAAACTTAAAACTTCTTTTATTACTCGACTACAGCTAAGCCTCAAGGTAAGGTAATGATTGTAACAGTCTATCATGTATGTATGTGGGTATGTATGACTGTTCCACCGTAGCATCCGCATCGCAATGTCCAATGTTCACAAAGATATGTCAACCAATTCGTCAATATTATCCTGGTGACATAAGCTACAATTTGTATGCAAAAAATGAATCCATCGTGGAAGGGACATACCCGTGATGAATCAAACCACGGGCTGTTCTAGATCCTATAATATAATGAAATTTAAATAACAGTCAAAAAACAAAAGAAAAAACAAATTTTGCTTTCCCATGCTAATTGTCCGGGCGGCTTCACACTTTATTAAGGAAATGCCAATTTTATTTTCGTATGTTATTTTGATTACATTATACTATAGTGATCTAGTATAGACCGTGGTTCGATTTATTACCGCCCGTAATAAATCGAACCACGGTCTATACTAGATCACTACAGTATAATGTAATTTACGGGTTGTTAAAATTGTAAAGGGCGACATCTGTTCGTTACCCGTGACATTATTAATAATCCATAATGCTCTCGATAGCACTTCTATTTATCTGCTTTATTGGAGGTGACTAATAAGTTCTAACACGTACGAACAGATGGCACTCTCCCGTCATTATATAAATGTAAAGATCGGTTAGACCGACCCTTTTTTCCATCATTCTCACATACCAACCGCTTCGAGAATAAACGCCTATACACCACAGAACTGGAGTCCATCATTTCCAACACGGGTACGTCCCTTTCACTTTCACGTTGAATAATGAATGTTACAAAAAAGTGGGAGTAAAATAAAATCATTTTGTTTCTATTTCGAGTGGTGTGTCAAATGAAAGGTCTTGATTAGCATATTTCAAAAATATATACATTGTTAGCTCTCGTACTAGTTTATAAACGTTTATCTTGTTCAAAATTCTACAGTCCTTTAAGGCCGGCGCACATACGGCGAAGCGCAGCGCAGAGCATTTTTCCCTGTCAAACTATTATCGACATTGTCGTCTTTGAAATAATATCCAAACTCAATTAACACAATACTTACGCACATATGGCGAATTTCGACTAGGCTATAAGTATTGAATTAATTGATTTTGAATATAATTTCAAAGAGGACAATGTCGACAATAGTTTGACGGTGAAAAATGCTCTGCGCTGCGCTTCGCCATATGTGCGCCGGCCTTTACACGCTTGTGCTTGTGGACGCTTGCCGAAGTTTGGCAAGCGTGTAAAGGCACCATTAGTATTGGACTCACTTGTTAGCACTGAATAACACTTTTATGCTGCTATTCTTTTCTGTCGCTCAGAAGCAGTCAACACTGCTCAGAACTAAGCACTGCTGGTGCTATAGCGTTCCTTCGCTCTCTCTCCCGCTGGCAAATGACAGTTCTGAGCGATAGAAAAAGACAGCAGCATAGAAAAGTGCTGCTCCGTGCTGACAAGTGAGATCTAACCTTTAGCAGCAGACAGCAGACAACAGACTCTTACTATCGCAAGGGCCACCCCGTGCTATAGCGTTCCGTCGTTCTTTCTCCCTCTGGCAAACGAGGATTCTGAGCGACAGAAGAGGATAGATGCATAGAAAAGTGCTGTTATATGCTGACAAGTTGAGTTCCACTCAAAACTTTTATTTATCATCCCTTAAGACTGGGGTCGGGATGATAAACTTTTAACTTCTTCAGATGAAATTCAAATAACCGGCCAAATGTGAGACGCAAGACTCACGCACGAAGAGTTCCGTACCATTAACGATAACAAATCACGTTTCTTGTATGTGAGCCCCACTTAGATATTTGTTTTATTCTGTGTTTAGTATTTTTTTGTTATAGCGGCAACAGAAATACATCATCTGAGAAAATTTCAACTATCTTGCTATCACGGTTCATGAGATACATACAGCGTGGTGAAAGACAGACAAACGGGCGGTCTGAATAATGGACAGCGGAGTCTTAGAAATTGGGTGTTTTTACCCTTTGGGAACGGAACCCTAAAAATACTGAACTAGCTTCCAGATACGTCACTTATAACTAGCGATCAGCGATTGATCAGGACTTACTTCTAATGATCAGCGATTGATCAGTGAGGAGTTAACACGACGTGGATGTGTGGTTTCCGATTGAACTCTCGACTCGCTCTGCCGTTCGAAGAGGTTCCCAGGATGACTGCACAATGCAGGTGGCTTCGTGTCAGCAGTTTCCACGAGTGATTCACGTTTTCTTCTTAAAGGTTTCGCAATATGTGTTCGTTCCGTGGGACCGGTAGGTGTATGGATATGTTTTTTTTGTTATAATAGTAGTTTATGATATAAGTGTGGTAAGTTGTTCATTACAGTCGAGGCGGGTGGACTCACAAGCGGGCGAAGCCCGCGCGTGTGTCTATGGAGCCGAGACTTGTGATGAAAAATACACACGAGTGCCACACTACGTTTTTCAACGCATCAGTGAGGAAAAAATTTTCAATAATTCACATTCACTTCACAGTTACAATAAATCTCTAAAGAAAATTAGAGATATGACGCGCTTAGATTTTCTTTTTCAGGAGCATTTCGCGCATGCGCGAATCTGTAATGATACGAGACATACAGAAATCAATCCACCAACAGCCAAATTATTAAAAAAATAGTTTTATTTTTTTAAACAGGGCCGATTTATAAATGCCTTTTAGTGTTGTTACAAGTATTTTAATTAATATATGAACTTGACTAATTTGAGTAAAACAAGGTTTTGGTATGAGTCAAGCCTGGCTGCATGCAGAGATTAAATATTTCAAAAATAATGTCCGATATTTTGGATTTATAGAATCTTATTCCTAAAACATTAAAAAAAAAACACTTTACCACACTTGTACGGTAAGTAATATTTACGGCACGATTTCGAATGTGTGCATAATGAATGGCATTACATAAGTAAAATCAGTGTGGTAAATAGCACTTTCCGACCTAATGTGTTGAAAAAATTATTTACATACCCACATTACAATTATATAGTATTTACATACAAAATTAGTAGTTAATAATTACTCAGGATGAAATTCAAAGAACAACAAATGAAATAATAAAAGGATTCATTCCCAAACCTTCAGATGTAGAGTTACTTAATTAAGGACATCAAAACTGCGTGTGACAGACAGACAAACAGACGGTAAGCCGTAAACACTGTGATTAATGGAAACGGTACTGATGTGACGTCGTTGCAGCAAACTCCTTTAAACGAGTACTTATGAATTTTGAAGGATAATCCGAAATTGCAAAACTTAGGCTCGACGCAAACGGCCCCCACAAAATGTGGGCATCGAACACTTACCTGTAGTTTTTAACCCCCGGCAAAAAAGAGAGGTGTTATAAGTTTGACGATAATGAGTCTGTGATATCGTAGCTTTCGAACGGATGAACCCGTTTCGATGCGGTTTTAGTTTTTACGTGAAAGATGGTGTATTTGTTGATGGTGTGAAAGCAAGTTCCCTTTCGGTAGTTCTAAGCCATGTATGATGAAAATCGATTGAGCCGTTAAAAAGTTATTGATGTCAATGTTTGAAAGTCAAGCCTTTCTGTAGCAAATAATAGATGGCGCTACAAATATCCATCTAGTGATGAGGAACTACCGATACGACTTCGGTAGTACCGCTATTCATCACTAGATGGTGTGTTTGAGAATCGGGGGATTTTTAATTTGCCTATAGAAAATAAACTTGTCATATGTGACTCGCTGCACACGGTGACGTTGGTGGCGGCCTTTAAATTAGTAGAAAAGTGGTCGGTGGCCGCGCTGTTATTGTTGAAATATAATATGTTCGGTATGGGCTAAATTAAAATACTATT
This sequence comes from Acrobasis suavella, assembly GCA_943193695.1. NCBI lineage: Eukaryota > Metazoa > Arthropoda > Insecta > Lepidoptera > Pyralidae > Acrobasis > Acrobasis suavella. The sequence goes on from OW971934.1 coordinate 24,448,900, forward strand.
TATCTGGTGAAATATGAAACTATATTATTTTTACTTTTACTTGAAAGTATAAATACGTTTGACACACAGCATAGAGAAGAGATGACATAAGTAGGGGCCGCCAACAGCAACTTGGTTGCTTTAGTTTTGCCAGCCATAGCAAAAATAAAGATTGATTTCTGCAAATAAAATAATATAAATAAACAGTTATGTTCGGGTTATCGCGAGGAAGATTCTTTGAGACTATCGACAGCTTCACTTGTAGTGTTGAGAACGAACTAGTCTATACATTTTATTCAAATTTCGGAGGGGATTTTCTCCACTGTTTGACAGTGTGCATTCAAAGTTTAACATGAAATCGTCTTGTCTAATTATAAATGGTGTTTGTATGGATACAGAATAGTAAAATGAAAAGCCATTAAAAAGTTACGAGCCATCAAAAATTCGTATTTTTTTTTTGCTAGTTTTTACGCAACTTTCGGCGTAAATAAGTAAATAAAAGAAGTGCAAAATCACCAAAACTAAGTCCACTCTAAAACGGCTTATTTATCGAAGATTTTAATACATTTTTTTTACTCCTGTACTGTTATCTGTCTTTTAAATGGTCCCGAACACTATTTTAAGAACATAGATAATATGATTTCAGAAAAGTCTATACTCTATTCCTAATATAATAGCACATGTGTTTTTTTGCCAAAAATACTCCTAGCCATTTTTTCTTTAGATCTATGCTCGATAAAGGTTGAGGTTTTACTCGATTGACACTAACTTAACAAAAAAAAGGCACAACTACCAACTCAATAAACAACTGAATTCATAAAGTTCGTGTTAAAAATAAAACTGTCCGAAAAAAATTCTTTACCGTCAAAATAAGAATAACTTTTTTTAATATAGTCACTACAGGAAGTAAACTGGTATCTGCCTAACATAATATGTCAAACATTTTCATATTATTTTTTGTTTATTTTTGTACTTTATTTAGTAAATGTAGTCGTAGAAAAAGTATTGTATGCAACGTTGTATAAGTACTTCAAAAATACTCAATGGCGTCTCCTTACGATGCTCACCAAGGCTCGCATCGTGACCTGCGCCACTTGCATTTTTTGATACGTCTTATACGACTGTTGCATTAAATACTATTATTTGTAATCGATTAATGCAGTCGTTTTTGCATAAAACCCCTTTTCCCAAAGGACATTACGTATTTTTTAACGCGCTCGGTTTACTATGAATTATCGTGCATTTCACCTCACTGCTTCGTCCGAACACAAAAGGTGAGACAGCATGCTTTTAGGCCGCGCCCCCCTGTGAGTTCGGGCCCACGACTAGTTCGACCTTAAATAGTTTATTTATAACTAACAAGTATACACTTTACAGTCGGACGAACTTAGCAAGGTTGCAGGAATACGCTGGATGCAGATCGCTTCCAATCGTTCGTGTTGAAAAACCTTGGGGGAGGCCTATGTCCAGCAGTGGGCTTCTTGCGGCTGATATGATGATGCTGATAATGATACACTTTACAATGAGAAACAGCAAGGCGCAGAAGAATATATTATGGTGGTGGGTACATCACGTACCGTTGAATGCGTGTTGTCAAATAACTGACTGCAAAGGCTGAAGGTTGGTTTATAAAAAGTGGAAGGGACATCTCCGTAATAAATCGAACGGGCTATACTAGATCGCTATAATATAATTATATTAAAATAACAACCAAACAACCGAAAACGTATTCGACATTCCCATACAAAATGCCCGGGCGGCTGCACACTTTTGTATGGAAATGCTTTTTTTTTGTTTTGGCTTTTATTTTAATTTCATTTTACTATAGAAATCTAGTATATCCCGTGGTTTGATTTATTACGGGGATGTCCTTTCTACGTTGTATATTAGGCGTATTCATTAACTATGCGTGACCAATGTCGTACCAACACTCAGGGTACAATACACAATATCAAAGTGATTGGTAAAGAGTTAAGGATGTGAACTGCAAACAAATCAAGAGACAACAGACAATATAGTTCACAAGAAGCATATGAGATGGCGCCAGCAGTATCCTACATCTCGATCTCAGAGTACGCTTGATTCGCTGCATATATACAACTTCCGACGATACACCGTCGGAGCCGCGGTTCCCCGAGCGCAACAACATGCCTGGCGGGAAGATCTTCCATTTGTGGCGGTCGAGCATATCACCACGCTCACGCTACACCAACGAGAATTCGATAACAACAACTCGTTAGTGTATGTTCACAAAATAATTGAATAAGACACACCCTTTAACTTGCAATGTTTGTTTTTATTAGTAAATTAGCTTTCATTAGTCTTTTGTGGTGGCCCGTTTGCGCCGAGCCTTACGGGGGCAACTCAATTTGTTCCTGTGGATTTCGTAGGAGGCAATCGAAGAACAGAATCAATACAATATGTAACAAAATCCCTGTCCGATCCTTCTGGGAGCAATTCAGACCGTCAATATGAACAACTTTTTCAATGGGACCAATGGTTAAAACTCGAAAAAAGAATCAACATTTTCATACAAAATTGTTCGGTCGTCCCGGCAATTTGTATGAAAATGTCGATTGCTTTTTTGGGTTTCAAGCATTGGTTCCATAGGAAAGGTTGTTCATATTGGCGGTCTGAGGTGCTCCTACAAGGATCGGACAGGGTTTTTAGTTACATATTGTATAAGTATTATATACACTCGTCTCGCGCAATATGGGTTCCCGTTCCCCGTCCCCGCACCTCTCCCCCGTTCTCGCCTTGTGAAGGGTGTTGAGCGGGCGGCTGCAGGCCCCTATAGCCGCCTCGACAAGGCGAGAACGGGGGAGAAGTGCGAGAACGGGAAACGGGGACACATATTGCGCGTGACCTTTGGAGATTCCGTTCTGTTTGTAATATTTGTATTAACTCTGTGATTGAACTCATGGTACTACTTCTGCTACAACTGCATCCCAAGGAGGGTTGATGTCGTGCGGCGGTCGGGTGTAAATCTTTTCGCAAAACTGCTATCTCAAAAGAAAAAGTAGGTTAAGTAACCCATTAAATGGAATAACACCTTTAAACCATGTTATGGTTGTAAAACCCGTAACGGCAGTTCGATGGTAATCCTCTAAGAAACTTTCTCATCGGCGCTTAAAATGCGAAAGAGGCAGGAATCTGCTGAAGCGATGCCGGCTCTTGAATTGATACCAGAGTTTGGGAGCCCGCTGCGAGATGTAAACGTTCGATTGATATTTATTTCAACTGTCTAGTTGTCTCTATTCTCGGAAGCGTGTCAGAGCCAAGTTCAAAAAAGGAATTGGCGACGCAGCAACCGTTAGATTATTCTACATGCGCTTAATTTAGATATTATTTTCATAACTTTCCAATTCTATTATTATTGAATTCTAATGTCGTTTAGTATATGTCATGTTAGTTTAATTTTTACAATTAAATCTCGGGACACTTTATTGCCCGCATCATTCGTGCACTTTTCATCAGTTTTGTCTGAGCAGGGACTAACGGTCCATGCTCTTCTTCTACTGGTCCTAAATTTATTTTTCTTTTCTTTTATTGCCCTTGTCAATATATTTATTTAGTTAAAATCATACAGTGGGCTTTTAGACTAAAGACATTTGCATCGGAGACGGTGTGTCAGCATAACGGCGGTCGACTAATCTTCAAAGTAAGTGATCTAAGGATAGCATACCTATGAGCTAAGGATTAAGAATTACGTCTTCATGATACTCTAGTCTGCAGGTTGTTGTTTAATTAGGGTTCCGTAGAAAAATATTAAGACGGAACCCTAATAGGTACTCGTGCGTCTGTCTGTCCGTCGGTCTGTCACAGTCAATTTACTCCGATTACGCCAGTCTTTCAAAAATATTATCAGTTTTGCAACACCGTTTTTCGATTTAGGGATCCGTTTCTGAAATATTTGGTTTTAAAGTGAATTTTTTTCTTAGAGTCAAGTGTCCCCCCCTCCATCTGCTTAATGGTTATGTATGGAAACGTGAAAAAAAAGTCACAGCTATAGTACATATAACGAAATTTAAAGGAAAACTATCAGAGCTTAGTAGGGTTAACAAATTAAAAAGTTATAGGCGATCAACCTATAAAATGCACTCGGAAAAGGAAACTTTTATATAAATTCAATATAAAATTAGTTTTTAGACGTTTTTAGTGGCATGAACTCAAAGTTGGCATTCGTAACTACGGAACCCTACTGCGCGTGGCTCGACACGCACTTGGCCAATTATTTATTTTCTATATTTTCATTTGAAAACTTTTGAGAAACCGAATTTCAATGATTTTTCCCCGAAGTAACTAATGAAAGATGATTTGTCACAAACATATTTTCTAAATTACCAAAAGTTGTTTTTTTAATTATTGACAGCTTATTAAAATCTATCATCTCTTTAAAAAAAATGGCTTATTTAAAATTATAATTATAGTGTTTTCAAAATACAGACAAACAATACTCAACTAATACAAAAAAAAGTAGGATCGTCAAAGTAAACTAAGAGAACTTTAGTCGCTTTGCTCTGTCGTATAGATAGATAGATAAGATGTTTATTTGTTGCTATAGTCACACACATACAAAAGAACAATATACAAAATTACAAAACAACACATGATAAAACATCGCACTGAGAACACATATCAATGTCCTTATATCTGTATGCTTCAGCAATCCAAAAAGGTATCTCAGTGCTTTGTGCTGCTCAGAGACTAGCTCATTGATTTTAAGCTACGGCCTGTCAGGTTCGAGTGCGCATCTACGTAATTTTACGATTAGAAGGTAAAAGAGTTCTGAACTATATTAAATATATGTTTATCTACAGACCAATATCATAGAAGAACTACACACTATACATATATAGATAGAAGAATACAGAAGGGCTACAGACAAGAATAGAAAAAGAACAAATAGTGCCCTAGGAATTTGTGTCAGTATGTCAGTGTCAGCGTTATTGTCAGTGGCAGCAACAGCTACCGGCGACTTACTGGATTGTTAGTTTTCTGTTTATCTAACAAATAAGAGCGAAACAGTTTTTCAGATAGAACAAGATACTTTTGTATTATCCCTATCGTATTACGACTTTTTAATGTCAAACCGAATGTGGTCCGAACGTGCTGGCTACCTAACTCAAACAAGTTACAGCGTAAACTGCAAATTTAACCCTTTCGTGCGTGACCGTAGCTGTAGAGACAAATATTGAGTGTAGAGAAGTGTTCACGCAATCCAATTCAATCATTTATTTGCAGTAAATAAGGTTTTTACAAACATGGTCAAAAGCGTGTGTCCTTTTCAGATAGAACAAGATACTTTTGTATTATCCCTATCGCATTAAGACTTTTTAATGTCAAACCGAATGTGGTCCGAACGTGCTGGCTACCTAACTTGAACAAGTTACAGCGTTGACCGTAGCTGTAGGACAAATATTGAGTGTAGAGAAGTGTTCACGCAATTCAATTCAATCATTTATTTTAGTAAATAAGGTTTTTACAAACATGGTCAAAAGTGTGTGTCCTTAAACCTAGTTAGCTAATCATATAGCATGCTGTTATTTTTTATCACATACGGGTACTATCCTCATGTCTTGAAGCCAAAACTGTCACAAGCAGAACTTTCTATCCCACGTGGGAAAAAAGAGAAAAATATTTATAAAAATATTCAATTGTTTTATAATTAAAATTATTGCAAGCAATTTATTATTGCAAAATTTATAACACAGATACCTATAGACGTATCTGTGTTATAAATTTTGCTATTATTATTTAATTTTTATAAAAATGCATATGTAATAAATGTCATAGATATAAGTCGTTTCTAAAAATCAAGTTGTGGAATGTGTGCTAACATGGTTTGCTTTAGAGACAAAAAGCCAGTGAAAAGATTTCATCAGGGTCGGTCGGCAACGCGTGTTTAGCACTCCTGGTGTTGCGCATGCGTTTATAGGCTAAGACAAAGATAAAAAATAATTAACGGTAAAAATATCCATCGCCATTAAAACTTTTTGAGGACACACAGATGGCAGCACACACGACTAGCAAAAAAGTGACAAAGAAATTGTTGAATATGCTTTAAAAATATTTATTGCATTGCATTATTCAAATAATAGCTACATTTTAATGTTTTATTTAATACCTAAATTGAAAATAAATAATATTATTGAGGAAAATGGGAGAGACCTTTGCCCAACAGTGGGACAGTATAGGTTTATTAAAAAAATACCTATAGCGCCATCTAGTGGCAAGGAAGATAAATAATTATTTTTATAAGGCGCTAGGTAGGCATAGCCAAGGCAACCGTGGCGACAGCGGTTATCACTTTGGTTTTCAAATTTGGAATTGCAGGTTCTGCTGTGTTTGAGACTTAAGTATATTTTGGTCCATTGTATGCATTTATTTTGTAGAAGTGTTGATTCTGTACTGTCTTTATTTTGCGGTTGATATTTTATACCTTTATTTCTATTGTAAGGGCCATGTAACGTGATTTCATTACAAATTCATTACTGGGGTTACAGTGTACAATATACATGGTTAGATTTGTTTCCAAGAAATGAATTTATGACTTCTAGCCCTGAGCTCTGAGGATTCGAGTTTGTTGTTAGTATTACTAACACGTTTAAAGGCAAGGTGACCAAACCAGGAGAGGAAAAACAAGACCAAAGAGGTAAGGTATTTATGAATGCTGTAAAAGACATGGCAAAAAGTCGTATCATATACGGAGGTCAAACATTTAGCCTTTACTTTTTTAAAAATAAAAACCAACTTCACCTCCAAACTAGCAATGACTACTAAAATATATAACACCTTACCTGACAGCCTAAGGGCAGAGCAAAAGGATTCTTTATTTGTAAAAAGATTAAAACAGATACTTACGGAAAATATTTATTATACGGTAAACGAGTTTTTAAACGATAAAGGAATATCCAACTGACTATAACTAACATTTACAATATTCATTAACACAATTCCATATCCAATTTAATAAAATTTAATAATCTTTTTTTAACTGACTTGTATATAAATATAGGTACTCATAAAAATAATTTATATAACTAGATCTAAACTTGACATTAACACTTTAAATGGACTTGATAAATTGACGCAGTAAAATCAAATAAATAAATAAAAAAGTTCATGGTAAATTAAAATTGCATGTAATAATAAAATGATTTATGCGATAATATGTCAAAAAGAAAAAAAATAAAATATAAAAAATAAAAAAACCTCTGCTTACAATGCTAATAAATATTAATGAATAGTTTTGAATAGTATTTTCATTAATTTATTTGTTTGTAATAAATTTTCCTTGGTCTAGAACATCCGCTTGCCGTTCCATCTTATCTTTGCAATACCCAACAGGGTTCATATTGTACCTAATTATAAACAGTGGTAATATTAGTAAAACTAAGAACTAATGTATAATATGAATGCAATAAATGAATTGAATTGAATTGAATTGAACTACACAGCCGATTTTGATAACATTTCTATGAGACCACCTGACAAGTATACCCTTTCAAACTAAAAAAGATTTTTTCAAATCGGTCCAGGCGTCTTCAAATAATCGCTAAACATACATAAAAGATCGCGATGAATTAAAAAGCTCCTTCTTTTTGGAAATCGGTTGAAAATATGGAGACATAAAAAAACTCTACCGACATCGATAAGAACCTACTTTTTAAATTAATTGATCGATTAAGACTTTATTTTCGTCAGTTTAATATAAAAATATTAAGTATTATAAATGCATTTTAGAGATATAATCTGTATCCTATCTAATTCCGTAAAATGAAGTCGTAGATACTAAAGTTATCGTTACTATCATTCTGTACGAGTATAAGGTAAATTATGGCATATAATACTCAAAGTCAAGGTATTGTAGTTAAATAATCGACAAGTGAAAAGCACGTAACGTAATAAATAAATAATAAATATATAGGGACTTAAAACACTGATTGAGCTAGCCCCAAAGTAATTTTTGAGACTTGTGTTATGGGATACTAACTCAACGATACTATATTATACACGCTGACTTTTCATTTGTTTTGGAAAAAAGAATGTTATGTAGTAAATAAATTCCTCTATCCATATACGTAATCCAAATTTATGTATGACATAAAATAAAAAAGTTATGAAAATGATTTTCGATCGAGATCAAGTAGTTACGTCCATTCATAACTGACGCGTGACCTAGATGAATTCGAAATCTAGCCGGCCGGCGGTACTACTAATTGATCTCACGATTTTACTTTCGAGTTTTAGTGAACATATTTTGTTTCAATTTTTTTTATTTTGACTAGCTATTTAGGTCTTACCAACGATCCTTATGAAGTGGCCTTCGGTTCCAAAACCATTGAAAAATCACCGTGTATTACAAATACATATATAGATAAACATCCAAGACCCAGAACAATTTGAAAAAGGCCATTTTCCAACTTGCCCCGACCGGGGATCGAACCCGGGTCCTCTGGGTGGCGGACTAGCATGGTGACCACTACGCCACGGAGGTCGTCGAAATTGTCATACCATGTCGTAAATTGACATACCATCAAACTTTCCATTGACTCTGTAACAGTCAATTGAAAAACTTACGTCTCTGTACTAATTATGAAAATAATTGGTTATTCATAAATAATGCAATCAGTAGTGAGGAAGTCACTTTATTTAAAAAAATATATGAAAAGTAATTCATATATTTATTATTATAAAACTTCTAACACAATCTTTAAGTAAGTATATGCCTCATTATCTCTAAATTACCCGTGAATAAACACCTAATCTTATTACCTATAAAGATACTGCTATCCTTATCTCTCATACGTCACGCTGACGCGTCATCGACTCGCCGACAGTTGAAGGCCGAACGTACAACGCTACAGTCATGCCAGTCACGTGTTAACACAAGTTTTTTAACAAAACACTACATTTTGATGAAATAACTAGTGTAACAAACTTACCAAGTGATGTAATGAGTTTAACACTTTAATCTTTAAAGATAAAAGTGAATATAGATAAGTTTTAATATGTAATAAACGTAAAATCGGTGTTAGTGTGTCAACATGAAGTGCGGCAAGAGGATTGTGTTATTTACGCTGTTTGCCATGAACTTGGTAGACCAGCCGGCGCCCGAGGTCACGATTGCGCAAGGGACTTTGACCGGTAAAATCAGTGCAGATGGAACGTTTTTCGAATACGTGGGAATTCCATATGCGAGTTCTAATTCTAGTACCCGATTTAAAGTGAGTTTTATTGGTTTTGTGAAGTAAATAATATTTTAAGTATTAAACATTGCTGATTTATTAATCAAGGATTTTTAATGTTTTGATGCTGCAACTGTTCAGTTTAGAGTATTCTAAAACAAAGATGTCAATTAGATATATAGTTATGCAGTTTTGTCTTATTAGCACACAATAACATAACTCACTGTAAAACACTAAAAAATTCAGTAAGCTACGAAAAAATTTAAAATTGACATATTATATTGTTTAATCTCGCCACTCATGCCCCTTTTTTTTCAGGCGCCGTCACCTCCTCCGTCTTGGGAAGGAGTATTTAAAGCCACAGAAGAAATATACTCATGTCCTCAACCTACACCCATTGGGGTCATAGGCACAGAAGACTGTCTCAAAATTAACGTATACGTACCCGCATTTGCTCAAAGACCCCTTCCTGTAATGGTTTACATCCACGGAGGGGCATTTATAGTCGGGAGTGGAGGAAAACTTATGTACGCCCCAGAATTTCTAGTCAGACATGACGTTATTATAGTCACATTTAACTACAGACTTGGAGCTTTAGGATTTATTTGTTTAGGTACAGAAGATGCACCAGGAAACGCAGGTCTTAAAGACCAAATAGCAGCTTTAAGATGGGTTAAGAAAAATATAGCTTCTTTTGGGGGAGATCCTGATAATATTACTATTTTTGGTGAAAGTGCTGGAGCTACGTCAACAGCTATTTTAATAGCTAGTGAAGTTACTAATGGGTTATTTAATAGAGCAATTATACAAAGTGGCACTTCATTATCTAATTGGTCAGTAAATAGGAAACCAGTATGGATTGCAAGTCTCTTGACTAAAGAACTAGGGTATGACACAGAAGATCCTCATGAAATTTACAAAATTCTATCAGAATTACCGTACAAACAATTAATCGAAATGAAGCCAGAGAAACCTTTAGGAATGTATTTTGATACGCAGCTTCTTCAGCTGCCTTGCATCGAAAAGCCTATTCCTGGCGTTGAGCCCGTCTTAATTGATTTGCCTTATAACCTGTTACTAAAGAAGCCAAAGAATATTCCTGTGATAATAGGTTCTGTAAGCAACGAAGGTTTGTTTTTAATAGCGGGAGATAACGCTGAAACCTTGGAAGAGAGGAATATAAGATATTTATTTGCCTCAGATTTAGTTTTCAAAGATGAGGACGAAGCTGCCTCTCTTGCTCAGAAAGTTAAAGAATTTTATTTTGGAAAAGAACGAATAAGTTTGAAAAATATTTTGAATGTCTCAGACATTTACACGCACCTTTATTTTGAGATTCCGATTATATTGGAAAGTGAAATGTATTTATCTACAAGTAATGCTTCTGTATACAATTATTATTTTGATTATCAAGGTAGAAGGAATTTTGTGAAGGATCGTACAGGATTTGCAAAGGAAAAAGGATCGTGTCATGGAGATGATTTGTTTTATCTCTTCGATGCAAGAATTTGGCCTTTTAAAAATAGTAAAGATCAGGAAATGATAGACTTTATGACAACACTTTGGACAAACTTTGCAAAATATGGGTAAGTGAGATTTAAAGGTCAAAAAATATGTCAGATCGCAGCAATTTATTTAAAACTTTATCGAGCTAAAACCTACAAAATAGAGACTGAAAGCTAAAGCATTATCTTCTTGACAGTATTAAAGAAAGGAAACCCGGATAACAAAGTTGGCGTCTACATAATAGATAAATGACATAATTATTTGTCTGAACCAAAGACGTAGTAATAAACGTTTAATCATAAGTTTTCTATTACTTCCCTAGGTACTTATATACATAATTTTTAGGACTCCGTACTCAAAGGGTAAAAATGGGACCCTACTCTAAGACTCCGTTTTTCGTCGTTCTGCCTTTCTGTAGGTATATCATAAACTGTGATAGCTAGATTGTTGAAATTTTCACATATGATGTCTTACTGTTGCCGCTACTACAACAAAAGAATAAAGTAAATTTTTAAGTGGGGCTTCCATACAAAAAATGTTGTTTTTATACGTAATGATACGGGACCCCACATGAGTGAGTCCGACTCACACTTGACCTGTTATTTTTTAGCCTTCTGCCTAGGAAGTAATTTTTTTAGCACGCGATGTGTAACTATATAAGCAATTTTTTTTTTCAGAGATCCTACTCCTCCATCCCAGACCAATCTACCAGTACGATGGAAACCAAGTGATAAGGAAGAATTAAGATTTTTGTACATACAAGAGCAGTCTAAAATGGGCTCCCTTCCCAACCCGAAAGCTTATGAGCTATGGAAAGATATCTACACAAAATATAGAAGTATAGTTATCAACGATTATATATAATAAAAAAAAATGTTCTTAGTTGTTTTATTTACTACACAATTTAAAAAGTTCAAGATTGATAATGGCTACTTAAAGGGCTACCTGAATTTTTCGGGGTCCAGTGCTGCCCCCATTTGAAATAAATCATTTGAAAAGAAACGGAGATATCATTTAAAATTTGGTCTTGATCAGACCCTGGATAACCCTTCAAATTATTTTATGAACTACTGTTTACATTTTAAAGTGAGAACGTGAAGCTTTTCTACGCACATACGCCGAAAGTGGCCGTTTTTCGCAATTGTGCGTAGAAAAGCTTCACGTTCTCACTTGAAACTGTAAACAGTAGTTCATAAAATAATTTAAAGGGTTATACAGGGTCTGATCAAGACCAAATTTTAAATGATATCTCCGTTTCTTTTCAAATGATTTAATTCAAATGGGGGCAGCACTGGACCCCGAAATATTTGGGTAGCCCCTTAATATGTAATCATATCATCATCAAATTTATAATAACAACCTAAGTGCGTACAGGCTACGCCCAGCGTAGGGTTCCGTAGTTACGATAGCCTACTATAAGTTCATGCGACTAAGAATGTGTAAAAAACTAATTTTCTATTACATTTGTATGAATTTTTACTTATTCGAGATCATTTTAATAGTTTCAGTATATCTTCTATATACTATAATAAAAATGTAAAAAGAATGTGTCTGTACATTGTTAATTTTTCAAAAAAAAATATTTGGGGCGATGGAGATATAGTAATAGAGTAAGAAAATAAAAAAAAAATGTCTGTCTGTTTGTCTGTTTGTCTGTTTGTACACGCTAATCTCCGGAAATACTGGACGGATTCGAATGAAACTTTTTTTGTTATATAGCTGTGAAGCCTGGGCAACATATAGGCTATAATTGATTTTGGAAAATGGAACACATGATGCAGAACTATAATGGTCCAGCTAAACTATAAGAAATATATTAAATGCCGCCTTAGCAAAAGTTGTTAAGTCTGATGAGAACTTTTTGTTGAGTTATAATACAACTGGCCAAGCGCGAGTCGGACGCGCGCGAAGGGTTCCGTACCATAATCTATGAAAAATCACGTTTGTAGTATGGGAGCCCCCCATAAATACTTATTTTATTCGATTTTTAGGGTTCCATAGGGTAGGGTAGAAACGGGACCCTATTACTTAGACCTTCCGACTGTTTGTCTGGCTGTTTGTCACCAGGCTGTATCTCATGAACCATTATAGCTAGACAGTTGAAATTTTTATAGATGATGTTTTTTTGTTGCCGCTGAACAAAAACATACTAAATCTATCTATCTATACTATAATAAAAGAGTAAAAAAAATGTGTCTGTACGTTGAAAATTTTTCCAAAAAAAAGTTGTTTCGTCCGAAGAAAAACTTATAAGTTCAGTATTTGCGGACCTTCAGAGCAAAACACACCAGAAAAATTCTTGGTTACGAGAACGCGCCATATTGACAACAAAAAATTAAAAATCAATTCATAAAGAACTTATGACGCAAATTATTGTTGATTTCTGGGATAGTTTTGTTGACGACGCCACCAATTATCCAGTTGAGTTTCGTAAGTGCTGGAACAAACGGGGCGCAAGTTGCGTCGCGTAACAGCTAGAGATGGGCAGTGGATAGTACTCAATCTACCCATTTGAGTATTTACTCACTAGATTTAATAAATAGAGTAAATAGAGCGTGCTCATATATAAAAATCGCATTTGATGTCTGTTTACTTATTTTGACATATAATTACGTCTTTGCACACCTCCCAGCAAAAAATGATAATAAGTCAAAGAAGCCTACTTTCAGTGTATGATTAGTATGGTATTTTCATATATTTTAGCGTCGCATTTGACGTTTACGTACATTTTAAGTATATTATAGCGTATGCACACACTTTCCGACAAGAATTGCAAGTGTAAACTAGATTTAACTTTCAAAATTGTTATGAAAATATGAAATAATGAATATAAATATAAATATGAGTCGCAACTCATATAAATCAGTCTAGTCACCAAATGAATAAATACGGATATTTGTCGGATATTTACTCAATCTACTGAGTAAATATTCAAATGGGTTGATTTAGTAAGTATGCACCGCCCATCACTAGCTGTTACGCGGCGCAACTTGCGCCCCGTCTGTTCCGGCCCTAATTCACTTGCAGCAAATGGACTCTCGGCTCACAAAATAAGTCTTAATGTCAAAGGGCCAATAATGCTGATGCGAAATTTGACTCCGCCGAAACTGTGTAACGGAACCCAACTTAGTGTCTCAGCACTGTATGCCGAAGTTCAGCGACTGAATTTCAGCCAATGCATACCTGCAATGTTATTTGCATTACTAGCAACACATAATGCCGAACTTCCGATGCTTTTGCCTGAATCGGACCCGTACCCGCCGACGCCTCACCCGCCGCCGCCGCCGCCGCCTCCGCTCCCGCACCCGCTTCCGCTTCCGCTCCCGCTCCCGCTCCCTCTACCGCTCCCGCTCCCTCTACCGCTCCCGCCACCGCTCCCGCCGCCGCCGCCACCGCCGCTTCCGCCTCTTCCGCCGACGCCTCCGCCTCCGCCGCCGCCGCCGCCGCCGCCGCCGCCACCGCCGCCGCTGCCGCTCCCGCTCCTGCTCCCGCGCCCGCTCCCGCTCCTGCCGCCACTACCGCCATCGCTCCCACCGCCGTCGCAGCCGCCGCTGCCGCCGCCGCCGCCGCCGCCGCTGCCGCCGCTGCCGCCGCCGCCGCCGCTGCCGCCACCGCCGCCGCCGCCGCTTCCGCCGCCGCCGCCGCCGCTGCCACCGCCGCCGAAGCCTTTGCCGCCGCCGCCACTGCCGACGCCTCCACAGACGCCGTCGCTGCCGCCACTGCCACTCCCGCTGCCGCTTCCGCTACCGCTCGCGCTTACGCTCCCGTTTCCGCTTTCGCTCCCGTTCCCTCTTCCACTTCCATTCCCTCTTCCGCTCCCGTTTCCGTTCGCCGCAGACGCGCCAAAGACGGAAGATTAAATTCTCATATCGGCACATCACTACTGTCCGGCGTTTCCACCGAACTTCAACGGCTGAACTTCAGCTTATTTAGTGTGTCATCCCCACCGAACTTTAAACACTGAACTTTAACCGCTAAACTTCGTCATAGTCTGCTGAGACACTTAAAGTTTACTGTGAGTGGTGCCAGTGAAACTGTATTTATTCCGCGTATGCCACTCATCCCTAACAATTTTCCTTTTGAAAATACACAGTTCCATGTGTTTACTTGCTTTGCTATGAAAACAAGTCACAGTTTTAGAGGCTTAAAGCTGCTGATGTTGATCTAAGGACTGGTTTTTCGCATGGCCAACTTAATGTGGCTTTCTCCAGGGTTAGTAATACTTCAGCTCTTTTCATATTGGCCCCCGAAGGAAAGAATTAAATTAATATTGACTTTTAACTCCTAACACTGTAACAAGTACTTTCTTATCTCTCTCTTTCTTTCTCTCTCTCTCTCTCATTAGTTTTTATTTATATTAATACGCCGGAGTCATAAAGTCCACGCGAACGAAATCGCGGGCATCAGCTAGTTTCATATAAAATATTAGAAAATCATACAAAAATTAAAAATTAATATAAATTTGTCAATCAAAAATGCCCCCACGGATTGTAGCTGGCTCAAAGGTACCCATTGTGATAGCTGCATTTCCTCTTTGAATAGCAATGGATATCCTTTGAACCAGGTACCAGCCAGAGCGGTAGTCATAACCACGATCCCTTAAGCGACGTCCTATCTCACTAATAAAGTCCCTTGCCTCCAGACACCATGGGCCACTTTTTAATAGTTGATCTATTACTTTTTAATTTCTAAACCTTTTTTACCTCTCATAGTTTTCTTAATATTTTGCTATATACAATATGTAACAAAAACCCTGTCCGATTCTTGTAGGAGCAACTCAGACCGTCAATATGAACAACTTTTTTTTTAGGATCAGTGCTTGAAAAATATGTGCAAAAAAGCAGATTTTTGGAGGCGTATACTGAACTTTTTTTTCCAAATATATTTTTTTTATTTCGATACAAACACGTTAGATCAAAAGTTTTCAAGAAAGATCACTTATAACGCCATAATTACGTACGAGCTGCTCCTAAACACCATTTTTTATTTAGATTTGTATTCACGGCAGTATTATACAATATGTAACAACAAGCTTGTCCAATTCTTGTAGGAGCAACTCAGACCATCAATATGAATAACTTTTTCTTTGGGACAAGTGCTTGAAACTCGAAGAAAAAAATCGTCATTTTCATACAAATTCCCGGGCTGGCCGAACGCTTTTGTATGAATAGTTAATATTCGTTAAATGGATAGTTAATTATAATACTAATTTCATTCAATACAGTTCAAACCGTGCCCTAAGGCTCTATCTCTCTCTTTTTGGTTTGTTTTTTTTTCTAGCATTGCCTTGGATGAAAAAACAAGCTTTTCGAACTATGCTCGCGTTGACGACAGAGCCGCCGGGAAGGGCCGCCTTAAAGCTCAATATATTTTTGAAAGACCTATTCAATGGTACCCTACACGATGGGTTAGTGGAATTTACTCGATTTTTATATATAACCTGTGTATGTGATATACCCTAAAATTACTTTTGTTGAAGATTTTGTTTTACCCATGCCATACCCATGCCAAATTACAGCTTTCTAGTACTTATAGTCTCTGAGTAGAACTGCGGATAGACAGACACATACACAGATATAGCGAAACTAGGAGGGTTCTTTATTTATTACGGAACCCTAACAAGCAGTAGAAACTGTGTCTGTACATTCAATAAATTTTTGGAACGAAGTTCCTTATCGCGCGTTGGGGAAGGGAGCCAGATTAAGACCAAAAGTTGTAACGACACTTCTTGTTCATTCAAATTTATGAAGATAATAAAAACTTGATTTTAGAACGCAGAAAAGAGTTTGAATGTAATTTAGACCTATTTATATTTATATTTTACTTCGTTCCATCCGGGTGTCACCTCTAAAGTCTTTAGCTCAACTTGTTTGTGTTGCATTGTACACAAGACGGACGTTACAGCGTTTCCGCGTGTCAGTGTTAAGCAACATTGGGCATAAATATATGTGGATAAAGTCTAATTTGGTTTGGCATAGAAATAAGAAATCACTATCGGACGACTATCGTATTATTTTATGGAGTCATCATCATCATCATCCGAGCGTATTCCCGGTTGCATCCTCAGCAGTAACGATTCAGAGCCCGGGGTCCGCTACCTAACCAAGGAGATTTGACGAGGTTACTGGTTTTTACACAGAGCGACTGCCGTCTGACCTCCACAACCCAAAGGGCAAACCAGGAACCAATCCTTGGATAGGTTGATGATCAAACGCTAGGTGGCGTTTGGGACCCACAGTTTTACGTGTCTTCCGAAACACGGAATCATCTTTCTTTTCAGATAATCAGGTGATTCAAGCCTGCAATATCCTATCCAGACTGAAAATAACTTTTCACAAAGTATGCTGCCCAGTGGGAATCGAACCCATGACCTCCGGGTCACAAGGCGAACGCCTTGACCACTGGACCACGGAGGCAGTCAAATCACGGAGGTATTATTTTATGGAGTAACCCCCCTTATGTCAGTGAAAAAAGTAATAGTCATTCGTCCGACGTTGTGATTTTTTCATCTTTTTAGTCACGTTAAGAGCGGCCTTCCCGTCTTACTTTTCATACAAACGCTTGTACGTGATTATGACGTTGTAACTGGTCTTTCTTCAAATTTTTTGAACTAACTGGTATCTTGTGCGCTATTTCTAGGTTTCTATTGAAATAAAAAAATAAAATTTGGAGAAACGAATTCAGTATATATACACAACAGAATGTAAACCGAGCCCTCAGGCGCTCTCTCTCCATTTTTGCTTTGCCTCTTTTTATAGCATTACCCTGGATTAAATAACAAGCTTTTCAAACTATGCTCGCGTTGACGACAGAGCGACCGGGAAGGGCAGCCTTAAGTCTAAAAATACTCAATAAAACAGTAAAATGATTGTAATATCAGTGAATCTCTCAGCTAATCAAAACCTTCACAAACGTTAGAAAATACCGCCGAGGCGATCCATTACCGTCTCAACTAAAGATGTTGTTTGTCGAATTATAACCAACTTATCGAATAAACTACCGCTCTCTGTGATTGCTCCCGTGCCTGCCTTTATTGCCGAATCGGATTAGCGGGTGCTATTAGATTCGGCTGGAAATGAGCCTCTCTCGAGATGAGATAGGTGAATGATATTCGTAGGCTCGTGGGAATCTGGTTATTTAAATCAATTGAAATAACTATTATAATATGTCCGTATGAATTGTGGAGCCAAGCAATTTGAAAGCAAAACGCAAAGCACCCAATTTTGTAGGTGATGAGATAATTTTGAAGCCGGAATCCCGGAATTTGTAGTAAAATGTATGAAAAGTTACAGCAACGTACAGGTTCGGACGTCAGGACTGAGTAGCCACGTTTACATTGCTGTAACTTTTGATACATTTTACTAAAAATTCCAGGATTCCGGCTACAAAATTACCTCATCACCTACTAAATGGGATGCTATGAAGCTCCCCAATCCATACGGACATTATATAATTATATTTAGGCGATCCGGTTAGCAGTTCATCACTATTTTGATTCCTTTTTCCTCCTTCTCGTCCACGTGCTAAAAGGGGCTCTTGGCTCTTGCGGCTCTGGGCTCTGTCTGCTTAGAGCCACAAGATCCGAAATGATCAGTCTGGTTCATTAGGGATAAAGAAATGATAGTATGTATTGACTGCCTCCGCGTCTGGTCAAGGTGTATGCCTTGTGATTCGGAGGTCGTGATTTCGAATCCCACTGAGATGCTTACTTCGTGAAAATTTGTTTCCTGTCAGGTTATAGGATATTGCAAGCTTGAATCACCTGATTATCCGAAAAGAAAGATGAATTCGTGTTTTGGGAGGCACCTATAAACTGTGGGCTCCGAACGCCATCTAGCGTTTGATCTCAAACCTATCCAAGGATTGGTTCCGGTCGACCCTTTGAGTTGCGGAAATCTGTGTAAAAACCAGTAACCTCGTCAAATTGCCTAGGTTAGGTAAGCAGACCCTGGGCTCTGAAGCGTAACCGCCGAGGATGCACCCGGAAATACGCTCGGATGATGATGATGATGACAAGGCGGTATATGTATTAAACATAGCCGTGCGGTATTGGCAATTAAATACGATTTGTCACCACCTCTATCCTCTCTCACAGGTGTCATAAGAAGCGACTAAAGAAATATAATTATGTAAGTATAGGTAATTGAGAATGGACAGCAGCGGCTTCTGTGTAAAGATGCCAATTTGCCTATCATCACCAACTCGTATGCCCAGCGCAACGAGAAATTGGTAAATCCTCCCTTTATTGGAAGAAACTTCTAATAGTCCAGCTCTGAACTCTCAAAGGCTTAAGAAAAAGTAAAAAGAAAAATATACATTACTTAATGAATACTTTTATATAAGAATTTGTATTAAGAAAGTTTACAATAAAAAAAAAAAACAGTGGCACTCTGGGCTGGGAGTGTCAACATGTCAACAGAAATGATAATGTGGTGCAACCGGCACCACACGGTAACAGTGTCGCGAGGGTGAGCAATAGTTATTTCCCATGTCTAAAAATTCTGTGAGGTGAGAAAAAATAGTAAGGCCAGAAAAGGTACATTTAATTCGTAAGGGTGTGGGTTACAAAATGTGACAATTGGAAATGTCAAAGTATCGAGGAAAGACAACATGAATATTATACAATGAATCTACAATTTGCTTTAAAATGCATAGATCGCACGTACTGAATAAAAATCTTCTTAAAATCTCCCGTGCATAAATAAAGTACCGTTTTTAAGTAAAAGTTATTGAATTCAAAGCCAGTTGATTGAACTGTACGATATTTATTCAGAACTAGATAGGTACTCCACTAAAGCAACTGAGAAAGCAAGCTCACAATATAATATGCAAAATCAATTTGAAATTTCCGCTGCAGTTTTGTTGTATGGAAAAATATTTTGTTCGAGAACAGTAGTTTCTTGTAGAATATCCTCCATTCCATCTTATACGAATTCAGAAGTTGGAGTTTAAATTTTTATAAAATATGATAAAGTACACTCGAGGGAAAAGAGTGCAGTGCGGTGCAAGTTTAAAAGGGTGAAACCTCAATTCTGGCTGGTTTGGCTTGAGAACTTTAAATAATACTATCTATCATATCTGCGAGAGTGTTTCTCCTTTTTATATCTCCTTTCAGACCCCACCTAAGAACTGTCCTTAAATTCCTCCTCACAACACTGCTACCTTTTCCTACTCCTTCTCGGTACATGCAGTCAGACTATGGAACTCATTACCACCTGCTATACGTGACTCTAAAACGATTTCTGTATTTAAAAGACGAGTAAAAAATAATTATTTATTGGAATCATCTTAATTGTAACTTATAATGTTCATATTAAGTATATATTATATTTCCATCTAAATAGACCTTAAATCATTTAATACAGGATGAGTTACGCAGACAAATCTTCTTAAAAAACTTTCTGCAGCTTTTGGTGCGGGGGTAAGCTACTACTACATCTAAACAAAATCACACATTCACAGAAATAATTTGTGTCGCTATAAATGCACACTACAAAAAAACTCAAACACTAGCTTATTTTCTGCACACCAATAAAACTCACACTGAAAAAAATGTGTATACACATAATAATACACTCTTGGCAAGAGAGAGAAGACAAAAAATATATCAACTCTAATGCACAGGGAATAAAGACGAAGGTTGTAAATCATAAATACATAGTCTCGTGAGGAGTGTGCCTTAGTCTCATGGGGAGTGCGCCTCAACATCAACTAATCGTTTTTCAAATTGAAACCTCATTACAGAACCTTAGGAATGTAATTGATACATTTAAAATGGGGGTTAATGAACTAGTCTCGTATACGATCTTAGATTATTTTATGGGCTGGAAGGAAATGAGTTGCAAACGTGATTCGATTATTTTTTCCGTAATCAATACTAATAGATATTTCTTCGATTTTTAGAAATTAAATTACATTTAAACAGAAAACAACGTCAATAAAATAAAAAAATACTCACTAATGAAAGGTTATGCCATCTTTTGGAAGATTAAATGGGTTTGACTTCTTTTTACACGAGAAAATTGCATAACATGGCATTTTTAACGGAGCACTTTTAGACGTCTTTTCTATGCCTTACCGATTCACATAATGGTCATAATCGATTACGCGACTAGTTTTTATGAACGAATTAGAATTTTGTTCTTATACTTTGGCAGCGGGGAACGCGCAGGTAAGACTTACCCTGTATTAAATGATCTAAGAAATAGACATATGTATTTATTTAAGTATATGTGTAATATATGTATGTATGTGTATGTTTATTTGTAGTTGGTGTACTTTTATGTCATTTCAATTTTCTTCCTTCTTTATTTTATGTATAAACACGCCTTTATGCCTCTCTTACATAAACATCTCCTCTCACAGGCACAGGAAGAGATCGCTTTTACGATAAGTAGTGCCTTTGTACAACTTTAATTTGATGTATTCTCTGTATAAATTTTCCGTGTACATAAATTGGTTAGTAAAAAAAATACTGAGAATTTCAGGAATATATACTTGGTGATTTTTAATCTATAAGTGAAATAAAACGTCACAATTATAACCTTGCAATGCAAGTGTAAAAGAGTGAAACCTCATTTCTAGTTGGTTTGGCTTAAGAACTATAAATATTACTGAGAATCTCAAAAGTACACCAGGGTAATGTAAAGTCTATGTCTAATTACGTATCCTAACATTTAAATGAATTTTTAAAAGTAATACTAGAGGGGAAAATAGAAAGAAGAAGAGGTATAGGAAGACCTAGAGATAGCTTTATAAAACAACTAAAGGATCAAATTAATGTTTCAACCTACAAGGATGTTAAGGAGTTGACTTTAGACAGAGAGAGATGGAAGGCATTGGTTGCTCCACAGACAAGAGCTTAGCTCTTTGATAATAATAATAAGAAGAAGGTAAAGTCTATGAATCTTTAAGTGAAATAAAAAAATCATATTCTTTCATATGCATATCAAATAAAATGCATAACAAAAATCTCCTAATTGAATTTCGTTGCTCGTCGATATCGGGTAATTGCCGCACGTATAGTAAAATCAGTAGATTAGTCATTTCCTAGAAATTATAAACATTGTCTCAAAATGTTTATTATTGCATCACGAGCAGAATTTGATTAAAACAATTCAGTACTGGATAAAAGTCTACTTTATTGGTCCATTTAAATTTGTAGAAGAACCGCCATCGCTTTTGACTTGTATTACAGCATCTGGATTTTCCAAGTTGCCAACATTGTCTTAGGTTATGAATATTATAGTGCGGTTCGCGCCAGTTTTGGCACATCGTATTACTTCCAACTAACTTTCCATTGAGTCTAACTTCGGTCGATTGGCTTTTTGAACTCAGCTGTTCTTGTATTAATGTTTACATAGTATAAGATATACAGTGATAAACAGTCTAGAGGTGACTAAAATAATATCTTACATCGTGGGAATTGGAGTAAGTAGTGGAAAAATTATGTGATGATTATGCGATTTGAGGGTCTATTTCTCATAAGTCTATTGTGTTTATGTGTACAAATTATAAATAAACAGATACAGCCTGGTGATAGACAGACCGACGGACGGACAGACAGACGAATAGAAGGACAGCGGAGTCTTAGTATTAGATACACAAAACAAACAAAGGTAAAAACGTCCCGTTTTTACCCTTTGGGTACGAAACCCTAATAAAAAAACGAGTCTTTATCTTTCTGAAAGGCTGGTAACGCTTCTGTTACACCCCTGGTGTGACAATTGTCCATGGGCAGCGGTGATCACTTACCATCAGGTGACCCGCTTGTTCGTTTGCCGCCCTATAACATAAAAAAAAAACTTTTTCTTAGAAACTCCATCAAATGAGTTCTTAATTAATATAAATAAATACATAAGGACAAATTACACTGATTGAGCTAGCCCCAAAGTAAGTTTGAGACTTGTGTTATGGGATACTAACTCAAAGATTCTATATTTTATAACAAATACATATATAGATAAACACCCAAGACCCAGGACAATTTGAAAAAGGCCATTTTTCAACTTGTCCTGACCGGGGATCGAACCCGGGACTTCTGGGTGGCGGACTAGCATGGTGACCACTACGCCACTGAGGTCGTCCAAATATGTATGAAAGATTGATGTTTGTGTAGATCTCCTATATTAAATAGCAAGCGATAGCATAACACGCCCTCAGTGGCTCCTGCAGGCAGCACACGTCGCGGCAATAACTTGCCGCTCCATCAAATATTTAGCGCACTCTCCAAAGATATTGCATTGCTAGCCTACACTACGGGTACTACATGTTTCAGGAAGGCTATTGGAATGGGCGTTAGTGCCGTAACAGACGGGGCGCAAGTTGCGCCGCGTAACAGCTAGTGATGGGACGTGCATAAATACTCAATCAACCCATGTGAATATTTACTCAGTAGATTGAGTAAATACCCGATAAATATCCTAATTTATCCATTTGCTGAGTATTTATATGAGTTGCGACTTATATTTACATTCATATTCATTATTTCATGTTTTCATGATAATTTTGAAACTGAAATCTAGTATACACTTGCAATTCTTGTCGAAAAGTGTGTGCATACGCCATAATATGCTTAAAATGTCGGTAAACTTTAAATGCGACGCTACGATATATTAAAATACCATACTAATCATACACTGAAAGTAGGCTTCTTTGACTAATTATCATTTTTTGCTGAGAGGTGTGCAAAGACGTAATTTTATGTTAAAATAAGTAAACAGACATCAAATGCGATGTCAATATATGAGCACGCTGTATTTACTCTATTTATTAAATCTAGTGAGTAAATACTCAAAAGGGTAGATTGAGTACTACCCACTGCCCATCTCTAGCTGTTGCGCGACGCAACTTGCGTCCCGTCTGTTGCGGCACTTAGACTGGGAATCGTACTAAATAGGCCGGTGACCGATCACTTATTCTGTTTCTCGGTTCTCATCTTTGACTCTTCTTTAATGGTCTGGGGACATAAAAATGAAATGCTGTCTACGTATAATTTTATCAAATTCGGTTGTGTACTTTGGGGGTGAAGTGGGTTTTCACCACTTCAACCCCAAAGTACACAACCGTACAAAATTTCTATGAGAGCACCTGGAAAGTATGCCCTTTCAAACAAAAAAAAGAATTTTCCAAATCGGTCCAGGCGTCTTTGAATAATCGGTGAACATACATAAAAAAAATCCTTCCTTGGAATTCGGTTAAAATTGGATCCTTTTTTGGAAGTCTTATGGCGAAGCGCAGCGCAGAGCATTTTTACTGAAGAACCATTATCGACATTGTCCTGTTTGAAATAATAACCAAAATCAATTAACACAATACTTACGTTTATATAATCTTTATTTCATTATAAAAATACATTTCAGATATAATTACTAATAAAAAATAAACATAATTTACAAATAAGATATAGATTCCAACGCGTCGCCGCGAGGCAGGATGCCCAGTAAGCTTGCAGCATTGCCTCTCTGCACTGCGATAGAAATTCTTTGGGTGAAATAACTGGCAGCCCTTGGATCACTCGTAACCTCCCGGAGGCGCGCTGAAATCTCAGTCACCAGGGTTCTTGCTTCTGGGCCCCACGGACTCATTGTCTCGACCGCGAAAGGCACAAAAATGTAATTCGCCTCGAGGTGCTCATATTTCCTCCGCTTAACGGTTTCAGCAGCAACTGCAGCCGCCCCCGCCCGTGCGGAGGTAGATAATAAATGGGAAGGAGCCAGTGTATGTATGTACGCCACACAAGTCCCATACCAAACATGTCTCCAGCTTCCACGGTATCAAAGACATCCCGTCCGGCCTCCTACCGTCCGTCCTCAACAAACTGCTCGGTTCCAGGACGGCCGGAACAGCAACAGAGGTTAAAGCTACTTACTTATGCACATATGGCATATTTCGACTAGGCTATAAGTATTGTGTTAATTGATTTTGGATATTTTTTCAAAGAGGACAAGCGAGACAAAGCGTTGCGTATCGCCAGATTTGCGCCGGCTCTCAGGAAGAAAGATGTGATTGTGTGTTTGTATAAAACGTGAAAGGGATATACCCGTAATACATCGAACCACGGGCTGTACTAGATTACTATAGTACCTATAATGAAATTAAAATAACAACCAAAAAAAAATACATTTGGCTTTCTTATACAACTTTGTATATTTGCTCTTTCGTATGTTGTCTTTTTAATGTTTTTTTTTTTGTATAATAAAGTTATTACAAACAAACAAGTTGTCCGGGCGACTGCACACTTTTGCATAGAAATGCCGATTTTTTTTTGTGTTTTGGCTGTTATTTAATTTCATTATACTTATAGTGATTTATATCGGGTATGACCCATCCACGTTGTATATTTTTTATTTATTTATTACTTAAAGAAACAGAAAAAGAACTTAAAATAAAATATTTATAACTTAAAATATAATATTGTTTTTAATTTGTTCCCGTAACTCGGGAGATAAGTTATTCGTTTATAAATCGGAGAATCAGATTTAAGACCCACCATTTTGCTAAGTATTGAAATTATATTTCCAAAAAGTTTTTACTTTAAATTACCTTGTAATGAAAATGTAACATATAACGCTTAAATATTGCGTTTTCCATCTACCAGATTTGGTGCATTTTCTACAGGATAATTTTCAGTTTTGCAGACTCCGTAAAGACAACGAATGACCTATTTACTTTAATCATTTAAGTAATATAAACAGTTCACACTGACTAACTGGTCAAATAAATTTTGCAACATTATAAAAAATAAATACGTCCTCCGTGGCGTAGTGGTCACCATGCTAGTCCGCCACCCAGAGGTCCTGGGTTCGATCCCCGGTCAGGGCAAGTTGGAAAATGGTCTTTTTCAAATTGCCCTGGGTCTTGGATGTTTATTTATATATGTATATGTTATAAAATATAGTATTGTTGAGTTAGTATCCCATAACACAAGTCTTGAACTTACTTTGGGGCTAGCTCAATCAGTGTTATTTGTCCCTATATATTTATATTTATATTTTATATTTATATTGTAACTTCAAATCAGTTGGTTAATTATTTATCATCTCAGCCCTTCTTCCGCGTACTGCTGAGTATAGGCCTCCCTTCGACTACGTGTTTCAGGCGCTTAGAAGCTACACTAAACATAGACAATAAACAATTAAAAAAAAATATTTAAGAAATGGAAAAATGTAAAATGACATAATAATAATTAAATTAATTTAGGTGTATTTATGATATAACTGCTAGTAATTCCTCTGTATCTTCATACGAAATATACAGGAGCTTCTTGGAGTATTTTCTTAATCAAACTTAGAGTGCAGGGATACAACTCTAGTTGATTATTAAGTCTATTGTAAAGGAGTGGGCCAAGGGATAGGAAAAATCTTGAGAGGAAGGCATGTTTTGTCTGTACGTTTTTGGAGTAAACAATATCTTTCCGTCTTTTTCTAGTAATTTCAGTGCTGAATGGCAGTATGGCGTGCTGTTTTAAGACTGTGCTTAATATAAATAATTGCCTAACTGTTAGTACCTTACAAGATTTATAGAGAAGGTCCGTTTTGTTTTTACTCAGATTGTTTAACTCAATCAAATGTTTACACGTAAAAGAATCTAAGATCAAGTTATTAAGTTTACAAATTAAGAAACATAGAGGTTAAACTAAATTAATCACATCATTTGTCTGAACATTGCAAGAAACTTTATCTAACTTTCAACATAACTTTAATCTAAACTTTTTGCGCGAACTTTGGTCGAGACAATGAATAATTTAGCAAAAACAAATTTCGCAATGAAAATATAAATTTTAACCGCAATTTTTAGAATAGAACCGTCGTAAACAACGGTAAGTTCTCCCTTGGCTGTGTTTTTAAATACAGTGCTGTTGAAACACGCTGTTAATTGTATTTTAGTGGCTAAGCCTTCTTTAAAGTAGGAGAAAATTAAAAAAGAATTTGATGAGATGAAATCTTTTAAAAATTGTTTGGATACTTAAAATATTTGATTAACACGATTCATCATCATCCGAGCGTATTCCCGGTTGCGTCCTCAGCAGTAACGCTTCAGAGCCCGGGGTCCGCTATCTTACCAAGGAGATTTGACGAGGTTGCTGGTTTTTACACAGAGCGACTGCCGTCTGACCTCCACAACCCAAAGGGCAAACCAGGAACCAATCCTTGGATAGTTTGATGATCAAACGCTAGGTGGCGTTCGGGACCCACAGTTTTACGTGCCTTCCGAAACACGGAATCATCTTTCTTTTCGGATAATCAGGTGATTTAATCCTGCAATATCCTATCCAGACTGGAAATAACTTTTCACAAAGTATGCTTCCCAGTGGGAATCGAACCCATGACCTCCGGGTCACAAGGCGAACGCCTTGACCACTGGACCACGGAGGCAGTCATTTGATTAACACGATTATCACACTAATATTATAAAGGCGAAAGTTTGTGAGTGTGTGTGTATGTTTGTAACTTCTTCACGCGCAAACGGCTGGCAATTTTATCAAAATTTGGTATGCAGGAAGCTGACACCCTGGATTAACACATAGGCTACTTTTTCCGCGGGTAGCACCGCGGGGCGTAGCTAGTATTTTAAATAAAAAGGATAAAGATATAAATTTTTAAAATATCACGAGGATATCTAACTCTTATCGAGTGAGTTAGTAGTCTAATTGTATTATTTAGATGTATAATATAATGTATACTGAGCTTAAGTGTAAATCTGTATTGTTACAGAAACATAGCCCATCAGGCTGGGTAGGGCCCAATACTGAACTGGGTTTCTTTCGGCGTAATCTTCCCAGCTGTGGTCGTTCCGAAACGTTAGTAGTTTTTAGCTTTTGCACTAAAATAATATTTAGAAAAAAAATGACCTTTAATAAGAGATAAATTTATCCTACATCGAATATAAATTTTTGACTTTGACTTTGTCTATCGAGTGTGCTTATTCTTTTTTAAGTGATCACCGCTGCCCATAGACAACTGCAACACCAGGGGTGTAACTGGAGCGTTGCCGGCCTTTCAGGAAGATATAGACTCGTTTTTGAAGGTTATCTTAATAAAGCAGACCGAATTTTGACTCTTAATAGGCAAAGCCTAAGACAGCAAAACCTAAACGCCATTTTTAGCGTAAAAGAGGGGAAAGAAGGTGGAAAAACCGGCCAAAAGCGAGTTGAACTCGCGTAGATAGGGTTCTGTACAATGCCAAAGATTTTTCATAAGCGAACGTATCATATTGAGTTTAGCACTTTATTTTCAATTGATAGAATTCTTATAGTATTTTTACTGTAATCTACAAGTAATTAAATAATTTTGTATCTTTTTCAAAATTTTAGGCTCAGTAGTTTCGGAGTTCAGGTGGGGAATGGTCAATTTTCGTCTTCTTTTATGAATAAAATCAAAACTATTTATTTTACAATAATAACAAAAATATATTTGAGATCCTCATAACAAGCCCTTTTTATTCGATATTATGACATAGTAAGGTCTGCAAACCTTTTTTTTTGAATTTCCTAATTTTACCCTTAAAAATGACCATCACCATCCTGCCAAACTTAACCTGATTTGGTCCAGTAGATTCGGAGCAAATTGGCTGTGTCAGACGGACGGGCAGACAGACGCACGAGTGATCCTATAAGGGTTTCGTTTTTTTACTTTTTGTGCGGAACCCTAAAACCGAATCAAAATAGTGATAGGTAGGAATACATCACTACAAAAGTTAGGACTGCCAATTCCATCATTCGTTTTTGATGATCTACGTGGGGGAAAAATCAGCAGGCACATTCCATTGTATTTCTTTTCTCCCAGACCAGCATAAAACTAGTGGCTCTGTGAGCTATAGACCACGCAAGTAACCCCCGAAGAAGGTTATCGGATAAAAAAAATTCTGACAAAAAAGTTGCGTCTTTATAGAGGTAACAAAACAGTATTAGGACATTTTTGTTTTTTTTTTTTAGTCGTAATTGTTTACCCGTAAGATTTTTAAAATTTTAACCTCTGTATTTCCGCCATTTTAAAAATTTCGAATATCTAAATCGACAAAAAAAAATCTATATCATTTTTGAACCTGCTCACAAAACTTCACGAGGATCGGTTGAGAAATGCGACTTATAAGCGAGAATAGCCGGACAAATTAACAGACGGACAAAAGCATTTTGCCCAATCTGGAAACTAAGACGCTTCGCTCGCGCAGTCAATAAATAAACGAATAATCACACAGATTGAGCTAGCCCCAAAAGAAGTTTTAAACTTATGTTATTTGATACTATAGTGCGTTTGTTTAGGTATTCAAAAGAATGTAAAAATTCTCGACATGTCTTTTTTTTAAATATAAACTTTAAATACCTTCTTAAACTACAAATTATTCATTTTATGAATTATAAATTACATAATTTATTTGTAATTTGCAAAACATTGATTTATAAACAAATGGATTATATTCTCTATTTTATGAACTTAAAACCTCAAAAGTTAGACATAAATCAACTAAAGACAGATTAAAGCAACAGGTACGAAATATTTCACAAGAAAACTAGGTATTTTAATACGAAGTGTTTCTCATAAATTTCAGTAGAACACTCGGCAATATAAATTCTGGCGAGTTATCTGCGTGAGAAATAATCTGCCACTGCATTTTCTATTCATTGCGCTTTAGATAAAACACTAACATTTTTTATTTTCATTGCAAATGCAAGTTTGTACACACGAATAACGAATTTAAACTGTATGTCTAAGGTTTAAAACCTCTTTTCGAATGTACAGAACGCGAGACGATTCAATTTTTGGATAGGAATCAAATCGAAAATATTATGGTCGTAGAATTCTGGTTCCTTTATTTTCTTACTGAAATGGTCGTGTTGGTACAGTATTTCATAAGTTAAAGAAATTGTGATTTGATTTTAGATTTAGCAACACGCTATGTTATTTAATACTTTGTAAGTAACGTTTATGAAATAAGTGAAAT
This sequence comes from Acrobasis suavella, assembly GCA_943193695.1. Classification (NCBI taxonomy): domain Eukaryota; kingdom Metazoa; phylum Arthropoda; class Insecta; order Lepidoptera; family Pyralidae; genus Acrobasis; species Acrobasis suavella. The sequence goes on from OW971934.1 coordinate 24,478,518, forward strand.
GTTAATTTTAACTCTAATTTAATTATGCAATATCTTCAATTTACGAGTTTATAAAAAAAACATTTTTACTAGCATTTTTTTTCCTTACAAGGAGTTTGGAGTCCCTCCAAAGAGGTTTGGCAAAAAAAGAAAAAATAGAATATGTCAGCTGATTCTGTTTCCGCGCAAGTTCATATTTGTTTTAAAAAAATAGTTTTATCCATTAAAGGCGACAAGTAAAGAATGTATTAGCTTTAAATCTACCTTAAGTACCATGTGGCCAGTAAAAATTTGATTAATAACTTTTTTCAAACATAAATAAATTGTATAATTTTTAGTTTTATAAACTAGTTAGGAAGTGACAACGGTTTATAAACCCCAGCTCACAACGCGACCCGTTCCACCGGGTCACAAAGTTACGTACAACAATTAGGGATCCTTTCGGAGCGCACAAATAATTTAAATTGTCCGCAATTGCCGGCCAGCATGGCCGCACTAATTTCCAAGCTTAGGGCCTCATATGCGAAACATTATTATGAATAATAGACGCAATTTGGTTTGAGGTGAACATCTGCATGATTTTTAGGGTTATGTACCTAAAGAGTAAGAAGCTTGATGGCCCGGTAGGAGAACGCATTGCAAGCGTTTTTTCAAGTTAAGCAGCCCCGAGCGTTATTTGTACTTGGATGGGTGACTAAGTGCCATAAAACTTTTAGATGTTTTATGTGCTTCGAAAGGCACGTTAAGCCGTTAGTCCTGATTGTCGCTATTGTTTAGCAGTCGTCAAACTATGTAAGCTTGAAAAATGTGACATTAGTGTTGGCCACTTCCACTCACGAAAAAAAGCACCAGTATAGCTAGTTTTTTTTAGTTATATAAAGTAGTTCGGAAGTGAAAACGGTTTACAAACCCCACCTCACAACTCGACCCTTTCCACCAACGGTTCACAAAGTTACGTACAACAATTAGGGCAGTCCTTTCGGAGCGCACCGATAATTTAAATTGTCCGCAATTGCTGGCTGGCATGGCCGCATTAATTTCCGAGCTTAGGGCCTCATATACGAAACATTATTATGAATAATAGACGGAATTTGAATTGGGGGAAACATCGGCGTGATTTTTTAGGGATACGTTAAGGGTACCAAGCGGTATTAATGTGATAAGTGGCCGACACTGTCGTCAGATTTTTCAAGCTCTCTTAAGAGCGGCCTGCCCGTCTTACTTTTTATACAAACGCTCGTAAGTGATTATGGCGTTGTAAGTGATCTTTAATGAAAATTTTTGAACTAACAGGTATCTTGTGCGCTATTTCTAGGTTTCTATCGAAATCTAAATATCTATAACTCAAAGGTGACTGACTGACTGACATAGTGATCTATCAACGCACAGCCCAAACCACTGGACGGATCGGGCTGAAATTTGGCATGCAGGTAGATGTTATGACGTAGGCATCCGCTAAGAAAGGATTTTGATCAATTCTACCCCCAAGGGGATAAAATAGGGGATGAAAGTTTGTATGAAACTTTGTCAATTTTAAACCGATCGGATGAAGACTTTGCATGCATAAAGCTACTATGACGTAGGCATCCCCTAAGAAAGGATTTTGATAAATTACACCCCTACGCGAGCGAAGCCGCGGGCAAAAGCTAGTAAAAAATAAAAATTTGGAAAAACAAATTTGGTATAAGCCTCCAAAATCTGCTTTTTTGCACAAATTTTACCTGAACTTCGATCGTTCATAAAGAAAGAGTTTATTAATGTGTCGCGATCTTTTACTCATGTATGTTCACCAATTACTCGAAAACGCCTGGAACGATTATATTATTATTGTTGTTTCAAAGATTCAAATGTTTATTCAGTAATTAGACCTTTACAGGCACTTTTACACGTCAATAAGTATAATTTATGTTACGTGTAAAGTATATTAAAATTTAATTTATTTTTAAAGAACAGCTACCGATACCAGCGCTTCGTAACGACCACTGCTGAGAAGAAACGCCGAAAGAAACTCATTTTTACAGTATTGGTCGCCTACTCGCCAGTAAGGCTTTGTCATATTATTGTTATTGTCTTTTAATTAATAAATACTTATAATATAATACAATGTTGACACATTATAACAAGTAATGCTTGCGAACAAGTAAACAAACATAAATTGCGTAATAAAAAAATAAAAAAATATTAAGTAGTCAAAAAAGCGAAGCCGAGCTGACCAGTCCCTCCGGCAGCACCCGTTCACGAGTTGAAAGGGTATACTTGTCATTTGGTCCCATAGAAATTTTATCAAAATCGGTCATGTAGTATGGGGTTACGTCGGAATTTTAAAAAGTTATTCACCTTTTCGGCCATCTTCGCGCTAAGTGGATAAGCCTCTGGGTCTTCCGGCCCTGGGCTCTGCCTGCTTAAGACCGGCCTTCCCGTTTTACTTTTCATACAAACGCTCGTACGTGATTATGACGTTGTAACTGATTTTTCTTGATTTTTTTGAACTAACAGGTATCTTGTGCGCTATTTCTAGGTTTCTATTGAAATAAATTAATAAAATTTGGAGAAAAAAATTCTGTATAAGCCGTTTCGACCGTTTATAAAGTACTCATAAATTGTAAAGGTATTCGATAGAAACCTTGCAAATGTAATAAAATTTTTAAATAAAAAAACATTTATTTCACACACTTGTAAGGCTTATTGAAAAACAGGTATCACCTGCAATAAGTTTTTATGAAATTTCCGCACCGAATGAAAAGTGAATAGTCCTAATTTTCAACGGATAGTTAATAATTTCATTCAATAGAATGTAAACCGAACCCTCAGGCGCTATCTCTCCCTTTTTGCTTTGCCTCTTTTTCTAGCATTGCCCTGAATGAAACAACAAGCTTTTCAAACTATGCTCGCGTTGACGACAGAGCGGCCGGGAAGGGCTGCTCTGTCTATCCCATTATGGATAAATTCGGTGATAAGTAGTGTGTGTGTTAGTGTGTGTATGTGTGTGTGTGTGTGTCTAGTACTCAACTCCAAACAATCTCCACAAGACACGTTGTCAAAAAAGGTCCCCGTATATGGGGATAATTTTTAATGAGAGTAGTTGTTTGTGTTGTGTCTAAACGAGGGAGCTTATAACATATATATTTGCCAGAAATTACGTCTCTGTTTAGAATATGAACACGAGTCAAAGGAGCGAGCGTTTTATTATAATGTTTATTTTTTCAAAGGTATTAATTTACTATAATAAAATTAATCCAACGACAAGAACGTAGTTGCTTAGTTGTTTTTACAATTAATTTTTTTATAACCGTTAATATCACATATTTTTGGAAGGAAGTTCCTTTTTAGACGTTTCGCCCCGTCCGTACTTTTACAAGAAGAACTTTGTGACAAAAATACCGCCAGGTGAAGTAGTTCCGCTAGGCGAAAGAAGTGTATGATTTTTCCGTCACTTTTTTTGTTACGAATTAAAGTGGAAGGTAATTTCACAAGTTTGACTATCTCGACGTTAACTCAGTTGGGAGATCGTATGCCTGAGATGGTCGTTGTTTCCAGTTCAAATCCAGCACACGCCAATATACTTCTAATTTTTTTTTTCTAATTTTAATTTTTAATTTATTATTAAAGTGTAAGATTTTTCCGTCACGAATTAATAATTTTCTACGAAAGGAACTTCGTTCCAAACAAGTGTTCCACAGCACTCGCCTTCTTTTTAGCGTTCCGTACCTGAGAGGTAAAACAGGACCCTATTACTAATACTTCGCTGTCTGTCTGTCACCATGCTATATCTTAAGAACCGCAATAGCTAAACAATTGAAATTTTCACAAATGATGTATTTCTGTTGCCGCTATAACAACAAATACCAAAAACAAAAAAAGTAATATTTAAGGGGCGCTCCCATACAACTGTAGCGGGAGCGAGGTGATATGCTCGACCGCCACAAAGGGAAGATCTTCCCGCCAGGCATGTTGTTGCGCCTGGGGAACCGCGGCTCCGACGGTGTATCGTCGGAAGTTGTATATATGCAGCGAATCGGGCGAACTCTAAGATCGAGATGTAGGATACTGCTGGCGCCATCTCATATGCTTCTTGTGAACTATCGTCGGTTTGTCTCTTGATTGTTGTTCCTCGTAGTGGCCGTAGAGGTCGCCACAGGACTCCCTCCCAAGACTGAAGGTCTGATAGCTTTTTCAAGTGCAGTCTGTGCTTCATGTCGTAGCTTGCAAGTGCCAGATGATTCTTGTCCCAGTGAGTCGGGAGCCTTCCAGTGAGTCGGAAGTGAATTGCTTGCTCGTGGCCTGCGGTGAGTCGAGACCGTGCTGAGCGTGCTCGTAGTCTGCGGTGAGTCGAGACTATGTAGAGCGTTGTCGACTTTGTTGGCGCCGGAATGATGTCCTGCCGGAGTGCCACGCTGGAGAGTAGATGCCTCAGATCCAGGGTGCGATGCTACGGGGGATGCGCCGGTCGCTGAAGTCGTCGAGTGAGTTGTGGGTGCTTGGTATCAGGAACAGGAAGCTCGGTGAGTCGGCTGCGATGGACCTGAAGATTGACCCGTTGTACTGGCTTGCTGTGAGAGACTGCTGCTGACCAATATTGACTGAGAGAGAGGAGCAATGATGACAGAGTTCAACGATGCTGACGAAGGCTGCTTGGCTGCTGATGATGGAGAAGGTTGCTTCCAATCACGTCGGGGTCACCACTGTAGCGTGAGCGAGGTGATATGCTCGACCTCCACAAAGGGAAGATCTTCCCGCCAGGCATGTTGTTGCGCCTGGGGAACCGCGGCTCCGACGGTGTATCGTCGGAAGTTGTATATATGCAGCGAATCGGGCGAACTCTAAGATCGAGATGTAGGATACTCTGCTGGCGCCATCTCATATGCTTCTTGTGAACTATCGTCGGTTTGTCTCTTGATTGTTGTTCCTCGTAGTGGCCGTAGAGGTCGCCACACAACAAAGGTATTTTTGGTACGGAACCTTTGCAGTTGTACTTCGCAATCTGACTTGCACTTGCCCGATTATTTCTCTCTATAACGTTCTTTGAGGCGTAATGGTTAACACGCTATTCCGCCAAGCCGGAGAACTCTGGTTTCGATCCCCAGCCAGGGAAAGTTGATAACTGGATATGTATATTTAGTACTTTTATCATTAATTTATTAAGAATATAATATTATCATGTTAGCAGAATGTCCCCTGAAAAATGTGCTCACAGGATAACTCCGTGAATACCCGAAAAATGGAGCAAAATAGGAGACACCTTTGCCCAGCAGTTGGGCAGTATAGGTTAAAAAAAATTGGCATGAAACTTATACTACTCCTCTTTTTTGCCGGGGGATAAAAATAGTAACTATTTAGCGTCTAGTCAGTATTCGCTTACTTGCGCCGTTGCGTGTGCGTCACGGGTTAATGCGTATTCTTGAAGATGACAATATAATTTACATAAGCCGGGATTGTGGCACGAGCTCCACAGCATTCATTAGTTAACAGCCGTCTGTCACTGGGGCTTTAAAAACATATAAAGGTGCCTCTCTTTTACAAGCTTTTATTAAACTTGCAATATCGATATTAAAAATTTTATTTAAATTATGACAACCATCAATGTATACCCTGTCCACGTATCAACTATAAATATTAATTTCATTGTGAGTTGACTTTCTTGGAGAAAATGCTACAGTGCAGTTTGTTACCGCTTCTTCTGCACTAGCGCTTTAGAGTCGGCAGTAAACTTATCTTTGAGTAACTTTTTGACGTCAACAGTTATTGTGCAACGAAACAAAGTGACGATTATTAAGAGATATTATAAATATCCTATGATAATAAAGATATATTTGAATTTAATTGAATCTTCATCGTCATCAACCGAGCGTATTCCCGGTCGCATCCTCAGCGGTAACTCTTCAGAGCCTGAAGTCCGCTACCTGACACAGAGCGACTGCCGTCTGACCTCCACAACCCAAAGGGTAGACCAGAACAAATCCTTGGATAGGTGTGAGCACGCTAGATGGCGTTCGGGACCCACAGTTTATACGTGCCTCCTGAAACAATAAATCATCTTTCTTTTCGGATAATCAGGTGATTCAAGCCTGCAATATTCTAACCAGACTGGAAACAACTTTTCACAAAGTATGCTTCCCAGTAGGATTCAAACCCACGACGCCAAGTAAAGTGGCTATTTTTCGCCTTTATTGCCCACCTATTCACCTTTATTCACCTTTATTCGTTTGTATATTATGTGACATCTTGCCACTTGTGAAACAATTTTGATGATTTTTTTTATTTAACACCTTTCCTGTTTTGTGGATTCCATAATATTTTGGTGAAGAATATGAAGATTATGTTACATGGTCTGTATAACTAACCAGATGTAAATCGCCTAATTACACCAGGAACTAGGTCACCATACTTATTGTAACATAATCTCATCATTTTCCTCGCGTTTTCCTTATCTGGGATCGGCTCTGTATGTCAATGCTCTCAATTTCTTTCTATCATGAACCATATTTGCCCTAGCCTTTCCTTTCCTTCATATCTGTACTCCTCACACATTCTCACCACTTCTTTTCCAGCCTTCCTTTTCCTTTACAGCCATCTGGCTCCAGGTGACCCATTCTCTTAGCCAAGTGTTCACCATTCCTTGTCATATTGTGACATAATATATTAAATAAAAATATATAAGACTGTATATATATTAGGGTGTCCCAAAAAAATCGGAGTATTTTTTTTCCAACGCATACCCTCTTATTATGTTTAAATGGTGCCCAAACACTTGTAAACGAAATTTTACGTACTTAGAACGATAGGAACCCGTGCCGACTTGCATCGACACTTGTTCGTTCTTGTTCATTACGGCGCGCCGTAGTGACTTGTTGAAGTGCTTGCAATTACTCGTTTGTTTTATTAGTAAACGCATTATTTTCGTTCAGTCAAGATGTCAGTAGAATTACGCAGTTCTAAAAAAGGAATATTTTTAATAGGGGATGTAAAACATCAAATAACTGGCTCTAAATTACCGTCTAATGGACAAGTATTGGCAGTTCTATTCTACAATATTCGTGAAGTGAAATTAAGTGTCAATGAGAGCGCGAATCTAGCTATTCGTGAGTGCATTATTTATTGGGAAAAGGCGCGTATACCAACCAGAGCTTTACCTAATTGTGTTAAGAAACTAGTTACCTTATACCAAGTTTGGAGAGATTTGCAAAAAAATGCGAATAAAACACAACAAATATTTGAGCAACGACGACAAGAGTTTGTTTCAAACTTGGATAATTTATTTGACATTGCACACGCCGATGCACTTCAATTAATAAAAATAAATGAAGATAGAATATTCTTAGAGCGTCAAAGAGAGCCAGGCAGGCCTGGTCACTTAGCTGGAGTGGACAAAAAGTTAACCGAAAAAGAGGAAAAAGCACGCCTTCGAAGCATCGAGGAACAAAAACGTCGCATCAATTATTACGCATCCCTAGCAGCCCCTTCTACGTCTTCTTATCAAGAACATTCATCTTCTGAATCTGAGGTAATGGATTTACAGCATAATTTGTCCACAATAGCCGAGACCGCCCAGTCCGATTCCAAGAAAACTTCAATAAGACGAAATTTTATCACTCCCAAGTTAGTAGCCGCTTTGGATAGGTGTCAGCTAAGTATGAGAAATTCTGTATTTATTATTGAAGCTACTATTGAAGCACTTGGTCTTAACATTGACGAATTTCCCATTAGTAAGTCCTCTATTCAAAGAATTCGTACCGAAAAACGAAAAGAGCGTGCACAGGCTATAAAAATCGATTTCCAAAACGAAGTGCCGGATATTGTAACTATCCACTGGGATGGAAAACTGTTACCAGCTCTAGATGTGCGCAAATGTAAAGAAGAACGCCTTCCGATAGTAATTTCATATGGTGAAAAAGAACAACTTATTGCGGTACCGAAATTGGACAACTCTACTGGCAGCGAACAAGCACAAGCAGTTTGGAATGCGGTTACAGACTGGAATCTCGAAGATAAAGTGCAAATTCTTTGTTGCGATACAACTGCATCAAATACTGGTCGCCTTAATGGTGCTTGTGTGCTTCTCGAACAAAAATTTAATAGAGAAATGCTTATTTTTGCTTGCCGCCATCACATTTATGAATTGGTATTGAAAGGAGTATTTGAAGCGAAAATTATTCAAGTGACTAATAATCCTGACATTCCTTTATTCAAGAAGTTCCGCGAAGCATGGAAAAATATTGATCCCGAGAAAATACAGATCCCTAAAGAAATTTTGTCACGTTTAAATGTTACACAAACTGAGAATCTACTGGAATTTTACCGATCTGAATTAACCAAGGAAATTATTAGAGATGACTATCGAGAATTGATTGAACTTTCTATCATATTTCTTGGTGGGGATACAGTAAGGAAATTTAAAATTCGCCCCCCAGGTGCTATGCACCAAGCGCGATGGATGGCAAGAGCAATTTATTCACTTAAAATTTCATTACTTAGCTCTCAATTTAAGATTCCCAACAAAGACAGATCGGCCTTATTAGACATCTGTGTATTTATTGTTACATCTTATGTCAAGCCTTGGCTGCAATGTATTTTGGCGGTCAAAGCACCTTACCAGGACTTGTGTTTCTTGAAAACCATGAAAGCTTACGAAACAGTTGACAAAATCATCTCAAAGGTGGCTTTACAAAAATTTTGTCAACATTTGTGGTACTTAATCGATGAACTGTTTTGTCTCTGTTTGATGACGATGTAACTGAAGAAACTAAATTAAAAATAGTGCAAAACTTATCAAAAGAAAATCTATCAGCTCACAGTAAACGATACATACCCTCCAAAGAAGATCTTTGTGGTTCACTTTACGAGAAAAACATTGAGGACTTTGTTTCCACCAAAAGTAAGGCTTTGTTTCATCGCTTGAAAATAGACGACAGTTTTCTCAACGAATGTCCAAATACTTGGTATAATAATGCTGCCTATCAACAAGCAAAGAAACAGATAATGACACTGAGAGCCGTGAATGATACAGCCGAGAGGGCAGTTAAGTTGATGCAAGATTTTCATGGGAAAATAACCGTCGAAGAAGAGCAGAAACAGTTTTTACTCCGTTGCGTTCAGGAACACAGGCAGATATATCCTGATTGTAAAAAGAAAACTTTGAAAAAGAAATTTCAAAAATAACGTTTTTTTATATTGAATACATGCGTAATAAAATAAACACAAAAAGATTGTTTTATTTAGTAAATAAAAATTAAGTTCTAAAATTTTCCCTATATTTTTCATACAAATTCTGTTTTAAAAGTTTGACACCAAGTCGGCACGGGTTACCCTTTTCCGATGCCTATATTTTTTTTTATTTTAGCTATTTGGATCAATTAGAAAAAATATAAAGGGTATGCATACCAAAAATCGAAAAAAAAAATTTCGCCCTTAAATGCTGGGACACCCTAATATATATATCAAAAAATAAATAAATAAATATATAGGGACAAATAACACTGATTAAGCTAGCCCCAAAGTAAGTTATAGACTTGTGTTATGGGATACTAACTCAACGATACTGTATTTTATAACAAATACATATATGGATAAACATCCAAGACCCAGGACAATTTGAAAAAGGCCATTTTCCAACTTGCCCTGACCAGGGATCGAACCCGGGACCTCTGGGTGGCGGACTAGCATGGTGACCACTACGCCACGGAGGTCGTCTATGGTAATAAATTTATAAAATTAAGGCTTAAAAACTTAGGCAATACATCAATACGGCACCTGCCCCAGCGATCGCAAGACAAATCGGCAAATTTGGCACGGAAGCAATCTGATCGAATTGAGTCACGATGGGTGATCCCAATGATGACTTATCCAAATAGACAGTAGCAGTATGGTGGCTCTTGCTGGTCTGTAAAAGCCGATCGAGGTTGAAGGGTATGCTTGATGTTAGGTGAAGAATGAGCGATAGGTACGTTACCAGATTGTCCAAGAAGCGTTGAAATAAAGCAAGTCACGCACTTCAGTTTAACAGTTTATTCCTCACACAGCACATACAGTATATACAATGGAAGGAGAATGAATATTAGATAGCACAGAATGAAAGTAGAAAGAAAGAGAGAAAGCACAGAATAATAGCAGCGAGAGCGCGAGCGAACCGAGCGGCCCACGCAACCGCGTGATGTAACGGTACCGAGTGCGCGTTTACATTCGCCTAGTACGAATAAATACACAATACACGAATATCGTACGGTAAGTGTTATTGATTATGTTATATTAATTAGTTACGTAAGTATGTAAGATGTATAATAATAATAATATAATAATAATAATCATTTATTCTCAACAAACAGATTTACAAGATAAATGTAGCCCTGGCTCTCGGACTAGGATAACCTGTATCCCGAGAACCAGTTCTTCCCTATTATAAGTTCTAGATACAAAAATTTTGTTTTCAAGATCAAATTTTGAATTTAATATAGATGATTACAAAATAATAATGACATGAGATTACATAAAATGTGTATAAATTTGATTTGCATGCATAACCATTAATTACTTCGACTCATTTTGCTAAATTAATGTGTTTGAAATATGAATGTATTTTTGTGTTAACTTGGGTGCTTGTATGTGTAAATAGGTGGGTGTGTACTTATAACTACAGTACAACCAATAGTTTCTCCGTACTGTCATAGTCTAAGCCATCCAACCAATTCTTTAATTCATTTTTAATTTTGTAATTGTTTAGGTTCATAGCATTGCTCTTATTTTTTTTGTTGTAGATTTTGTTAAATATGTTGTAGAGATACGGTGCCTGAAACTGAAATTGATTTTGTGCAAATGCAGATCTGAAAAACGGTACTGGACAGCGAACAACTCTCTTATTAGAGGGAATAAGACGTGGTATGTCCTCTGCATGATGTTTTCGCAAGCTGTTAAATATGTATAGTTTGCGGACAGATAAAACTTTTGTTTCTTCATGTAGACTTTGCGTAGGGTACGAATATGGTCGGCGCATTATGACCTTCAGGACAGCACGTTGTGCCCGTTCGAGTTCGATGATTGTCGTCTTGTTAGCGCTTCCCCATGAACAAATACAATAGCCAAGGACCGACTCACACAGTGCTTTGTATATTCTTAAAGAGAGTGATGTTTGAGCTACGTCCCTGATGTTTTTGAATGCATATATGAATTTTCTTGTTCTGCTAGCCATCATGGTAATATGCCTATCCCATTTTAGTTTATCATCTATAATAACACCGAGATATTTAAGATTACAGACTTTTTGTAAAGTAGCACAGTCTTGGCAACAATGCTGCACTTTTCTGTTGCATGGGTAAGTGTGCATTTTGATTTCAAAGTCAGGATCAGGGGCAGTAGCGTTTGTAATGGAGAAACACATAAAGTTAGTTTTAGATGTGTTTATTGTTAAGAGACTATTCTCTAGCCAACAAGTAACTATTGACAACCCGTTCTCAGCCAATTGTTTTGCTCTCTCCCACGAAATACCATGAAAGAGTATCGCAGTGTCATCGGCAAAGGCTACAATGTCCGCGCCACTGATTTCCAATTTGCACAAATCATTTATATATATAAGGAACAAACTTGGACCAAGCGTACTTCCTTGAGGTATACCATAATCACAAACAGCACTGCCACTGATATGGTTATCTACCTTGACGCATTGCTGCCGTTCAGTGAGATAGTCTTTGAACCATGCTAATGCAAGACCACGGACACCAACATTTTCCAATTTTGCTATCAATATCGGAATCGACACCGTGTCAAACGCTTTTTGGAAGTCAATAAAAACTCCAATGCATTTTTCCCCTTTGTCTAAATATGTAGATATTAATGAAGTTAGACGTAGCACCGCATCTTTTGTAGACTTGCCATTGCGAAATCCATACTGGTTATTTGCTAATATAAGTTGTTTGTCCAGATAGCCCATTAACCTCTTGTTTACGATCTTTTCTATTATTTTTGATAGACTAGTTAAGATTGAAATGGGTCTATAATTTGAAGGTGCAGATTTGTCACCGGACTTAAATATAGGACATACTATAGCCTTTTTAAACAATTTTGGAAAAACTCCTGTTTCAAAACTAAGATTGCACAAATGACATATAGGGTGAACTAAAAAGGGAAGAAACGTCTTGAGAAATGATACCGGTATCCGATCGCATCCCGGAGCACTGCTTGTTTTTAGGCTATTTATAATATCCCTAACTTCTATAGGGTCTGTTGGGAACAAAGCCAATGATTCAACTGGGGACTGTGACTTTTTGGAACCCTTGGCAAGTGTGATTTCGTCACTTATGAGCTTACTAAGAGTTTTGTTTGCTAGTTTGTTTCCCACCTGAGTAAAATATCGATTCACTTCATCTAAAGAATTGGTTGGGTTTTCTTTGATATTCAGTAGATTAGTATTTGTAGTCTTTGCGGAGGTTAGATTGCACACTTCTTTGATTATTCTCCATGTTTCTTTACTATTTTTGATATTTTTGTTAAATTCTGAATCATAATATTGTTTTTTCGCATTTTTTATAATATTATTGCAAATATTTCTATATTGTCTATAAATATTCATAAGTTCTTCATTTGTTTTATTTTGTTTTACTTTTTTGTGTAATTTGTCCCGTTTCCTTATACATTTTACAATACCCGTAGTAATCCATGGTTTTATGTGAGATGTATGTAAGATGTATGAGATGTATGTAAGGTGTATGTATGGATTTATGAATAATAAAGTGGGAGTAGCCCACAAGGTAATGGGCGAAAGTACTAATCATGTAAGCGCTGCGGTTAGCAACCAATCACTATTTTGATTCCTCTTATATGGAATGTAAGGATTTGTAAAAATGCCTTTCTTATAAAAAGTTCGGCCGCCTGGATAGGACAATTTGAATTAGAATTTTAGCATCCTTGGGTGACCATTGAAATGCCTACTTACGTATTTCAAGAAGAAAAAGCGGGAAAACGTACTCAGAATACTAAATAGTACAGAGGCCAACAAGATACCTGGCCCTCTTCTTATATCTTGAATTTTATTTAAACACAAAATAATATTAACATGAAAATTTAAAATTCAGATGGACTTGATTAAAATCTTTCTAAATATCATATATTTTCATGCTAATATTATTTTGAGTTTAAGAGAAAATTCAAGAGGCCCAGGTTGGTGGTTGTTGGCCCACTGAACTAACCTAAAATCAGCAAAGGTGAAGATTCAAAATTGAACGTGAATGCTAAGATGAAGAAGTAGGTAGAAGTTTTTCATTGCAAAGGCAATGCTTCATTGTCATCTTGTTAAGGTTTTCACGACATCCCTACAGATATATCTCTTAGGACTCTAGCAGATGAGCGAAAGTACGCACGCGACACTTGTCGGCGACCTACGTGTATGTCAAGCTTTCTTCGGCGACAGGCGCCATTTCGTGACAGCAGTGACAGACGGCGACGGTCACCTACACAGAAGTGTGATTTTTGAAACGCGGAGTCACCTAAACGAATTGTTTTCCCATACAAAAACCATTCGTTTAGGTGACTCCGCGTTTCAGAAATCGCACTTCAGCACTCACACACAATCACACAGATCGCTGATAGTGTTGCCCAAAAATCGATTGTTTCAATCGAAAAGTGTCAAACTATCGGTAGGCCTACTATCGATAGTATCGATCGATTACAACGAAAAAACTATCGATACTGTCAATAGTGTTGTTTATTTATTTCAATCATTTTTTTTATTTGTTTTTTATAACGCAATATAACTGATATAATCGATAGTATCGATAGTTTTTGTCGTCAGGATCAATTTCGGTACTATCGATATATCGATACTATTGAGTTTAAATTAAATACCGATATTCTAACGATCGCCTCAGATACCGAGAGCCTCAAAGGCCCTCTACTGAGAGAGTTGGAGTGCTGGAAGGGTGGAGTTTGCCCTGCAGGGGCACAGTATGGCTAAAAATACAGGAAGCTAACGAAATAAAGGAAGCAAAAACTACCGCCAGCTTCCAAAAGAAACTTAAATATTATATATACGATGATTGCTTGGAATGAATCTATTTTTATTACACTTATATAAAATAAAACTTTCATTTTTATACTGTGCGGTATGTAAAATTATGTATTTATTCAAGAAAACTCTAATAACATCAATAACATGAAATATTAAAACTACTTAAATAAAAAATAAAATAAAATATGTATAATCTAAAAAGAAACTAAAACCTTAAAACTAAATAAATATATACAAATATTATAAACTGACGCAATAATATATACCTTATTAAAATTTAATATAAATAGAAGAACAAATTACTAAAATTACAACTACTAATATATCTATAATAAAGAAATATCAAATAAAATTGACACATCTAGTTGCCTGGTACGCTGCATTGCTTTATACCCGTGTTCGCCTGGTGACGACAGTCAGTATGGATATTGTTTGTGCGACGAGGCGCTGCTGCCGTCGATTATTAATTATTACATAATATGTGACCGCGTGAAGCCGAAATGTGCGAGCTTGGCTCGTACAGTGCTACCTACCCTTATGTTATTTTTCATGATAACCGCACGCGCATTGTACATAAATAGTAATAATATGTGTTTTCTCAGTAAGTGAAATACTATTGTATTTTTTAATGGGAAAAAAATAAAGATCTTTAAACATAAAAATAGAAATATCGATAGGCTATCGAGTGGCAACACTAGTCGCCGACCGTCACCGTCAAGTGTCGCGGGCATACTGTCAATCATCTATAACAGCCCTTTCAATCGAAGATGTTGACATACTCTCTCTATTTCTTATGTATCTCTGGCAAGCACCATTTCTCCGCCGCGTGATTGCGTAGATCCAGAGCACCTGAGTAGGAAAAATATGGGTTCACTAATGAAATGCTTAGCGGAATTTACATCTGTCACCGCGTGATGGATGTGCCGGCTCTCAAAATTTTGGGCACGTAATGAGTTTTTCTTCGCCTGCAACAAATGGCGCTCATCCGTTTTCCTTTTTCGTTGTGAACGATTTGGTGACTAGAAATGACAACAAAATAAGTCACGACGTTTAGGAATACACTTGCATTACAGTACAAGCACATTCAAAGCGGTAGTGGTTAAGTCTGGACAACAAACAGGTATAACTGATGATGGAAAATGAAACTCCTAATGCAGAACCATAATGGTCCATAAACTACAAGAAATATATATGACATCTTAGCAAAAGTTGTTTAATATCTTGTGACCATTTTTTGTTGAGGTATGAAAATCGAAGCTCTGGTACACCTTATGCAGAACCAAGTTAATATGAAATAAAAAAATAAGAATTTATTGACAACAATAACGCAGCTACAAGTATTTTCTTATGTATTAAGGCATATTATTACGTATTTATATTAATACGCCAGAGTCATAAATTCTACGTGAACGATCAGCAAGTAATGTAATTATTATCATCCTTCCTTTTTTAGGGTTCCGTAGTAAACAAGGAACCCTTATAGTTTCGCCATGTCTGTCTGTCTGTCTGTCCGTCCGCGGTTTTACTCAGCGACTATAAGTACTAGAAAGCTGTAATTTGGTATAAGTATGTATATTAATTATGCGGAAAAAGTGGTACAATAAAATATTTAATATTTTTTTCTTGGATTAGCTCCCATACAAGTAAAGTCAAAAGTCAATTTTATTTTCTAGACTAACCAATCATGTGGGATATGGTTGAATAGGTCTTTCAAAAATATTATGAGCTTGTAAACACCGTTTTTAGATTTAGGGATCCGTTTCTGAAATATTTGGTTTTAAAGTGAATTTTTTTGTTAGATACAAGTGTCCCCCCCCCCCCTCTATCTGCTAAACGGTTATATATGGACACGTGAAAAAATTCACAGCTATAGTAAATATAACGAAATTTGAAGGAAAACTATCAAAGCTAAGTAGGGTTTACAATTTAAAATGTTAGAGGCGATAAAATGAACTTGGAAAAGGAAAATTTCAAACAAATTCAATAGTAAATTAGTTTTAGACGTTTTTAGTGGCATGAAATCAAAGTTGGTATTCGTAATTCGTAACTACGGAACACTACACTGCGCGTGGCCCGACACGCACTTGGCCAATTATTTAATTACTAAACTTTATTACAAATATTGTAACAGGCGGACTTAAGAATCCCCTTACCTTAGACTTCTCCGTACAAACATAGTCTAGGTTTTATTTTGAAATGACATGTGAGATTTCGGCAGTATTTTGGAATTTTAAAGAAATTGCATAAATATAGACATATAACTAGTTTTCGACAGTCAAATATGAACTTGAAAGAAAATTGAGAGCGTAAAAGTTCTCCTTACTGATGGTCAAATATGATATGTTACACTATATTCTCTTTTAAGTTCATGTTCTGACTGTGAAAAATAGTTATATGCCTTAATATATGCAATTTCTTTGAAATTACATATTTTTGCCAATATCTGACATGCCGTTTAAAAAAAAATAAACTAAATTACGTTTGTATGGGAAAGTCTGATTCCCACGGTTTTCTACCTTTGACTTAAGATTTTTGTAAAATAAATCAAATGTCATGAATGCTGAATAAATAAAGTTCCTACTTCTAATATTTTAAAATCACAAAATACTTTCGTCGTTTTGAAAAAGTAAATAATTAAAAAAAAATTTAAACTAAAAACCGACTTCACCCCCCAAACTACGCAACGATAAATGTCGATAATGTTTGAAAGAGCATACTTGTCGATAAATAAAATAAATAAATAATAAAATAAATAAATATATAGGGACAAATTACACTGATTGAGCTAGCCCCAAAGTAAGTTCGAGACTTGTGTTATGGGATACTAACTCAACGATACTATATTTTATAACAAATACATATATAGATAAACACCCAAGACCCAGGACAATTTGAAAAAGGCCATTTTCCAACTTGCCCTTGCCGGGGATCGAACCCGGAACCTCTGGGTGGCGAACTAGCATGGTGACCACTACGCCACGGAGGTCGTCAAGTATACGATACCTGACAAGTATGCTCTTTCAAACAAAAGAAGAATTTTCCAAATTGGTTCAGGCGACTTCGAGTCATTGGTAAACATACGTAACAAAAAAAAAAAACATACAAGATTTAGACTAAATTGACAACCTTCTTTTTTTTACAAGCTTTTATTTAGTTTCTATCTGACGGTCTGTCTGTCTGTCTGTAATCAAATCTTGCAAGTTAAATTTGACCCACTTCCCGGTTTCCAATTGAGCTGAAATTTTGCACACATACGTATATCGCGTGACAATGTAATATTATGATGACATCCAGCTGAACTGATGATGGAGTTGGCAGGTGGCCATAGGAACTTTGTAATGAAACGTCTCATCCCCATCGACTTTGAGCTCGTTTGATTCGTCTTGAGGAGTACTGAAGATTAAAGCTTGTTGTAATTTATTTTTTAAATAATTACTTGTTTTCGGTCGATTAAAACATAAAGTTTTATGATCAATGCTGTACTTGGACCGAAAGTATTAAGAAAACTTGAATTTAATTATAAATCCATATCGGCTGGCTTTTGTTAAGTACAAATAAATAAAAACTAGTAATCTTCAATACAATAATATCATTTTCCACGTAATCTTATTTAAGTCTAACACAACGTGGCATTCCATTAAGATAACAATTCATTCCAGATAGACGTCTGAAAAGAGATCTTGATATAAAAACTGGCCAAGTCCGTGTCGGATGCACAGTGTAGGGTTCCGAAGTTGCAAGTTACAATACTTTCTTCCGCTGGTTTATTACCATTTGTTTTTCTTTTAACTGTGTGCAAGTGACCAACACGAATGTCAGATATATCAAGTTGTACCTGACATAGCTTGATGACTACAATGATGATAGCCACGACCTTATTACGTGCCTTCCAAAGCACGGAGGAGCTTGAGACATTTTAATAAAACTTTTGGGCACCCATTCAAGTATGGACCATGCTAGTGGTTTCTTAACTTGCGAAAGCACCTCCTCTGTGTTATACACCGAACCAACGGACAAACTTTCTAGTAGGTTCTACCAGTCTCTTATCAAAGCTGCGGACGGTACTTCGTACAGACTAGGTTAACTATAATCGTCTTATTATAAAACCCAGACTAACTTTGTTAGTAGGTTTAAACCATTATCCACCCAATATGAAGTTGACATTGACAGGTGAGATAGGGTGACATTACTAGATGTCAACTTGATTTGGTCGGATAATGGTTTAAATCTAGTAACAAAGTTAGTCTGGGTTTTATAATAAGACGGTAAGGGTTTTTTGTCTGGACTTCGGAACCCTAAAGACGTTAATGCATTGAACCTAGATTGGTCTGGGCTTGGATTACGCCTACTGCGTCATGTGATTGGCTGGAATTGAACTCACTTTAGAAATTAAATGACCTTTTTGGTGGGTAATCTTTTCTCCGAACAATTTTTGCGAATTAATGATTGATATTCGTATTAGAAACCGAAGTTTGCGTCGGTGTCGTGAACTTTTTAACCGACTTCAAAACAGGAGGTTATCAATTCGACTGTATGTTTTTTTTTGTATGCAATGTTACACGTCCGTCTACTCGTCCCTCTGTCTGTCTGGCACCAGGCTATATCTCATGAACCGTGATACCTTCTTCTTATTATTATCAAAGAGCTAAGCTCTTGTCTGTGGAGCAACCAATGCCTTCCATCTCTCTCTGTCTAAAGTCAACTCCTTACATCCTTGTAGGTTGAAACATTAATTTGATCCTTTAGTTGTTTTATAAAACGATCTCTAGTCCTTCCTTCAATATACCTAGGCAGTTGAAATTTTCATAGATGTTGTATTTCTATAACGGCAAATACTAAACACAGAATAAAATAAATATATATTTAAGTGGGGCTCCCATACAAGAAACCTATTTTTTTTTCAGTTTCTTTGCTCGATATTCATAACGGCAACAGGTAAACGCTTGAAATATTCGCAGAATATTAAATTGTGTATTCGCTTTAAAAAGAAATAGTTAAACTATAATAAAATAAATGTTTAAGGGGGGCTCTCTTACAACAAACGTATTTTTTTATAAATTACGGTACGGAACCCTTAGGGCGTGAGTCTTACTCGCACTTAGCTGGATATTTATTTATTATGATATAATGATGCGCAAAGAGTTGACTGCCTCCGTGGTCCAGTGGTCAAGGCGTTCGCCTTGTGACTCGGAGGTCATGGGTTCGATTCCCACTGGGAAGCATACTTTGTTAAAAGTTGTTTCCAGTCTGGATAGGATATTGCAGGCTTGAATCACCTGATTATCCGAAAAGAAAGATGATTCCGTATTTCGGAAGGCACGTAAAACTGTGGGTCCCGAACACCACCTAGCGTTTGATCATCAAACTATCCAAGGATTGGTTCCTGGTTTGCCCTTTGGGTTGTGGAGGTCAGACGGCAGTCGCTCTGTGTAAAAACCAGTAACCTCGTCAAATTTCCTTGGTTAGGTAGCGGACCCCGGGCTCTGAAGCGTTACCGCTGAGGATGCAACCGGGAATACGTGAGGATGATGATGATGATGAATGATTCGCAAAGAGTACTCGTATCAAAGACATATTAACTTGCCGCCATATTTTTCAATCCATCTAAACAATATACTTAAAGTTGATAATAAAGTGCAACTAATAATTTATTGATCATTCCATTCACAGACTAACAAAGACAACATCGTAACAATATCCCGATCTTTCACAAAACGCTGAAATATTTTCGTTTTCAACATTGAAACTCACACGATTTTAATTCTACTTTAACCACTTTGAATAAAGTTTAAACTCGTGTGGATGGCTTGCGATTTGAGTGTTGAAATGCAGAATTTTTGCATAGGGAAATAAAAATGTGTTTTATCTATCGCAATGAATGGCAATGCGGATTATTCGCACGCAAGATAACTCCCGGAATTTGCATGGTTGCGGATGCACTTTTACAGAATTGCTGGAAAAAATGTGCTGGGTGTTATTCCTTTTGGTTATGAGATATGGGAAATCTCCACGGGTAAGCTGGATTGAATGATAGTTAGGTCTTATTTGAAAATCTTTTAATTTTTAATTTGGATGCAGTCCGCTTGATCAGTCATTTTGGAAATCCTTGGGAGAGGCCATTGTCCAGCAGTGGACGTTATGCAGCTTAAATGATGATGAAGATCTTATTTGTGGACTTAACCGTGTTCGAAGCGTGAGCAAAGTAAAAAATTCAAAACCACTCCAAGTCAACAAGCTTATAAAACATTAATAAATCCTCTCAAACCCGTCCGGCCAGTGTGGAGAGTGGCTGCTCTGACCCAGTGTGGCTCAGGAGTACAGGGAGGGTCATGTTCCTGCAGTAGAGATAAAAAAAGACCTGATGACGAAAAGTCTAACTTATTAATCTGTCAAGCGCAGCATAAGACTGCTAGGTAGCATAAGACCACTTGCTAGGTATATATATATATATGCATATATCGATAGTTTGTTCGCCGTCAGGACCGATACTATCGATAGTATCGGAAATACCGTGCCATATGCCCTTTGACTTAAATAAAATACACAGATTTAAATTAAATTAAAAAAAAGAAAACAAATCTAATACTTGAAATCACAAATATTTCCACACCAATTCCCGTCGAACACAAAACAAGGAGTTGTTATAAAAAGCGGTAACAAGTTGAACGACAAGCAATCCAAAGTTGCGCCGTCAATCAGCGGCCGCACAAACAGCGCAAACAATTGCCAAGCGAAAATAGCAATTGTGGATTTGTTCCGTCATCCCCTGATTTGTTAAACAACTTCGCAGCTGAAATGGACCAAGTTCCTTCGCATACAATGCCCCGTATTACCACAGTCTAAAAATTGTTACATAAAAAAATTATTGAAAATAGCAGTGTAGTAAAATGTTGTGTTGTTTGTTATTACACTGTGGTCGTTTGGTAATGAGTTTTGAATATGTACAGCAATGAGAGTTGTCACGGAGAACGCTGTAATTTCCATTTCGTGATTGGAACTCCCCGGCGACACCTGAGACGGCGTTTGTCAAACCCCCGGCCATTTTCCCTGTTTTTGTAAACATCAAATATGTAAGGGATTATTCATGGCTAGCCTCTGAAGGTTTTACGGTCGAGTTTACGACACTTTTGAACGCCCTTCAACTAACGGGGAAAGTGGGCCCTGAAAGTGAAATCCATGTTACTTAACAAGTTTGCACGATACCATTAAATTGTGTTTAACAATTTCTTGTAATGTCTTATAAAGGTTACCTTTGGGTGATTTTTTGAAAAGTCTTAAAGAGATGACAGAAGTTTGTAAATGTTTACTTTTATTAAACCACTAGCTTTTGCCCGCGGCTTCGCTCGCGTAGGGGTGGAATTTATCAAAATCCTTTCTTAGGGGATGCCTACGTCATAGTAGCTTTATGCATGCAAAGTCTCAGCCCGATCGGTTTCAAATTGACAAAGTTTCATACAAACTTTCATCCCCTACTTTATCCCCTTGGGGGTAGAATTGATCAAAATCCTTTCTTAGCGGATGCCTACGTCATAACATCTACCTGCATGCCAAATTTCAGCCCGATCCGTCCAGTGGTTTGGGCTGTGCGTTGATAGATCACTATGTCAGTCAGTCAGTCACCTTTGAGTTATATATATTTCGATATTGACGACTTTTTTTAGGGTTCCGTACTAATAGGGTAAAAACGGGACCGTATTACTAGGATTCCACTGTCCGTTCGTCATTCCGTCCGTCTATCTGTAAATGATTATTGTACGGAACCCTTCCTGGAAGTCCGACTTGTACTTAGCTGGTTAGAAAAATACAAAATTAGTCGTAATATTAATTGGGTTCTTACATTTTCTTAACTATGACTTTGATTGTAGAATTTGTAGATAAATCATTATAAATCTACCTTGACTTAGGAAAAAAAGAGCGAGGTGAAGGTGAAATTATCGGCTAGGTGCGAGTTGGATTCGCGCAAGAGAGGTTCCGTACCATTATCTATAAAAAAATCGTTTGTCGTATATTGTTTTTATAGTATTTGTTGTTATAGTGGCAACAGAAATAGATACATTATCTACGCGTGAGAATTTAAACTGTTTAATTATCCCAGTTTATGCGAGAGACAGCCTGGTGAGAGACAGACGGACGGACGGACAGCAAAGTTTTAGTAATAGGATCCCGTTTATACCCTTTGGGTACGGTACCCAAAAAAACTATTAAAGTGATAGATTGCTACTCACAACGTCCAATGATACAATGTCAAATCAAATTCTTTAGCTATTCGCCCATTCTCTCGGTTGAATTTTGCGATTTGTGAGTTAAACCCTTCGACATAAAAACTAAACCTTTAACATTTTACTTAAATGTCGCTAATTAAATGTCTGGACAGAGGTGTGTCTTGGACGCACTTCGCTTACATTTATTTCGCTCATTTACATTCAAAGCGAGTTCTGCAGGCTGAAATGTGTCGCTTACTGCCTTTACCTTTTTCTTTTTTGTATTAATTATTTATTGTTTTCATTATTTCCACTAGGTTAACTTTATGTTGGTGGTTTATTTAAAATCAGGAGCTTTTTCTATTCTTTAAATTATTAATAGTAATTTTGAACTTTTGAGTGATGCCTCAAAACGTGTGACTTTTCACACACGATGAACGAATGCCTATGAAAACTTCGTAACGGTAGCAAAACGGCCAAGCATCACGTTTTGACTAAAATGTAGAGTATGTGAAGTTAGGCCTGGTAAAGTAAGGGTACATAAGATCAAAAATCTTGGCTCTAGATGAGATCTGACCACTTTTTCATAGATTTTGATTTAAGTGTAGTATAGAGCTTTTAGGTTTAGATCGTGTACTCTTTAGAGCTTGGCTTTATACGAGATCTGATAACTTTTCACAGGGTAAGCTATGTAGACTCGTCTTGGCAACATTTTTACATAAAAATGTTTTTGGTGGGATATTATTTTGCTATGGATTTTAAGATGCATAATTTTTTATTCGTTGTGCTATGGAAATAGTTCCTAGAAATAGGCGAAGGAAAAACTACCTTCCTAACCCAAAATCTCTTTAAGATATAAAGGTCACAAAGTCACGTCCGCCTTTGGATGGCGTCTCGGAGCGCCTGAGAAAGACCGGACAGGAGTGACGTCACTTATGTCGCATTTGTAGGCGTAATGTAAGAACATTTGTTCGGGTGCTATGTCAAATATTGCGCTTACAGTATTGGCCTCATAACAAAAGTAGCTATAATTTTTTTAAGACAATCCTATGGTAATATTATTATTTAAACTTTTTATTACTTCTGAAAGTGACTTTTTCAATCAACTAAATACCAAAGTTAATGAATCAATAAAAAAATATTATTGTGCATAAAGGCCTTTTTTACGTAATTGCTTACAAAATTGAAGACATTTATCAAAATCTACTCATTATGCATCTTCTCTGTTATACAAAATTAATAAAAAGAATTAACTAAACTGGTTCAATATCCTTTATCTCAATACCTATCCTTCAAAACAATACACTAAAAAAGATTGCTTCTTCCTTGCTTCATTAAATTAACCCCGAATCTACTGCTAACTAATTTCGCGTACCGAAATTATCAAACCTACCATTTCTAAATATTAATATTATCTCTCGACCCCAACTAAATAGCTCCCGTTTGAGCCATCAAACTTCATTACGCCATACGGACTAACTACCACCATGATAGCTCTAAACAAATTAAAAAAACGAAGGCTCTACGATCCTCTCTAAAACTCTGGTAATATCCTCAATAATAAATGAGACGAGCTAACTTCACGCCTGCCCCAACACTCCAGCTCTCACACTTAAAACTTTTTAAACATCCTATATAAACAACGCTTACTTGCAAATTTAAATTAACTTGCTATACTCATAAAGTTCAAAATTGAATAGCAGAAAAGTAAAGGTTGTGCTAAAAGTTGGGTAACGGGTGCTGAATTAGACATGTGTTAAAAGCTTAATGCACTAATAGGCAAGCTTCTACGTTGCAGTGTAAGATGATATTTTTCGGTTAGCAATGACCGCTTTATTGACGGCCATAAAACCTTGTTTGAGAAAATATATATTTCAAGTTTTATTAATATTAGTTTTTTCATAAACATTCAGTGTACATTTTTAGTTTTTTTTTTTTTACCCGGCTCGAAGGAACGATTGTAGGTGGCGTAAGTTCACCGAGTGGTATCCCAGAAATGGGAAACGTTGTGTAGGCGTCCGGCGGCTAGGTGGGTCGACAATCTCAGGTAGGTTGCTGGCAGAAACTGGTTTGCGATGGCAAGGGATAGAACAAGATGGCGCATACAGAAGGAAGCGACGATGATAATGATGTAGGTTTTTGCTTCTCGATTTTTTTATGTCATAGGGCGGTAAACGAACAAGCGGGTCACCTGATGGTGAGTGATCACCGCTGCCCATGGACAACTGCAACACCAGGGGTGTAACAGAAGCGTTGCCTCTCACAGAAAATCGACGACTGAGTAGTAGCGTCACTGCGTCTATGCTTCGTTCGGTGAGTAAAGACCGGAGGCCCCCCTCCCTCCCCTCGCCCCTCCCCCTTCATCTTCCCTTCCTGAAAGGCCGGCAACGCTTCTGTTACACTCCTGGTGTTGCAGTTGTCCATGGGCAGCGATGATCACTTTGACGACCTCCGTGGCGTAGTGGTCACCATGCTAGTCCGCCACCCAGAGGTCCCGGGATCGATCCCCGGTCAGGGCAAGTTGGAAAATGACCTTTTTCAAATTGTCCTGGGTCTTGGGTGTTTATCTATATATGTATTTGTTATAAAATATAGTATCGTTGAGTTAGTATCCCATAACACAAGTCTCGAACTTACTTTGGGGCTAGCTCAATCAGTGTAATTTGTCCCTATATATTTATTTATTTATTTAGACATACCCGTAAAAAAAATTCGGCATTTCCATACAAAATTGAGCATCCACCCGGGTATTTTTATAGGAGTGTCGATTTCTTTTTACCCGAATTCGCCAGAACGAGGAATATTTTTTCGAGAGTATGTACCTATATATATGTATGTACGTATGTATGTATAATTGTTTGGCACGCTATGCAGCCTGAACGGCTCGATGGATTCTTGCTTGAGAGGTGTCGTTACATTTGTTTTTTGCTGTAAGAGTGACATTGAGTATATCAACATAATAAAAACAAAATGGCGGAATTTTGGCGCCAAATTCTAATGTTTGGCACGCTATGTAGCCTGAACAGCTCAATGGATTTAATCTTGAGAGTAGACATTAGATTCGTGTTAATTCTGAGAGTGACACTGAGTATATAAAAGGGCAGTCTGGTTTTTTATATATTTATCATGACTTGTTGTTTTTTGGTTGTTATTTCATTATAATTATACTAATAGTGCTCTAGTGCAGCCCACGGTTCTTATTGTGGGTATGTCCCTTTCACGTTGTATACGCACATATAGGTTAGGCAGAGACACACACTTACTCATCATCATCCGAGCGTATTCCCGGTTGCATCCTCAGCAGTAACGCTTCAGAGCCCGGGGTCCGCTACCTAACCAAGGAGATTTGACGAGGTTGCTGGTTTTTACACAGAGCGACTGCCGTCAGACCTCCACAACCCAAAGGGCAAACCAGGAACCAATCCTTGGATAGTTTGATGATCAAACGCTAGGTGGCGTTCGGGACCCACAGTTTTACGTGCCTTCCGAAACACGGAATCATCTTTCTTTTCGGATAGTCAGGTGATTCAAGCCTGCAATATCCTATCCAGACTGGAAACAACTTTTCACAAAGTATGCTTCCCAGTGGGAATCGAACCCATGACCTCCGAGTCACAAAGGCAAACGCCTTGACACTGGACTACGGAGGCAGTCAAGTCAGAGACACACACTTACTACGAAGCGATAATGAGGCACAAGTAAAAGAAGAATTCAACTTATAAGATTCAGTCTGTCTCTATCTTATTGCTTGTTGTCTTAATCTTCATTCCGTATTCATGGTATCTTATGAGATGCAAATGGCAGATCTCAGCGACCAGTCCGCAGCTGTCGGTTTCATTTACAACTAGTTTATGTGCCAACATGTTTCTCTATTCTATTTTAATTTAATTTAATGCTGGTATGGGAGGAAAGAAAAAAGTAAGATGTTCTCTTTCCGTATAAATAGTAAAAGTTGTTCAAATGAAAACCAAGCAAAAAATTAAGTTTTGTTAGTTCGCGATGAAACTAGCAAGCCAGCTCCATTTGGTTATCTTTCCACCTACAAGCTCAGTATTAGGTAGACGTGGACTTGTAGCTTCCAGCTGTATATATGAGTACCCCATAAATGATTAGTGGCTCCGTGATTTGCAGACCTTGCGTGTCACCCCGACTTGTTGAAGTTTTTCGGATAAAAACAGTTGTTTAGACAAAAAAAGAAATGTGGTGTCGTGGGACACCAGGCAGGAACGAAGTTCCTTCGGCTAATGTAGAATCGACACAATTTGCAAAAGAATTGTGTATACGACTGTCGCGCCTGCGCACGTCTCATTTAACGGTTTTATTTAACGAGGTCATCCTTACGGTTTTACTATCACATTTTTTTCAGTTCGGTCGCGCAGCAAAATCCCTATCTTCTAAAAGCCTGCCGTAAGGAACTTCGTTCCAAAAAGTTGCATGTAGAAAACTTTTTAGAAATGGCTGAGATTTGATATTTATAAAGTTTTCAATCGCCATATTTCGGCCATTTAGAAACATTTCGATAAACTGAATCGACAAAAAAAAAACTAAATGATTTTCGAATCTTTTCACCAAATTTTACGAGGATTAATTGATACGTTGGTTGCAAAGTGACAAACTGACAGCCGGACATAAGCATTTTTGGCCAATCTCGAAACAGACGCTTCGCTCGCTCGGTCAATAAAGATGTGATTACTTTATATACATTTCGTGAACTTATACAAAATTGTAGCACAGATATTTAAGACTATGCTTCAAAAACATATTTTGAACAATACGATTTTGCAAATACATTTGGCAAACTAACAACAATTGTGGAAACAGAGCAAATAGGCCACTAAAATGCCTTATAATATAATCGGTGGCTCACAATACGCGTCCAACGAACGCATGAAAATTAAACATAATGCCGCGTAATTACAACTCGAAAATTATAACGAAGCGTGGCCTTTGAATAATTATGAAAGGGTGCGAGCGGCGCTGGGATTCTGAATTCATAGCGAATGATACTTTCGTGGTTTCTATGTTATGATTATAATACTGGCTTTTGCGTATTATTTTATCTACATGCAACTCTCAACTATCATGCATCTTAAGGGTTTGATGAATTATTTGTCATACACGTTAATGGCGAACTTAATGCCAGGGGCTTTTCTACCAGTCAACCAACAAGTGATGATAATAAAGTAGTATTTCGAAGGAAGAACAACAGAAACCAAACCAAACTATAATATTGATGAATGTGTTCGTCCTTTGCCTGTTATAATATTTTATATTTAAATATTATTTGCCTTATATATACTTTTTTTACTACTTTTTACATTAATACATTTAAAAAAAAACCTGAAATAGCGAGAGGTTTTTTCCCTAGATATACTTCTACGATCTATGCGAGAGGAATCAGCAGAACATTCTATACGTTTTCTTCATTCCAAAACCAGCTTCTATATTTCTTAGGAAAATTTATAAAAATCTTCCTTGAAAACTATCTACTGGTATTTAGAAAATTTCGCTATCCCCTTTCACGTTTTATACATTCTCAAAGTATAAGCCTTAAAGAAAATAATATCTTGATAGAACAAATACACTTTATACTAGCAGAAAATGAAGTGAAACAGAGCTCGTCCCGCTTTCAGTATAAGATGAGCGTCTAACCACTTTACTACAAAACGATTTTAAAGTTAAACTAGACTGGTGGAGACATGGCTTTTGTCTGACTGGGACTATTGTGAACGACTCAGACGTAAGTATTGTTTATAAGAGGTACAAGAAGATACTTAATTCGTAATAATTGGCTACTCGACCACTATACAATGAATTTATTGTCTCGAATGGATTTGCAGATTTCTACAAACATATCTTTCTAACTTGATTTGATTTCAGAAAATGTAAAATTTTAATTAGTATCTTTACCTTTGTTTTTAAAATAAATATGCTATGATTTGAACGTTTCTTTCTAGTAAGTAACAGTTCAACGTGATTTGATTGATTTTAATCTAGGAACTACATTTCAATATTGGAACCACGCAAACTACATCTCTCTATAAATATAATAGTGATTCAACGGAAGCAATATAATGTAAAAATAAACTTAATGGCTCATAAGCATTATTTCATGGCCTGGATTCAAATTTAACATACGAATTGAAAAAAAAAATTGCGTGTAGTAATTATCAGAATATTTAAATGTCTGCATTTCTTATAAAGATAATTATCGCACTAATATTATACAAGCGAAAGTTTGTAAGTGTGTATGTTTGTTACTCTTTCACGCGCAAATGGCTAGACCAATTTTGATCAAATTGGTATGCAGGAAGCTGACACTCTGGATTAACACATAGGCTATTTTTTCCGCGGGTAACACCATGCAGCTAGTTAGAAAATAACTATCAAAAACATGCAAAAAAAGGTAAAGGCAGTAAGCGACATACACTTTAGCCTGCAGAACTCGCTATGAATATAAATTTGCAAAATAAATGTAGGCAAAGTGCGTTGAAGATACGGCTCTGTCCAGACATTTAATAAGCGAGAATTTAAGAGAAATTTTTTATTAAAAAGTAGAACTTTACGTCTTTATTTCGAGCGGGTTAAGACAAGAGTAATTTGAAAAATTATTTACACCTTTATACCAAAAGTAAAAAAAAAATCTAGTTATTTTTTTTATTACTGCCACAGGAATTTCTTTTCTGGATATATATATATATATGCCTCCCGCAAGAATTCTCAAAACGTACGATTGGAAGCGGCCTGCATCCAGCGTTCCTGCAACCTTGCTTAGGTCGTTCGACCACCTAGTAGGTGGGTATGCTACGCTGCGCTTGCCGGAACGTGGTCGCCGTTAGATAGCTTTTCTGCCCCATGCGTCTTCGGTTCTTCGCGATAATATGGGCCACTTGAGAGAATGGACGAACAACTGAGGAATCATGTCAATACACGAAGCGAATAGCAACCAGACACAGTATGACGTTTTTTCCGTCTACACGGGTCACGGACTCTACGGAAGTACCGAAACATAAAATGGATTAGCTTTTTACATCCAAAAGAAGTCAACTTAATCCATTGAAAATTGTAATATACTCTTTTTAATTAATCTATAATCAGTAAAACAAAAAACTATAATTTCTCAAAACTATAAACCAACTTCACCCCCAAACTACTAAACCGATTTTGATAAATTTTCCATGGTACCACCTGACAACCATGCTCTTTCAAACCAAAAAAAAATGAAATCGGTCCAGGCGTCTTTGAATAATCGTCTTTAAATAAAAAAAAACATGAAATATACCGATGAATTGACAACTTCCTTCTTTTTGGAAGTCGGTTAAAAAAAACTAAATTTAAATAAAGTTATTTAAAGAGTTTTCATCACCTCAAGACTTAATGCAAATTTGTATAAAGTCTTAAAGTGATATCATCATAATGTTTTGTAATGATTTCAGTTTCAGGGCCCACTTACGCTGATAGTTAAAGGACGTTCAAAAGTGTTGTAAACTTGACTGTAAGTAACTCTCAGACGCAGGCCATGAATGAATAATCCCTTACATATTTGATGTTTACAAAAACAGGGCAAATGGCCGGGGGTTTGACAAACGCCGTCTCAGGTGTCGCCGGGGAGTTCCAATCACGAAATGGAAATTACAGCGTTCTCCGTGACAACTCTCATTGCTGTACATATTTGAAACTCATTACGAAACGACCACAGTGTAATAACAAACAACACAACATTTTACTTCACTGCCATTTTCAATAAATTTCCTTCATAACAATTTCAGACTGTGGTAATACAGAGCATTGTATGCGAAGGAACTTGGTCCATTTCAGCTGCGAAGTTGTTTAACAAATCAGGGGATGACGGAACAAATCCACAATTGCTATTTTCGCTTGGCAATTGTTTGCGCTGTTTGTGCGGCCGCTGATTGACGGCGCAACTTTGGATTGCTTGTCGTTCAACTTGTTACCGCTTTTTATAACAACTCCTTGTTTTGTGTTCAGCGGGAATTTGTGTTGTAAACTTGGGATTTTACTGTAGCTTTCCAATAAAATACTTTTTAAATTGATATACAATATGTAACAAAAAACCGGTCCGATCGTTGTAGGAGCAACTCAGACCATCAATATGAACAACTTTTTCTATGGGACCAATGCTTGAAACTCGAAGAAAAGGTTGACATTTTCATACCAATCGCCAGGCCGGCCGGGGCTGCTTCTATAAAAGGACATAAGTATAATTTAAAAAAAGCGTTTTGTATGCAACTGTAATAATTAGGTATTAAAACACTCATGTGATACTATTATCACACTCTGCTTCGCCTCGTGTGATAAACCCGCATTCATGTTTTAATACCCCTTATTATACTACAGTTGCATAAGTAAATTTATACACGAATACAAGTGTAATGGCGAACTTAAAGCCTAACCCCCAAATTAACAAAAATTATCGAACGTTTTCTGAACCTCTTTTACTAAAACTATATTTTGTCTCGTTCTTACTATGTCAAATACTGGAAAGAGGGAAAGGGACAAAAGATGTTTTAACTAAAATATGTGTAATAAACGTTTGTTAATTTTTATGAATATGAGGTAAGGCTTTATCTACCAGTCAACCAAAGTGATGTAGAGAATAACACGGGTATTGCAAAACTTGAACAGGTATGTGGCGAAAAAAAAGACTAAAAAATCATTAAATGAAAAAAAAAATCATTTGACGATCCGTGGCGTAGTGCCATATTAGTCTGCCACCCAGAGGTCCCGGGTTCGATCCCCGGTCACAGCAAGTTGGAAAATGGTATTTTTCAAATTGTCCTGGGTCTTGTATGTTTACCTATACAATGTCATTTTTAATTAAGTACAAATATTTTAAGGGGTGATTTAGTCCATCATTTTGAAACACTTTTCCCAATAAATGTTTATTGAAATACGCATTTTTTTTTCCATTTTTCATACTAACTATATCACGTGACTACTTCGATTTGTATGAGAACCTAAAATTTTTTTTTCGTATTTCTGAATACATTTATTGGGAAAAGTTGTTCAAAATGATGGACTGAATCGCCCCTTAAAATATTTGTACTTAATTAAAAAGGACATTGTATATGTATACGTTATAAAATATAGTATCGTTGAGTTAGTATCCCTTAATACAAGTCTCGAACTTACTTTGGGGCTAGCTCAATCAGTGTTAATTTTGTCCCTATACATCAAAACAATAAACTACATACAAATAATACACACTATTAAGTATATACTATGATAAACAATACCTTTCTTCCTCCTCACCTTATCCCACTTTACGTGGGGTCGGGGCAGCATGTGAGTCTTTTCCATTCCCTTCTATCCTTTGTCAAGGCAGTTGTCACATTTTTTTATCTATATCGTTTTTAACGCACTCCATCAACCTTTTCTTTGGCCGTCCTCTGTTCCTATTTCCAGTAATTTTTAAATTTAGCATCTTTTTTGTAACGTGGCTCTCCTCTCTCCTCATGACATGTCCATACCATCGTAGTCTATTGCTTCTTAGCTTTTCCGTTATTGGGGCCACCTTTGTACTTCCTCTACATATTCGTTTTTAATTCTATCTTTAAAACAATAGCTATTTGATCGTTTTTGAAGAGCCTTCACCCGTTTCTTAAATGAAAAGCGGGTAGAACTTCACTTCAGGTAAGTTCGTTGAATCATAAATTCCTATGACAGTGTACTCGTACTTGGTGCGTTGCGTAGCCAGCCGCCTGCAGAAAGTCCTGGTGCGCCTCGTGCGCAGCGCACCGCCACAATGGCTGTCACGGGCAGCGGCGTCTTTGTAACAATCACTTGAGGCTGTAAAGGCGGGCGGGCACAATAACTCAGACTCTAAGTAGCGACGCGTCTAACACATCTTACATAAATATAGTTTTATTGTACAAACACAGTTTTGAAAAACAAGAAAACATTTTCTTTAAGATTCAAATGTTAATTCAGTAATTAGACCTTTACAGGCACTTTTACACGTCAATATGTATTATTTACGTTACATGTAAAGTATATTAAAATATAATTTATTTTAAAAGAAAAGCCGAAAGAAACTCATTTTCACAGAATTGGTTGCCTACTCGCCAGAAGGGCTTTGTCAAATTACTATTATTATTGGCTTTTAATTAATAAATACTTACAATACAATACAATACAATATAATGCATCTTGTACATGCTTTAATTGTGAGGCCTCAGTACTTATCAAGAATGTACCTAATAAGCCCAAATAGATAGGGTGAAATCGTTTCATTACAAATTTTCCTATGACCACCTTCGAGCTCCATCATCAGATCAGCTCCATATTATCATAACATTGCATTGTCACGCGATATACATATTAGTGCAAAATTTCAGCTCAATCGGAAACCGGAAAGTGGGTCAAATTTAACTTGCAAGATTTGATTACAGACAGACAGACAACGGGACGGGCTAAAGTAAATAATAAAAGCTTGTCAAATGAGCACGTATTATTTTACAGGGTTCGGCGCAGGAACTTTTTTTACTTTTAACCGACTTTCAAAAAGGAGGAGGTTATCAATTCGTCAGAATCGTTTCTTATTGTGGTTTACCGATTATTCGAAGACGCCCGAAACGATTTGGAAAATTCTTTTTGGGTTCTTGCAACGGATGCTTGTCAAGGTTGACGTTTTTGGAGAAAATGCTGCAGTACAGTTTGTTACCGCTTCTTCTGTACTTTGCGCTTTGGAGGCGGCAGTAAACTTAGTTGTAAGTAAATGATCTGACGTCAACAACTAACTATTAAGAAATCGAAAGAAAAAAGAAATGACAATTATCAAGTGATATAAATATCCAAAGATAAATAAATGATTTTTGACTTTTTTTTTTACTTTTTTTACATTCGGAAAATTAAAAAAATAGAACGAATATTTATATTGAACAGAACGTGGCCATCTGCAAGATATCATTTTTATTTTTAAAAAGCAATAAAAAAGTTAGATCTAGAGATATTACATTAAAAACTCAAACATTTGCTTTTTTTTTCACCTATAATAGCAAAAGTCTAGTTATTTTTTGTTTAAAAAAAGAATCACTTAAATATAATTTATAATCTTCTATTGTTATTATGTTGTTTTACGTAAATAATGCCAAAAATAATCTCAAACGATTATAATTCGTTTACACTCCCCATGCCTGCATGATTTTTTTAAGGTGAAGACAGGGCAGAAGTGGCACCCTCATTTGAAATAAGTTCTCTAACCGTAAATGCGGTGAAAATTAACATTTTGGAAAACATTATGCATTTGAAAAACGCTTCCATTATTTTATGAATAACCTTTAAGTTTCATTGGTAGTCCGTCTTGCTTTAGTTTCTGCTAAAAGCGGCCACTTTTGGCGAAAACGGTTTTTAAAACTAGATGGACTCTTAATTACAATACCATTGTTTTTAAAATAAATGAAAGGTCTGTCTAATGCAATATTTTGCAAAAAAGTATTTTTTATCGCAATTAAAATTAAAAAAATTATTTCAAACAAAGGCGCGTCTTCAACTTCTTATTCTTTTCGTGTCGCTTTTTTTATTTATTTAACTTCATACAGAAATACAATTTGACTGCCTCCGTAGTCCAGTGGTCAAGGAATTATCCTTGTGACCCGGAGGTCATGGGTTCGATTCCCACTGGGAAGCATACTTTGTGAAAAGTTGTTTCCAGTCTGGATAGGATATTGCAGGCTTGAATCACCTGATTATCCGAAAAGAAAGATGATTTCGTGTTTCGGAAGGCACGTAAAACTGTGGGTCCCGAACGCCACCTAGCATTTGATCATCAAACTACCCAAGGATTGGTTCCTGGTTTACCCTTTGGGTTGTGGGGGTCAGACGGCAGTCGCTCTGTGTAAAAACCAACCTCGTCAAATCTCCTTGGTTAGGTAGCGGACCCCGGGCTCTGAAGCGTTGCTGCTGAGGATGCAACCGGGAATACGCTCGGATGATGATGATACAGAAATACAAGTGTAATGGCGGACTTAAAGCCATCTACCAGACAACGAAACGGGTGATGTGGAGAATGACAGGGGAAGTGCAAAACTTGAATAGGTATGTGGCGAAAAAAAGACTATATGTTAAAATAATCATCAAAACAATAAACTGCATACACAAAATACACACTATGATAAACAATACCTACATAAACTGCATAAATACACTATATGTCACTAAATATGTATCTGTCAGTTTGTGAAAAAAGTGTGCCTTCACCTGTTTCTTAAGACGAAGTGGTAGCTAAAGTGGCGCCCTCATTTGAAATAAATTGTTTAAAACTTAATATGCTGATAATATAAAAAATTGATTTGTATCAATGTCTAGAAAGACCTTTCATCTATTTTATGAATAACCTTTGAAAGTAATATTGGTAGTCCGTCTAGTTTTTAAACTGTTTTTCGCCTAAAGTGGCCGCTTGTTTTATAAACAATTTATTTCAAATGAGGGTGCCACTTTAGCTAGCACTTCGTCTTAAGTGAAAAGCGGGTCGATGATAACTATATTTAATATACTTACTTTTACTATATTGTATCTGTCTTCCCCTTAATGCTATACAGATAAGCCTGCGCTTAGTCGCCAGGAAAAACAACGATACGCCTTTGTGTACAAGTGTACGTACGCCTCCTTTGTCTCAACGCGATGTTATCGGCTATTTGCCCATTTACCTGGCTTTTTAAAGACGTCGCTATCGCCACATCTTATGGATGGCCTCATTATTTCGCTCTTTAAAAGTTGGGATTAAGTTACTCGTTGTTTAAACTTGTCGCGCCGGCGGCGACTTGGAATTATTTTATGCTTTTTTTGCCGAGTTATATTTGTATTTTTTTAAGTAATCAAGTACAATTTAGAAATGGTTTGTTTTCGTAATAAAATAATTATTTTTGGGATGCAGTTCCTTTTCGGATTGTACGGGCTTGGTGGTATTAGGCGAAAAATGTATGATTTTTCTGTCATATTTTTCAGTCCCATTTTTTTTTCCATTCAATCTTCGTTCCACGGCACTCACGCATTTTTTAGTATTATTCTCCGTGACACTCTTATATTTTTAAGCATAATTTAGAGGTTATTGCTGCTTTATGTACCTTCCGTAGCAGTGAGTTGTTCGAGAATTTTTAAGCCACTTGTCCTGTGCCATACCCATCCAAGTGCGGACAAAACCTAAGGTTGCTTAACTTGCAAAAGTGCTGGGCCACCAAACTCCTCAAAGTCAAAGTCAAAATTTTTTATTCAATTTCGGATAAATTTATCTCTTATTGAAGGTCATTCTTTTAAAATATTGTTTTGGTGCAAAGCTAAAAACTACTAGCGTTTTGGAACGACCACTGCTAGGAAGATTACGCCGAAAGAAACCCAGTTCAGTAGTGGTCCCTACGCAGCCTGATGGGCTATGTTTCAGTTACAATACAGATTTACACTTAAGCTCAGTATACATTATATTATACATCTAAATAATACAATTAAAATTTGCAGTCAACTATTTCCAAGAATTTTGATCAGATAAATAGTCATTTACATGATAATAAGCATTTTTTAATAAATGATTTTTAACGGCAGTCTTAAACTTAAATAATGGTAACGCTACTACTTTATCTGGAATTTTATTATAGAGACGCAAACTGAGACCCACAAAAGACTTTTTTGTTTTTTCTAACCGAAAAGCTGAGATAGCTAATTTATTTTTATTTCTAGTTTTAATACTATGAATATCATAATTTTTCTTATATGTATGTTTATTCTGACTCACGTACATAATGTTCGCATAGATGAATTGCGAAGGGAGAGTCAAAATGTTTATGTCTTTAAAAAGTTCCCTTAGCACCTAGTTTATATATATAGACTTAACAGCGTATAGTTTATATATATAACTTTTATATGGGCACCCCATTGCAATCCGGAATTATGCGTTATTCCCAGAAACGTTGTGTTATCTACCACATCTACTGCTTCCTTATTAATAAGTAAATGTGTTGGAACTTTTGTAATATTAGGTAAGCAGAACTTTACAAATTTAGTTTTGTTTGCATTTAATACTAAATTATTTGACGTAAACCATTCCAACACTTGCGACAAAGTATTATTAATCTCATCCGAGGTGTCAGTTTTCCTATCTACGCTGAAAACAAGCGAAGTATCATCAGCAAAAAGTACAGACTTAAAGTCTTTTACATGATATGGTAAATCATTGATATATATAAGAAATAACGAAGGGCCTAAGATAGAACCCTGTGGCACACCCATCACTACGGTTGATCCGTCACATTTTACTTGATTTACAATAACTTTTTTTTTCTCTCATCAGTATCGTTAAAATTTGACGTAGACGTCGTTGGAAAAATTGAAATGAAAAACGATTTTACATCAATAGAACTGTTACAAAATTTGTCAAAATCTAAATCGGCTGCAGCCTTCATTGAAAACAAGCTAGCTACAATAGGTGAATTGGTAAAATACCGTCTACAGTTTGTAAAAATTACGCCAAGCACGAAGTTGAATATAGCGAAGCGTCTCAATTTTGAGATTGGCCAAAAATGCTTTTGTCCGGCAGTTTTCGCCTACAGGTCGCTTTTCTCAACCAATTCTCGAGAATTTTTGTAAAAAGGTTCGAATATAATACAGATATTGTTGTCGATTCCGTTTTTTGAAATTTTTCCACATGGCGGATACATGGAGATCGAAAACTTAAAAGGATATCATATTTCAGCCATTTCAAAAAGTCACAATTCTTTTTTGCTACCCTTACTAAACCGCAACTTTTTTTCTGAACAAAAATTTTTTATCGGATAGATTTTAACTTGTCAGGGTGACGTCGGGGTGAATTTTACCTAAATCTCACAGAGCCACTAACTAGTATAACTTTGTTTTAGTTTAAAATAATTTACAATCGAATAAGCTTGAATAATGTTGAATTTAGGTGTTTATTAATTTATGACGAAGTATGTTGCGGATATAGGTATCTACTTTTGTACTTTTTGACGAAGCATGTTGTTTCAACTTATTGTGATTTTATAACACTAAATTATCAATATTAAAATTGTTATTAAAATATCTAGATAGGTACTATTTCACTTTCACTTACGAACGCCAAAACAAAAATGCGGAATTTGCTCCCATGGGAATGATGGGAATGTAAACAATATTTTAAAAGCAAACACATCTATTGATTGGAGCGTAGTGTTAATAGGAGGCGTCTCACGTGTATAGCTAATATTGCCTCTCGACGTCTCCCACTGAGTAGCACTGAGTACCCTTTACACGAGATTCTGTGTGAATGGCCATTGTTTAGAAATGCAATCTTATTTTGCCTAAAAAGTTATATTTTGAATAACTAAGATAATGGTTTAAGAAGTGACTTAGTGACTCTGTAACATTCGTTTTGTTTTTGGCCATCACTATTTGGCCGTCATAGTTTCAGACTGAGGGCTAGTCACAGAATTCAAAATTCAAATGTTTATTCAGTAATCAGACCTTTATAGGCATATACTATAATTTTTACTATATTATAATTATAGTATAAAAATAATTGTTTATAAAATTATTTACATTACGTGTAGGTATTGTGCATATTAAAATTTAATTTATTTTTAAAGAAAAGCTACCGATACAAGCTCTTCGCAATGACCACTGCTGAGAAGAAACGCCGACCGAAACTTATTTTCACAGTATAGGTCGCCTACTCGCCAGAAGGGCTTTTTCATATTATTATTATGTGTTTTAATAAATAAATAAATATAATTATTATACAATGTTCACATATTATAACATGTAATGCTAGCAACGAGTGATCGAACATAAACTAGTGGCTCTGTGAGCTGTAGACCTCGCGAGCTCGTAGAGATTGCAGATTTGGTTATGAAAATGAAGTCTTAAAAAATTTTGGTAAACTGGTGATTTTGGTAAAGTAGACTAAACGAATGTTTTCAATCATTACATATTTTTAAAAACATTTAAATAAAAAAAAAATACATCGAACTAAAAAGAGAACACCTTCCGGTGAGATTCGAACTCTAGACGCATAAGTCGATTAGATCTCTTTATAAATAAACCGGACTATTCATCTTTTGACAATGCCAATGAAAATATACATATGTATGTCATAACAGAAAATAAAATTCCTTTGTTATTTCGTTATCACTACAAACAAAATGCTAGTAAGAGCCATACAATTCAAAGGCGCTTAGGCCCATTGTGCCAACTCAGTCATTTTTAAAAATTTCCAAAAAATGGCTAATCTATCGTTTTTCATATGTTTATCGAACCTTCTCCCAAAATTTCACGGGAAACGGTTGAGAAATGCGACCTTTAGAGAAGAACACACAGACATACCAAAGCATTTTTGGCCAAGTTGAAACGGAGACCTCCTTCGCTTCGCTCGCACGGTCAAAAACGGAGACCTCTCTCGCTTCGCTCGCTCGGTCAAAAACGGAGATCTCTCTCGCTTCGCTCGCTCGGTCAAAAACGGAGATCTCTCTCGCTTCGCTCGCTCGGTCAAAAACGGAGACCTCTCTCACTTCGCTCGCTCGGTCAAAAACGGAGACCTCTCTCGCTTCGCTCGCTTGGTCAAAAACGGAGATCTCTCTCGCTTCGCTCGCTCGGTCAAAAACGGAGATCTCTCTCGCTTCGCTCGCTCGGTCAAAAACGGAGACCTCTCTCGCTTCGCTCGCACGGTCAAAAACGGAGATCTCTCTCGCTTCGCTCGCTCGGTCAAAAACGGAGACCTCTCTCGCTTCGCTCGCTCGGTCAATTACCTACGTAATAATAAATACTAAGCAGTCAAAGGAACAAAGCCGCCCTGACCAGGCCCTCTCCCGGCAGCACCCATTCACGAGTTGACTCACGGATCAGTCATTTTTAAAGAAAGAAATCCTGGCTATGAAAATTCTGAGAGTGGACGGGGATAAAAAAATTACTACACTAAGTTGATCACCAACCTTCGCTAGTATGATAGGCACCTTAAGAAGAAAAAGCTGGCCTTAGACTGCGCGGACTGCACCTAAAATCAAGTGTCAAACTATATTTTGATAAAAGATCTAGGGGTAAAGGTATTTGTTACTTTTTTTTTATTTCCTAATGTGTACCTCGAAATAGACCCTTATTTAAAAAAAAATATATCATATTATTTTACTATAATCTACAAGCAACGAAATATATGTTTTATGTATATTCAAAATTTTAGGATTAGTAGTTTCAGAGGTAGGTAGGGGGAGATGGTCATTTTCCGTCTTCTTTCATGAATAAAATCAAAACTATTTATTTTACAATAATAACAAAAATATATTTAAAATTCTCATAACGAGCCTTTTCATTTGATATATGACACATTAAGGTTTGCTAAACTATTTTTAATATCCTAATTTGTCTCTCAAAAATGACAAAATATGTATTTACTTTGCACATCTGTGTTTCGGTCATAAGATAACGCCATCCTTCCAAATTTCACTTGATTTGGTACAGTAGATTCGGAGCAAATTAGCTGTGATAGACGGATGGACAGGCAGACGCACGAGTGATCCTATAAGGGTTCCGCTTTTTAATTTTTTGTACGGAACCCTAATAGTATTTCTTGTCATTGTTTTCAAGGGTTCCGTACGCAAAGGATAAAAGCTCTATTAATAAGACTTTACTATAAGTTGGTCTATCTGTCCGTCCGTCTTTCTGTTCGTCTGTCTATCTGTCACCAGGCTGTATCTTATGAATCGTGATAGCTAGACAGTTGAAATTTTCATAGATTATGTATGTCTGTTGTCGCTATAACATATATTATACAAAAAACATAATAAAATAAATATTTAAGAAGGGCTCCTATGAAACACACGTGATTTTTAGATAATGATACGGAACCCTATGTGCACGAGCCCTAGTCGAACTTCGCCGGTTATTTTTAATATTTTCCAAGTGGCTCGAAGTAATATTTCATATTCCGTAGCAAATTATTGGTGGGCGATTAGAAAATCAGAATAGCGATTAGTTTCTAATAATAAGTTTTTGTGTGTGGCGATACTCCCGGACAAAATGCATTGCTTTATTATTATGTCTAATATTCGCTGCAAACGAAAGGCAAACAAATACACTACTGGTACACTCTACGCATCT
Organism: Acrobasis suavella; assembly: GCA_943193695.1. NCBI lineage: Eukaryota > Metazoa > Arthropoda > Insecta > Lepidoptera > Pyralidae > Acrobasis > Acrobasis suavella. Next base: position 24,518,781 of record OW971934.1, read on the forward strand.
CTTTTCTCCCAGAACAGCATAAAAGATTAATATAAAATTATATTGTAATTGCAAAAATTATTAATGAATCGATTATTCGAAGCCAAAACCATCTCGATGAAGTGGTCTCGACTCACGAGGGCCCTCAGTGGAGAGCGCTCAGTGGGAGCTCGCAGGGAAATAGACTAAACAGAAACACGATAGACGTTTTTAATTAAAATAATGCTAACATAAAATACTTAATTGAATTAAAACTATACAATAATAGCAAAATTATCTAATTGAAGTGGTTTCAGACGTAATAAAAAGAACCAGTTGTTTCTAAAGTAATATATACTATAGTAGGGCAGTTCTATCACGGGTAAGCCCCCAAAACCAGGTCTTGCTGAGACTGAGAGGAATCCAAGAAGAATAAACTGAGTTTGAGATTTAAAAAAGAACGTAAGTGTCATGGAACACTCGGTTGGGACGAAGTTACTTTCGTAGTAAATTATTAATACGTGACTTTTTCCGTCACGAACTAATAATTTCTGTCCTTTTTTTAGTCCGTCTCGTTTTTGATTGTCATAATAAATTTAAAAAAAAACACATTGACGTGTGCTGGGCTTACATCGGGAACATCGACCATCTCAGGCGTATGCTCTCCCAAATGAGTTTTCGACGAGATAGTCAAACTTGTGAAATTACCATTCACTTCACTTCGTGACGGAGAAAAGTGACGGAAAAATCTTACACTTTTTTCGCCTAGCCAGGCCTCTGTCACTTCCCGTTTAAGTATCGAAAATATACCTACTTCTACGATTCGATATAGGTATCTAAACGAAAAGGTGTTGAATTTTGACGCGAGCTAAATTAAATCATATCGCTTACCACATTGAGTAGATATTTCTTTTAAATTTACTTATCTTATAGGTTTTCCTGTAATCTGCAAGCAAAGAACTAAATTTTGTATTTTTTCAAAAATTAAGGCTCATTAGTTTTAGATATCAGGGCCCAAATGGTAAATTTTCGTCTTCTTTCATGAATAAAATCAAATCTATTTAATTTACAATTATAACAAAAATATATTTGAGATCCTCATAACAGCCCTTTCATTTGATATATGAAACAGTGAAGTGTTAAATTTCCAAATATACATCCGCAAATGACCTTTTTAAAAAAAATATTTATTTTCTTTGCATATCTGTGTTTGGGTCATAGGACTACACCCTTCTGCTTATTAAACCTGATTTGGTCCAGTAGGTTTTTAATTTTTGTACGTTACCCTAGAAAGAATGAAACATATCAGCTAGTTCTCAGACAGCTGTTCCCGCACAGACCGTAAAAGCCAATCGTGGGTATGGGTGAAAATCTGAATCTATGAATCATGCTAACAAGCTATTACGTGCAATTTTTTTATTTATTATTTTACTTTTTATAATATTTAAACTTACTCTTATTTTTACTATTTTATTTTCATCATTTAGTATTAGATCCGCACCACACATCTCCTCAGGTCGCAACTGAAAATCATTGTATTGCTCCCGGGCAATATTACCACTGAGTGGTGGCCTTTTTGTTTAGCTGTTACAAACACATTTAAAAATATGCAGGTACAATGCGACACAAATAAGTTGAACAAAAATGGCGGACTTCAAAGCATTTTTGTACAAATTCCCAGCTCGTAGGTTGAACCAAAATGGTGATTATCGGCGCGGGTACCAGTAATGCGCCGACAAATGCCATTTTGGTTCAATTTACGTGTTGGGAATTAGTACAAAATAGCTTTGAAGTCCGCCATTTTTGTTCATCTTATTTGTGTCTTATTGTAGGTATCTGTTTTTTGTGTCTGCATTCCATTTTTTTATCGTTTTTGTACTTATATTATGTTTTTGATCTTACGACTCTCTAGACAAGAAAGCCTTGTCTCAGTTTCCACACACATGCAAAATAACCCTATTAACGAAGTTGCCGTGCTCCAAATCACTATTAAATTACGTGAAGTCTCAGAAGTTGCGATCATACCTGTTTTTGTTGTCGCCGGAGGAACCAATGTTTATGAATTTCTAACTTTAGAATAATTACTAAGATATGCCAGTTTAGCCAGTCAGTTTTTACAACGTAAAATTTTTGAGTTTACTATTCACAAAAGTAAAACAAAGTAAGTTCAAAATATAATTATTTAAAAAATTATCAAGTCTTTAAAAATGAGAAGGTTCATAATTTGTCGGAATCTTTTTATTATCAATGTAGGTTCTCTGGTTTCTCAAAGACTCCGGGACTGGTTTGGAAAATCCTTTTCTTATTTGAAAGAATATAGTTCGTAGGTGATCCTATGGAAGTTTTAAACCAAAGAAACTGGATTAATATGTCATCTAAGTATACAATTGTTGGTATAGAAATCGGTTATTGTTTTGAAAAAAATATCTATATCATAGCACATTTTATATACAGCAAACATACAGCAAGGAGTTAGGCAAGGCTGCCCTCTGTCACCTATAATATTTAACATTTTTATAGAAAATAACATCAGTAAGGTTAGAGTCCGAAATCGGTGAAATTCAATGGGGAAACTGTACAATTCATTAGATATGCTGATGACATAGCAGCAGTAGCGGAAAATAGAACTCAGTTAGAAAAGATGCTAACAGTAATGGATGAAGCATTTCAGGAAATAGGCCTAACAATAAACATCACAAAAACAAAAGCTGTGCACGTAATCAGGAATATACCCTCAACATCGCCAATCTCACTTAGCAATAAACCAATAAAACAGGTTGATAGATTTAGATATTTAGGTAGCATCATTAGTAAGGATTTAAGATGTAGCGCAGATATAATCGCAAGAATATCGATGACAAAGAGAGCATACAACGACAAGCAGTCCTTATTTAATTCGAAATTATCACACATATCAAAGAAACGTCCCATAAAAACATATGTTTGGAGTATTGCCCTTTACGGATGTGAGGCATGGACTATGAACAAGAAGGATCGAAAACGTCTGGAGGGTTTTGAAATGTGGTGTTGGAGGCGTATGGAAAAGATAAGTTGGAAGGAGAAAAAAACTAACACAAACTATCTCTTTGATATATCCTGGGATATATCAAAGAGAAAAGAATGTTGATGAAGACAATCGATGTAAGAAAAGGAAAAATGTTTGGACACCTTATACGACACGACAATTTCATCAGAAATATCATGGAAGGAAAAAAACAAGGAGAGGAAAGGGAAGGCCAAGAAGGATGTTCATGGATGAAGTTAAGAAAAAGGCAGAAGTCGTGTCGTGTAGGGAGGTCCAGCATTTAGCTGAAGATCGGGAGGTATGGAAAATACTCCACCGACAAGAACATAGTTCTTAAATAAATTGATGATGATATCACATTTTGAATATTTTTGAATGAATTGATGAACGGAAGCAGACGAGTTTTTCTAAACGATTGTGTGCGAGTGAGAAGACAAAGGAGTGAAAGAGATCGATAGTATCGGTTATTTGATACTGTTGACAGTCTTATCGATATTGTGACTGATTTTCAAGGTCACGATAGCATTGGTAGACTATCGATACTTTATACTATTGCTTGCAACACTACTTTACGATTGCCACCAACACGAAATGCTGTATCTCTGTATTTTTAACCGACTTCCAAAAAGGAGGTCATCAATTCGTCACGATCTTTTATGTTTTTTTTTTTTATGTATGTTCATCGATTATTCAAAGACGCCCGGAACGATTTGAAAAATTTTTTTTTTTATTAGAAAGGGTATATTTGTCAAGTAGTTCCATAGAATTTTATCAAAATCGGTGGTGTAGTATGAGGGTGAAATCGGTTTTTAGTTTTGTAACATAATTATTTTGAAAATAAACGACGCTTGAATAAATTTTGGCATCCCCTTAATGTATGTATACCTGGTCTTATCAACAAAACTTGATCACATTGATATAAATGACTTAAGAGTGCTGAAAACGGCAAAAAAACAATCATAACAAACGGCAGAGCGATCCATTTCATCTCTGTGTCGCCGAAAAAGTTTAAGAGCGGCCACATCTGGTGCTAATGTCCAACTTTTGATAAAGCCATAGTCCGGAATAAATTGGCGCCTGACACCGAATCACTTTTTCATGTAGGGGTTTGGGGAAGTGGATGTGACGCTTTATTTTGAGTTGTCGAGGCATTTTAAAGTTACATTTCGTTGGATGTTATTGGTCCTTTACCTTTTTACCGCACGACAGAAAAAGAGGGTGTTATAAGTTTGAGGCCAATATCTGTTTCTGTCTTTCTGTGGTAATTAAGCTCTCGAAAGGATGGACCGATTTTGATACGATTTTTATAAAAAAAAGAAATGTGGTGTCGTGGGACACCAGGTAGGAACGAAGTTCAAAAGTTCTTGTGTATACGAGTGTCGCGCCTGCGCACGTCTCATTTAACGGTTTTATTTAACGAGGCCATCCTTACGGTTTTACTATCACATTTTTTTCAGTTCGCAAAGCAAAATCCCTATCTCCTCCAAGCCTGCCGTAAGGAACTTCGTTCCAAAAAACATAAAACTTGACTGCCTTTGTATTTACCCAGTGTCACTTTCACAGTAACAACGAATCTAACGACATCTTTCAAACTCAAATTCATCGAGCCGTTCAGGCTGCAGAGCGTGCCAAACAATTATACATACATACATACTTTCGAAAAACAAAACTCTCCTTCTGGCGCAGTCGGGTAAAAAGTTAAAGCAACTTTTCTTTCGGTGGTTCTTAGCTATCTTAAATGAAAATAAGCGTATAAAGGCAGCGTAGGATACTTACCAAATTTTAACTAGACTGTAGGAAATCTTTATCTGTTTAATGCCTAACAAAAAAGAATGGTGCTTTTTTGACGCCAATGTCTGTCTGTTTGACGATTGTCTGTCTGTCTCTCTGTGTCTATTTCTGACAGTGGCATATTATTGTAGCTCTCGGACGAATAGACCTATTTGATGCAGTTTTTTTTTAAAATAAAAGCAAGTTTAGCTGGATCCTGAGCTATGTTTAATAAAAATCGGTTCAGTGATTTAAAATTATGGGAGATGAATGCTTGAAAGTGTGTTTTTGAAGTGCCTGGCAAATAAACTAGTTGAATGTATTCTTTTGTCGTCAGTTGAGAAATAAAATAAATAAGCATTCCGATCTGTCGTTTTGGAAATCATCGGGAGAGACCTATATTTAATAGAGGACTTTTTGTGGCCGATGTGAGATGAGGCACATTTAGACTATCTATATAACCCAAAGTTTGAATGGTAGACAGCGCTTTTAGTGTTAAGTGCGCTTATTGTTCTGTAAAAAATTTATTTGATAAACAATAAAGATTAAATGAAGATGCACATGTCCAAGCCAAAGATCATGACAAATCAAAGAGTTAATGTACCTATGCAGAAGATTTCTATCTTGGACATCGTTGTTCTTTCGATGCAAACGGGCAAAAGAAAGAAATTGAGAGACGGGTTCGGCTGGAATGAGCTGCTTTTAAAAAACTTGAAGATATCTTTAAGTCTTCAAAATGCCTTAAAACCAAGGTATTCAAATAATGTGTTCTACTCATACTCACTTACGGTGCAGAAACATGGACGAGTAGAAAGCAGAACATGTACATAATTAAGGTTACACTAAGAGCGATGGAGCGCGCCATGCTCGGAATAACGCTGATGGACTGTGTACCACACATAGGGATTCACCGCAGAATTAAGGTCGAAAACGTAGGTAGACGGATTACGCAATTGAAGTAGAAATGGGCAGTACACTTGGCTAGGAGAGAAGACAGCCAATAGACCAAAGCAGTAATCGAGTGGTGGTCGAGACAGGGGAACAGACCAGTAGGGAAACCACCAGCCCGTTGGTCAGATGGCATTGTAAGGTTGACGGGTAAGCAGTGGATGAAAAGGGCACAGGACTGTGGGAAATGGCGCAAAAAGGGGGGCTTATAGGGAGGCTGAAAATGGATGGAATGGAAAGATTAAATAAAATAATTGGGCGTTAAATCAAGGTAATTAGTTTACCGTTTCTGTTAAGTAAGTCTACAAACAAACAATACGTTTGAAACAAGCTTCGTGCTTGTAGTCGACGTATGAAGTTAACCAACTTCGCTATTCTAGTGATTTACGCTCTGACTGTACCCGTGTGGTTAATTTGTCACGTATGCATTTTACCTTTTTGCTTAATTTATATTTAATGGATTCAGGTGTTACTTTGAGGAAGGCAAAGTTACATACTATGTGATTTGAATTACTTTGTGCAATTTCGCCAAGTTCATGCGAAGCCAGCCAGCCAGCGCCCACCCACTACTGTTGTCTCAGCATACCTGCCACCAACAGCTGATGCATGCTGCTGCAGCCGCAGCAGATGCAGCAGCACGGGAGGGAGCATGCATCAGCTGTTGGTGGCAGATATGCTGGGACTAACACCGGAAATTGTTTGCAGGAACTAACTGTTGGCGGAATTTCACAAAGTAATTCAAATCACATATGTAATTTATATTTATTTTACGTTATGCGTAGCAAAAGTGGCTTGAATAAAACCAGCTTTGCGACTGCGCAGCGCGATGTTGTACATTACACTGATTTTTTTTATTTATTTATAGATATAACAAAAATTGTAACAGGCGGACTTAAGGCCCAGGGCCTTTTCTACCAGTCAACTTACAGGTGATGCGGATAAAAGCTAATTTTGGCTGACATGGTACATTCTAATTTAAGTATAATTTAATTACTATCTTCAAGTTTTACCAAAAATACAAATACATTTAACGATAATTTTATTCATTTATAAACTTATATATATATTCATAACCATACATGTAAAAATACACAAATATTGCATAAATTCATAAACCCTACATAGACTACATAAATATTTATAATACTCTGTGACAATTGGTGAAGATAATGAGCGCGCACAGCTCTCTTAAACGCCTGACGACTAGGGGCTTTGAGGATTTCAAAGGGAAGGGCGTTTCAAAGCATCACGGCTTGCTTGGTGAATGATTGATCGAAAAATCCACTCCGGCAGCGAGGCACATTGAGAAGAAGATTGTTGGAAGAACAAAGAACTCTGAGATGGGTATCACCCTGAAAAATGAACTTGTTTTTGAGATACATCGGAGTTTTTGGGTCGAAGAGTATGGAGAATAGATTAGTGAGAATATGCAGATTGCGACGTTAACGGATAGGTAACCATTTGAGTTGAGACCGGTAAGCCGACACATGTTCGTACTTCCGAAGGCCAAAAATAAAACGCAGACAGTTATTTAGAAATCTATCAAGTTTGTTGAGAAAGTTACAATTCAGATTTGAGCAACATTTAAATTTGTTTTAAATTTAAATTTGAAATTTGTCTGGCAAAAAAGAGGGTTGTTTAAGTTTGACTCTAACGTCTTACTTTCTGTCTGTCAGATGAAACGATTTCGATGAAGAGATGAAAATCGGCTCAGCCATTTAAAAATTATTGGAGGTTATCGCTCGAAAGTCAGGGTTTTTGTAGTTTTTCTGGCAAATGATGAATGGCGCTACGGATATTATTTGACGATTTAGTTCCTCCAATCCTTCATTGATGGAGAAACTTGACGAATGGCAGAAAGCGCTGGAAGATGCCAGTTTGGAAATCAGCCGATCGAAGACAGAATACATGTTCTGCAATTTTGGGGAACTTCCAGCGCTGTGACCCTGAACATCTCGGACTTACCGCTGCCAGTTTGTACTGATTTCAAGTACCTGGGATCACTTTTGCAGAGCGACGGAGACGTGGATCGGGACGTTACAAAGAGAATTAATACCAGGTGGCTTAAGTGGAGACAGGTTACAGGCGTGACGTGTGATAAGAGATTCCCATTCAAATTGAAAGGGAAAATATATAAGACCATCGTAAGACCTGCCTTGTTATATGGAGCAGAGTGTTGCGCAACGAAAAAACAAGAAGAACATAAGTTCCTGACACGGCAGCGACAGGGTTTGTTTGTCCAGGCACGCCAAAAGTTCGGGATGAGTAGGTGCTGGACCTCAAATGGAGTCATCGTCGTAAAACTGCAGGATGGCTCGTTGCGGCGTATCTTTACGGAGGCAGATCTCAGCGGCCTGCCTCAACCAGAGGAGGTGGAGTCTTCGGCGGCCCCAGGAGCATCAGGCGACGCAGCAACTGCGTCCACTTCGCCCCAACCGACTGGCAGGTCACGAAGAAAGGGCAAAGGGAAGAAATGAGTTGTTTCGATATAACTTATTGTTGTTTTTTTTGTGTTTTCTCAATTTTCTCATTTATTTATTTTTTTTCCTAACTGTACAGTTTAGATTACGTAACTTCGTTCGTTCTTAAGTTTATTTTTTTACATTAATGTAGGTTGGCCGAGATATAATTATGAATTGCATTAATACGTGTCTGTCAATTGTCAATATCAAAATCACATAATATGTTTTAAATGTCACTGTCATTATAGGTCTGTTATAAGTGTCGTTTAGTTTTATCTCCGGCCATTAGACATTTTGTCATAATTTAATTTGCGTTTTGTTTAGTTTTTTTCTGGCAACCGGCAGGGCATGCAGATATGTTTTACTTTATTTGTTATTTATTTTTTTAATTTATATTTGTGTTCGTATTCGTATCGTTTATATATATATTTAATCTATTATGTCTGATGATGATGAGTCTTTTCATTCTTGTGTTTCCAGTAATGAATCGTTTTGTGAAGTTGACACTCTTGAAACTTTTCTTAAAAATGCTATGTCTGGAACAACGTATAACTTTAACGTATGCCACTTAAATGCTCAAAGTATACCAGCTCACCACACTGATTTGCTGGATACTTTTTCTTCAGGTCTTTTTGATGCAATACTAGTCTCGGAGAGCTTTCTTAAACCGTGCCTATCGTCAGCGCTGTACGCAATACCTGGCTATATCTTGGTACGCAATGATCGTACAGGCGCGCGTTGTGGGGGTGTCGCGATTTATCTCCGTAGCCATATTCAATATAAAATATTAGTAACATCTCTGCCTGAGTATTCAAGTGCAGCTGAATTTATATTTTTGTCCACGGAACTAAAGTTCTTCTTGGAGTCGTATACAGTCCTCCTGGTATTGATTATTTTGCTCAAATTGAGCCAGTTCTAGACTCCCTTTGTTCGGATTACACTCATTACGTAATCATGGGTGACTTTAATACTAATCTTGTTCATAGCGATGAAACGCGTTCTCAGAGGCTTCTTAATATACTCAAGTCAGTCAATCTTTCTGTTTTGCCTTTGCAGCCTACTCATTTTAATCCAGATTCTGATGACACGTGGCTTGACTTGATTGTTACTTCTTCCCCTAACCTTGTTGTAAAGCACGGACAAGTTTCAGCATCTGCTTTTTCCAGACATGATCTTCTGTTCATGTCTTATAAGGTAAGAGCCCCTAAGGCTAAGCCCACTGTTATTTGGACTCGCAATATGTCTAGTATGAATCGCGACAAGTTACTGAGTGATGCAGCTAAGTTAGATTTTTCCTCTATATTTGAGGCTGAAACATTAGATGAAAAAATCTCAAAGTTAAACTCTATAGTAATTTCATTATACAATGTTCATGCTCCTTTTAAAGCTGTAAAATTAAAACGTCCACCATCTCCGTGGATCACAAGGGGAGTAAGGATAGCTATGTCTAAAAGGGATCGTGCGTTTCGTTTGTTTAAGCGTGAAAGGTGTGATGACAATTGGGCCGCATATAAAAAGGCGCGGAATCGGTGCAATTACATGGTAAGAGCAGCCAAGCGCAAGTACTTCTGTGATAATTTAATAGACACTTCTTCGGCCAACATATGGAAGTTTCTTCGTTCTCTTAACCTCGGTAAAAATCCTACCAATTCTTTTTCCACTTCTTTTTCACCTAATGATTTTAATAATCACTTTTCTTCGACTAGTACTCTTGATCCTACTGTTAAATTAGCGACTATTTCTAGAATTTCTTCCATGGCCAAACCTTCTATTGACCCTTTTACTTTTTCTCCAACGACTGAAGACGACATTCGGGAAATTATTCTTGCTATTAAATCCAAAGCAGTTGGATGTGATGATGTGAGTCGAGAAATGATAACAAATATTTTAACTGTAATTCTCCCGATTCTGACTCACATCATAAATTTCTCATTGGCTACTGGAACCTTTCCATCTCTCTGGAAAAAAGCATTTGTAATTCCTCTCCCTAAAGTTTCCACTCCTACTCTCTTTAATAATTTTAGGCCTATATCTATACTTCCTTTTTTGTCAAAAATATTAGAAGCTGTAGTTTACGCTCAAGTGTCTTCCTATATCTTTTCCAACTCCCTCCTTACACCCTTTCAATCTGGTTTTCGTCCCGGACACAGTACTGCTACTGCTCTTCTCAAAGTCACCGAGGATATTCGGTTGGGCATGGAGAATACGTTGGTCACCATTTTAGTTCTCATTGACTTTTCCAATGCTTTCAATATGGTGGATCACGATATTCTGCTTGCTATCCTTGAGCATCTTCAATTCTCGTCTTCAGTCATGGATTGGTTTTCTGAATATCTACGTAACCGACAACAAGCTGTTCGCTTGGATCGGGAATTTTCGAACTGGAAGGATCTGTCCAATGGTGTACCTCAAGGCGGTATTCTTTCACCTTTACTTTTCTCTCTTTTTATAAACCTTCTTTCTACTTCCATTGGCTGTTCTTACCATTTTTATGCAGACGACTTGCAAATATATGCACAATCATCAGTCGATGATATTGAGTCAGGTGTAGCGAGCGTAAAAGCGGCTTTGTCAGCTATTTTAACTTGGTCAAATGAATTCGGAATCAAGGTAAATACCACTAAGTGCCAAGCTATACTAGTAGGTAGTTCGAGACAAATCGCTCAGCTTGACTTTAATACTGTCGCCCCTGTCACATTTAATAATTGTACTATCCCCTACTGTAAAGCTGTAAAGAATCTTGGCTTCTATATTGATTCTACACTTAGCTGGACCACTCAGGTGGCTGAAGTCAGTCGTTCTGTCACTGTAGCTCTTCAACAGCTTAACCGTCTAAGAAACTTTCTACCATTTAAAACGAAGATACTGTTAGTTCAAACATTAATATTCCCTATAATTGATTACGCTGATGTGTGTTACCCAGATCTCAATGTCGATTTTCTCAATAAGCTTGATCGTCTCATTAACAATTGTATTCGTTTCATTTTCTGCCTTCGCAAATATGATCACATATCATCTTTCCGATCTGAGCTTAAATGGCTTCCTATTCGTGAACGCAGACAAATGCGAATTCTCTGCACACTTTTTGCAATTCTCTTTAATCCAAATTCTCCGGAATATCTAAAAAGCAAATTTCAATTTCTTTCTGACAGTCATGATCGGCAACTTCGTTCGGCAGACTCTCGTCTCCTTTTCATTCCTTTACATCGCACAAACTTTATGGCTAACTCTTTTACCCTACAAGCTTCACGGCTCTGGAATGCTTTACCCGTTGATATCAAAGAAATTTCCACTAAATTTTCTTTTAAAAGAAGAGTACATTCTCATCTTTTTAATTAGCTTTTTTTTTAATAGGATCTAACACCGTCGTCATCATCAGTGTTGGTATGTAGTGTATGTATGTGTATTTGTGTATTATGTATGTATGTTATATATGTATGTATCTGTAATATTCTAATGTAAGGTATATATTATAAGACATATTATATGGTATATATCTATTATACTATATGTATATTAAATGTAAGTATATTGTGTTGTAAATTTATTGTTTTATTTTTTACGCCGCAACCATTTTTCTGTTTTTCCCTATGGTTGACTGGGAGAGAACGCTTTTAGCGTTAAGTCCGCCAATTGTAAAACAATTTTTAATTGTGGATCAATAAAGTTTTATGAATGAATGAATGAAGATGCATGTGGCTGAGATACGTATGTTAAGATGGATGTCTAGGCTTACTAATACGAATAAGATCCGGAACGAGTATATTAGAGGGAGTCTTAAAGTGGCGCCAATAGTAGACAAATTAAAAAGCCATCACCTGACCTGGTATGGCCACGTAATGAGAAGGGATGCCGAACACCTGGCTAAAATTATGGTTGACTTGAAAGTAGACGGGTGTAGAGGAAGGAGAAGGTCAAGAAAGACGTGGGAAAAATGCTTGATATCGGATATGGGGGATCGCGGGATTTGTACAGAAAATTATGGAGTTCACATACAGAGCCGACCTCAAATGGGGAAAAGGCGAGGAAAGACGAAAAATTCATCACTAGATGGCGTTTTCATATGAAACTATTGAAAGTCGAGGATATTTAATTTGTCTGGCAAAGAAATTTGTTAGTAAACAAGTTCCATATTTCTTCAAAGTGCGCACTAATTCGCGTCGCGTTGCGTCTAAAGCGCCATTTTTAAAACGCCATCTAGTGATTAGTAGCGGAACTACATATTCCTATTGATATCCGTAGCGCCATCTATCATTTGACTGGAAAACTAAAAAACTGACTCTTTCAAGCGTTAACCCCCAATTACTATTCAACAGCTAAACCGATTATTATCAAACATAGCTAAGAACAACCGCAAGAGAATTTGCTTGCACTTAGTAAATCGGTCCATGTATTCGAAAGCTACGACGGCACAAACAGACACAGAGCGACAGACATTAGCGTCTAACTTAGTATACCCTTCTTTTTTGTCGGGAATTAAAAAAACTTGACGTTCGCAAAATGCCACCACTGTACTGACTCTTAAACATATAATACAGTTATTGCTCAAAACCACAATTTTACGAAAAATATAATACAATTATTTCCGGGAGGCACAAACAAATATGAAACAGCAATCTATCTAGAAACTACCTATTTTCATCCCATAGCTTGCGAACACGACCCTTAATAGTACTTTACGAGTAAGCTCTTCTTTGCGACGTTAGAAAGCACCACATTATATGATTTACGGACGTACAAATGCCGGCAATAAAAGCACACACACCGTAAAAGAAAAATAAAATAAAGCGCGTTGGACGCACACAGTCACAGAGTACGCAAATACAGTGCGCCACGCAGCCAGTCATTATTTTTATTTTACGACGTGATAACACGGTACGGCACTTGTGCGCAACTGCGCATTAAAAACATCACAGAACTAGGACATCATCTTTCACTAAAGCTAATGCCATGAAATGCTTACATCTGAACAGCGTTCGGGAAGCTACGCAGTGTTTTCTCGTCCAAAATACCTCAGAGCCTCAAGACAAAAGTGTTTAATCAATGTGTGTTACCAGTGATGACTTATGGCTCTGAAACGTGGTCCCTTACTATGGGTCTCATAAGAAGGCTCAAGGTCGCTCAACGCGCTATGGAGAGGGCTATGCTCGGTATTTCCCTACGTGATCGAATCAGAAATGAGGAATTCGTAGGAGCATAAAAACCACTTTGTTTGTTTTTCGTGTATGTACTCGTAAGTGGCCATTTTTGTGCCACTTGTGGTCATCCATCCAAGTGCGGACCATGCCCTGTGTTGCTTAACTTGGAAAAGCGCTAGTAATGCGCACCCCCGCCGGGCCACCGAGCTCCTCATAAAAACTACTGACATAGCCCATCGGATTAGTTCGTTGAAGTGGCAGTGGGCGGGACACATAGCGCGATGAATCGATGGCCGATGGGGCAAAAAGGTTCTCATCAAGGGCAAGCGAAGCGTAGGACACCCACTGTGAGTGGGTGTCCTACGCTTCGCTTGCCCTTGATCTGACGCGTGGTCGCGTGGTCTGACGACCTGACTAAGGTCGCTGGAAAGCGCTGGATGCAGGCCGCTCGGGATTGGTCATTTTGGAAATCCTTGGGAGAGGCCTATGTCCTGCAGTGGACTTTATGCGGCGAAATGATGATGAGCTGACTTACATCTGAACTAATGCTTCCGGAGTTGTAGGGGAAATATGCACTGATCATGAGTGCCTTCGATATTTGGTAAGAAGTTTGAGTTAAGTAAAAAAAAATTGATCCAAGCGTTTCCAAGAGTAATCGGTTAACATACATTAAAAAAATTAAAGATTCCGACGAATTGATAGCCTCCTTGTTTTTTGAAGTGGGTTAGCATGTAAAAAGTTCATCATGTTTTAAGCGGGATGGAGTTTGTTCGACCTAAGTAATTGTCGCTGCGCAGATCTGTGCGCAAATGCATTGTTCAACTATTGTACCTGATATTCCAACATACAAAGAGTTAAGTTTAACTACGTAACCTTCTTCACAGAGAAGAAGGTTACGTAGTTAAACGCCTGTGCTTTGAAAAAACAATGACACGCCAATGACTGCAGACCTACTCGTACGCTCTGCCTAAGATCTCTTTTAAGCAAGCACAGTGATACACAGTTCTATCTATCTATTAGCCCCTTATCCTGAACGCAGATTGTTTTTCTTTGAGTCTTGTCTTTATTATAAAATATCTCTGAGCTCAGTGTGCCTCCTGGCAAAGGCCTCCTCTAACCACTTCCACTGTTCTTTATCTCTTGCAACTCTTCTCCAGTTTCGACCCGCTGTCAGTTTCAGTTCGTCCTCCCATCTTGTGAATTGTCTTCCTTGACTTTTCTTTCCGTCTCTGGGATACCACTGGGTTACGATTTTGCTCCACTTTTTTCGTCTGCTACTCAACATGTGGCCAGTCCATCTCCACTTTGGTCTATTTTGGAGAGGACATCTGTTAACCTTGTTTTTGCTCTTATCCAAGTATTTCTGGCTTTGTCATCCATCTGTAAACACGTTATTTTTCTGTGCAACTTTTTGGATCCGCTGTACATTATGTTTTTAAGCGGATGAAGTTAGTCCGCCCTAAATAATGTATCGTTGGGTTTAATTACACAACTTTCTTCGGAACGCGCGGTGCCGTAGGGTAACCGGGTTTGGGGTTGTTTGTTGTCTTTGTAACGTGATGTAGCCAAATGATAGCAATTACAGTGACTATTATCAGGAATGAGCCTTTTTTTAACTCTAAACAATACACGATTTGGGTGTATGGTTTACATATAGCTACATAAAAGCGTGGAATCAGCGATAGCATTTATTAATAGCTATTTCTTTTATCACTTTCTCGTTTAAACTCCTTACTAAATAATTAAATAATTAAACATAAATAGTCAAAAAGAGAACATAATTCGCTGTTCGCGATAAAGTTTTTAAAATGTAAGAAAATAAAAAGTAATACTTAAGCTTTTTTAAAAAAAAAAAACATTTTTTCATATAAGTTTTTATTGTAAGACCAAAGTACTTGTCAAGACAAATTTAATAAGCCCAAACTCGATGGAGTTGCGTCGTTTTACTACAGAGATCCTACCACATTCTAGCTCCATCATCAGATTAGCTCCGTGATATCATAATATTACATTGTCAGGCCATATTCGTATGCGTGCAAAATTCCAGCTCAATCGGAAACCGGAAAGTGGGTCTAATATGTGAAGATAGATTTTTTGTCTCTTTCTTAACGTACCTAACACTAAAAAAAATTGAATAATTACGCTAATATTATTACAATCTGGCCTATCAACTTAGTCTAATTAGTAATTTACATGGACCTAGTTTTATAACCAGTAGTGTATCTAAGAATGTATACATCGGCAGTTTTCTTACTGTCTCTATTAAAGGGAAGGCACTTTGTTCGTGTGTCTTTAATTATTGCACTTTAACTGCACTATTATTTAATTCGACAGGACAGATGAAACTAAATAAAAGCTTGTAAAAGAGTTGTTTGCTGTTTACCCGAACACTGCGACCGCCATAAAAACCCATACATTGGGCGTCACACTTTGTAATATTAATGCCGTGATCTCGGGGTTTGGAAGAGCAATAAAAACAAACAAATTGCGAGTAAAATAACACTGCGAGCGTCCTGGGGGAATAATACTCTTGATGCCTTAAATCCTTATTTATATGATAACGCAATAATTCTTGCGAGACTGTTTGGTCGAGGATCAAACAAATGTAGAGGCAAAGCTTTATTCAATTGACATGAAGTGTGTGTAAGTGGTCAACACTAGTGCTAGATATTTCAAGTTACTTAAAGGCATATCTTTGATGACTGCCCCTAATGATAATAGCCGGAAATAAACCTGCCTCCCGTAATTTGAAGAAGGTCAAGGTATTTTAATGCAATTTGTGATAGTAATCCAATAGGTGACTACGCCCAGCGTTTCTTAACATGCAAATCACCGAGGTTCACACATGAATGTTATTTAAACGCGCAATAAAAATAATTAAAATGCGAGTGCAAAACAGCGAGCGTTCTAGGGGAATTCTCCTTATACCATTAATCTTTATTTATATGATAACGCAATAATTTTTGCGTGACATTTTGGACTAGGAGTAAACGAATGTAGTGAAGCAAAGCCTTGTTGTAGTTAGCACAAAAAGGATAAAGGAAAACCCTGGTGTCCATAAAAGCTCGGACCTGACATAAGATGAAAGATCGTTTTTATAGAGCGTTTTATGCCCATTACATTCTAATATTACAATAGTTAACAGTGAATTTTTCCAGCCAACATATAGGTTTTCAAAAGAATACGCATGATAACTGAACATTTCTGATTTGTCCCGCAGATGGGTTATTAAAAAATATTGTAAGTACATGTATTTTTTCTATTCTCTGACCAACAAATTATGACGAAATACAGCAAATTACAAGTTTGCGCTGATTCATGTCTTGGTAAAATTTCACTGAAAGTCACAAGCCCAATCTCTAAAACGTAGATGTTGTTTTTTCTTCCAGACCAAATTTACTTACTAAAAGTAAGTAAATTGGTTTTCCATGCAAACGAAAAAACACCCAAGCCTTCAGTTACAACCGATATTTCCCACTTAGCAATTTATAAAAACGCATTGCTATAAAGCGACCACCTGGATCAGAACCGTCACCAAAGATATGAGGACACTGGGCATTAAGCTAGAGTTAACACAGAACCGCCAAGAGTGGAGAAAATGTATCAGGAGGGCCGACCAGGAGATAGATAGATAGTGTACGGCGCAGGCTTCGGCTGTTACCTAAGCCCGCACCATACATGAAGATATGATGATGTTAAGGTTGATTTTGGTGTGGAGACACAAGACCACGTCACCTAGAAACTGTTTATTGCAGATATTGTATTACATGGTGTAAGTTGGGTGTGACGGGTCCTTTCTCGATCGCCGCTCGATAGTGTCCGAATTGTTATTTGTAATGTAAAGTAAAACAGCTGACACGCGACCTACATAATATGTGGCCGCGTGCAGCCGAAATGTGCGAGCTTGGTTCGTACGGATAGAATTGCTATAAAGCTTGGACTTTATAAATAATCTACTGTATAGTCTGGTCGAGTTCACAGCCTTCTTTACAACAACTGCTTTGCGGTATAATCGGCAAGGCTTTATTGCCTCGTCTGCTATTGAATTTTCTTAATGTTTTTTTTTCCTTTTTGTGTACGCAATCTTTACATGTTTTTCAGGCTTGCTCCGATGTTGTTATCTTTATGGTGTTTAACGGTGCTTATTGCTTATTTACGATGGTAGAAGTAGCATTTTTATTTGTAGCAAATACTTTAGTAATTATTTTGTCCATTTTTATATTTTGTGTTTTTTTTCCTTGCAGGCAAAATTTAAAATACATGTTATAAAAGTTTTATTGAATAATGCGTACTATACTATCAATGATTATACAAAAGATAAAAACGCGTGGATACTTTTCCATTACACTCCACTCATGAAACATAAAATAGCTGCATTTTCTGTTACCATAATAAGCTTACTGTAAAAACATGTAAATGCTCTGCGATAGGTGACCATTATAACAAATATTTTCTCTTGACAAGGTCTGTGAGTTCGGGTTTTTCATGCTCACTAAAATGTCCAATCCGGTGGTGGCGTCGCTGGTCGGGTCGTTGGATTCCCTCTAATATGTTTATCTCTTTTCTTCTTATTACGTAATTTATGTTTGTTAACTCGTTCGCAAGCATCACATGTTATAATGTATCAACATTGTACTATTTTCAAATTATGTATTAATAAAAAAAGACAAAATAATAAAATAACAAAGCCCTTCTGGCGAGTAGGCGACCAATGCTGTGAAAATGAGTTTCTTTCGGCGTTTCTTCTTAGCAGCGGTCGTTACGAAGCGCTGGTATCGGTAGCTTTTCTTTAAAAATAAATTAAATTTTAATATACTTTACACGTAACATAAATTATACTTATTGACGTGTAAAAGTGCCTGTAAAGGTCTAATTACTGAATAAACATTTGAATCTTTGAATCTTGAATCAGGTTTGGAAGAAAATAAAAAACTTAGAAAGTAGCAGCTGCTTGTCTTTCCGCACAGATTGTAAAATCAATTTAAATGAGCTTAAATTCAAATCATATTTATAGGCGATGCGGCTTGCAACCTATCCCTATTTTCATTCGATTTTCCACCCTTTAACTTACTATTACAGAAAAAATTGCCTTTGGGTCTTTATAGCCCTGAGCTCCAACTGGTAGACTCAAAATTCTCTGTCTGGTCTATTACAGATAATGTATTAAATAAATTGAAAACACAAGTGCGAGTCGTATTGGCGCACGAAGAGTTCAGACCACTATCTATAAAAATCACGTTTGATGTATGGGAGCCCCATTTAAATATTTTTTTAAATTCTGTTTTAATATTTGTTGTTATAAAGCGGCAACAAAAATACATCATGAAGACAGACAGACAGATGGACAGACGGACAGACGGACAGACGGACACAGGGACAGAGGGACAGACGGACAGATGGACAGACGGACAGACGGACAGACGGGCAGACAGGCAGACGGACAGACAGACGAGTCTTAGTAATAGGGTTTCGTTTTTACTCTTTAAGTACAGAACCCTAAAAAAAACGCGAGTGTCCTGGAACACTCGGTTGGAACGAACTTACTTTCGTTGTAAAATATTAATTCGCAACGGTAATCGGCAAAATCTTACACATTATTAATAAATTAAAAAATAAAAATGCGTGTGTTGGGTTTGAACCGGCAACATCGACCATCTCAGGCACACGCTCTCCCAACTGAGCTGTCGATGAGATAATCAAACTTGTGAAATTACCTTTCACTTTAATGTGTGAAAAAAGTGACGGAAAAATCTTACCAATCGAAAAGAAACTTCGTTTCGAAAATTCTAGTTCTATGAGTCATATAGTGAGTTATGCCAATAACTGCTTTTTCTTGAATATAAATATTAGGTTTAAGTTATCTATTGATAACATTTAAGATATCTGGTTTCAGCTTATCGTTCCTCTCTGAATCAAATCTTCAGAAGATCAGATAATATAAGATAATATTAGACATCAGAATCGAGAGATATAATAAGTATTGTACAATGCAGACGTTCAAATAAAATAAAATGTCAAAGCTGCTGGTTCTTATTTTCTCAATTTTGTTTATAAGTGTTGTGGCGGAAAATTTACAGTTGGGTAATCTGACAAACGCCCAGTTGGTTTATGTGGAGAGAGTGAAGTTGTCCGCAATACCCCTTAAGACGAGGACGGAGAACGTGTTTTACAATGATAAAGATATAACGCCTAAAGTTATTAAGGTAATTATTATTAGAACAGTAAAATTGCGTGGACATTTAATTAATTGTTAAAAAAATAAATATTGGTGATAAGAAACTGGTAACACATTTTTTATACCATTCCCCCTCAAAAAAATTTGTTTCTAGAGGGGCAAAGCACTTTTAATCACAATTTACGTGTTTTTTTTTTATTTACTGAAAACAGTGAATGAAAAGCATTAGTGCTTGTTGTGCAGTTTTAAAATAGTAGATTGTGCTACAAGGGGATAAGGTAATATTTTGACGGCGAGGGCGCTACTTTTAATCTAGAGCGAAACGAAGGATTCCACAGTTGAATCACGAGCGGAGCGAGGGATTAATGTACTCGTATATCGCCCGAGATTAAAATATTACCGTACCCGAGTAGCACACTCTAATTTTTTATCTCCATCTATGAGAAAAACTAGCAAATTTAAAACAGAATATAAAGGAACAGTAGAACACCTACAATACCAAACAGACTTCAACCGACAATTTAATAAGTACTAACCTTTGTTTGGTGTCGTTTTCAAACAACAAATATCAAGAAATATGTTTTCGAAGACCACCAACTTAAGATAAAATGTTCACTCACAACTTTGTTTGCGTGGTCCTTCATGCACGCAATCTTTTTATTTTTCTAAGTTAACTTGATACCTATTCACTATTGGCTTAAATGCAAATGTTTGTTAGAGTCAAGTGCCCCCCCCCCCCCCCCGCTCCGTCTATCTATTAAACAGTTTTACATGGACATGTGAAAAAAATCACAGCAGTAGTACATGTAACGAATTTAAAGGAAAACTATCAGAGCTAAGTAGGGTTTATAAATTAAAAAGTTATAAGCGATCAACTTATAAAATGTACTCGGAAAAGGAAAAGTTCATACAAATTCAATAGAATATTACTTTTTAGGCGTTTTTAGTGGAGTTAACTCTAAGTCGGCATTCGCAACTACGGAACCCTACACTGGGCGTGGCCCGACACGCACTTGGCCGGTTATTTATTATACTTTTTTCTTTTTCCGAAGCATTGAACATAAATTTTTAACCTACATTCATCCAAGTTGAAGACGATATGTATTCCAAATTTAAAAAAATTACTACGTCTGTGGCAATTATTTTTTATTTAAAACCAAATTCTCCTTTTTTCGCTGGACTGCCAACATTATTTTTGATTCTACATAGATTACACTCGTGTTCTGTTTTCAAATTGGTTTTAATCCCTAGAGATCTTTTTTTCACGTTTTAGTCCCGTAAGAACACACACACACATATATATATATTTCATGTCATCTACTTAAAAAAATATGTTTTCATTCGTATATATCCGTAACTAGACATCTTAGGAGATTAATCTTTTTGTTATTGCCAGCTTATCAATCGCAGATTATTAGGATGTCCATACCAACCACAAGGTACCTTTACCCGTGGAACGTCACTTGTTTCATTGTAATCTTACGTCAGAACCTGACTCACACCTTACCTAACTTTCTCTAAAGGCCCATTTACACGGTGCAAGTTTATTGCCTGTATCATGTAATTAAATAAAAGCAATAGATAACTTGCATGGTCTGAACGAAACGTCAGCCATACAAATCAGTTACTGCTTCAAAATGGTATGCAACAGGCAAGAATCTTGTACCGTTTAAATGGACCTTTCTTCTCACGATAGCGTGACACTGTTGTAAATACAAAATTGATACATTCTTCTAATTAAAAAAAACTAATAATTAAAAGAAAAACGACATTATCTAACATCAAAACATTTTCTAAACATTATGATTAAATGTTTATATAAAATGTTAACTTATGTTAGTAATCATTTTTTAACAGCTGCAGTATGGCGCCATAAAGATTTTACGTGAATTATTTTAGCGTTTTGTTTTCAAACCCTACACTTTAGTTAAGACGAAGTGGTAGCTAAAGTGGCGCCCTCATTTGAAATAAATTGTTTTAAACTAAATATGGTGATAATTAAAAATTTGATTTGTATCAATGTCTAGAAAAATATTACTTTCAAAGGTTATTCATAAAATAGTTTAAAGGTCTTTCTAGACATTGATACAACTCAAATTTTTAATTATCTCAATATTTAGTTTTAAACAATTTATTTCAAATGAGGGCACCACTTTGGCTACCACTTCGTCTTAAAGTGCGTAGCCTGACTGTTTCGTTACTTAAAGTCCTATTGGCACAAAATTAACGGCCTTTACAGTAAGTTTACAGATTATTCTAATTGTATACCTATAGAGTGAAACCACAATTTTACAGGCTGTATCTGCTGTGGACCTAGACCGAAGCAACGCCAAAGTGTCGGTTACTGCCGGAGGAGTGGGCTCTACTTTCGTAAACGTCAGGATGAAGAGCGAGGTGGGAGACGGTCTCAACTTCCAAGTTCGGATATTTGTGTGATCTTTTCATGATGTCATAATACAGTAATTGGTAGATATCCCCATATTTCTACTTTATAAACTATCTGGTGCATCATTATAAATTAATGTCAGAAACGTCAGCCAAAAAAAAAAAACGTTTACAAGGTTTTGTTTAATTTCACCTGTCCCCTTGTCTGTCTGTCTGTCTGTAATCAAATCTTCCAAGTTAAATTTGACCCACTTCCCGGTTCCGATTGAGCTGAAATTTTTCTCACATACGTATATCACAACAATAAATAACGTGACAATGCAATAACATTATAACAAAAAGCCGATCTGATGATGGAGTTGGAAGGTAGCCATAAGAACTCTGTAATGAAACGACGCAACCCCATCGGCTTTGAGCTTGTTTGATTCGTCAGGAGGAACTCTTCAAACTTTTAAGTTTATTATTTTTGAATAAAAGCTTGTTTTTAAAAATATATTTATATATATATATATATATGCATATTGTATATTTTATTTAATCAACTGTAAATAAAATAAATACTGTTGATAAATATCTGTCACAGTTATTTCTTTAAAGATTAATATAGTCTTTTTTTATTCGTATAAGTTTTATTAGTGAGCAGAAACAATACTATGATTAGTAACATTTAAATTAAAACTAAGTAAGAACTAAAACAACCTAATGCTAAAAAAAAAGAAAAATTATATAGTCCCACTAAAATATCACCCCTCGGCAGCGTGGCCAAAAGGCTGGCAGCATTGCCACATTTTAGTGCAATGCTGATTCTTTGAGCCTGGTCACGGGAAACCTTGAACAATATATATAGTCTTATTTATACTTGCAGATATACTTGTAAATTTTGAATGGCAGAATACACCATAGCGTTAATTCCGCAATTTGATCACTTTTAAGTGTGAAATAAATAAATATATAGGGACAAATAACACTGATTGAGCTAGCCCCAAAGTAAGTTCAAGACTTGTGTTATGGGTCAACAAAACTAAACAAAAACATATTATTTTATAACAAATACATACATAGATAAACATCCAAGATCCAGTACAATTTGAAAAAGGCCATTTTCAAACTTGCCCTGACCGGGGATCGAACACGGACCTCTGGGTGGCGGACTAGCATGGTGACCACTACGCCACGGAGGTCGTCAAATAAAGTTTTAAATAGATTGGGTGTTTATCTATATATTTAGTTTATCATAAGGTTAGTATCCCATAACACAACTTAAGCTTACTTTGGGGCTAGCTCCATCTGTGTTATTTGTCCGTATATATTTATTTATTTATTTTATTTATCCTATGGAGCTGGCCGATAAGTTCAGATTGGTGTTGGCTACGACACTCAGGGAGGACGGGTATCCCGATAGCGAAGGATGGAACCCGTTGGAGATAGAGGGAAACCGATACCTTTAAATATGCCATTTCGGGCTAAGTTTATACGATAGAAGGTGACGACGCGGCCATGGAGCCTGCATCGCGGTTAGCAGCCTGTGTGTCTTTTGGAGGTCTGCTCATGCGGCTCCAGGGCGATGCTAACAACTTGCACGGCATCGAAGTCGATCAACACATGTACTTGCTGATGAAGAAACTGGCCTTCTAGATCGTGTTTTATTATGAATAAATTCACGGAGGCAATCTTGCATCGTGTGCGGAACGGCCTTCGATGCTGAGCTCAGATGACACGTTAATCGCCTCGCACAAGTCGGGTCTGATGTTCCGTGTCAAGCAATGGACTGTAGGGATATGCTCCTCTCATATGTAGCTTCGTGAAGAGGGCCGAGCGGCAGTAAAACAACAGTATGGTGGTTCAAACGTAGCACGCCTTGGAGAGTGGGAGGCCAGAGCTTCTTCTCAGGGTTTCTTCTTTCTTCTTAGGGCTCCTCGCGATCGTATCGAAATTTCACGGACTAATTTCTGCGGGCTGGCCCCGCTATATTTATAGCTGCGCGAGCATATGCCCTGCCTCCCGCTTCCCCGCGAGCTTGCAAACTTTATTTCTCTTATATTTTTTATACTATGCAATTAACAATTATGAAACTTATATTAGCATAAAATATAAGTTGTCTTTTATTCATTTCTACATTTGTACGAATGCCAAGACTTCTATTTTCCGAGGAAAAGCCAAGGAAAAGTTGCCAGTATAAATACCCCTCTAATACGTACAGCGCCCCGCACCCCTCTAGCGGGGGGCCCTTTAAATACTCGGAACTTAGATTCTGGCGCTCTCATTGTTAAAGCGAGCATCATGGCATTCATACAGACCTATTTCCTTAGATCCATATATACTTTATGTACTTTAAGGCAAGTGCTAATTACTTCAAAATCAGTGTTCCTACTTGTATATACGTAAGTGAGTATGAGGTACCCACTTCTAACGTGTACCTATCTTACGTTACTTTCTCTTAGCAAACAAAGGCTCCAATACATCACTCACCACCAAATAAATTCTTCTCAGAGTCGAGTATACCTGATTCAGTGGATAGTGAGGCTTTTGCTAAAGATCAAAAAAGGAAACAGCTGGAACACGACAGTGCAATGCTGGAGGAGCGCTTGAAAGCAAAATTTAATTCTCAGTTGTCTGCATGGCATAGAAAAATAACCGAGTGCATTACCGCCGCGGTAAACACCGCTGTTAATTCAGCAATCTCGCCTATTAGCAATCAGCTGACTCAAGTTACGTCTTCGCTAACAGAGAAGAATACTAATATGATGAAGTTAAATCAGGATAATGCTAACATTAATAAATCGATTCATAATACTAATGAACGATTAACTGAAGTGGAGAAATCTCATGTTTTTACGGCATGACATTTTATTTCTGGTCTCATTTTACATTAAGCTAGTTCTTCTTACTTCTAAATCTATGTTTTTACCCCACACATTCCTTCACAGAATTTTTTTGCTACAAATGTCACTGTCAGGCACAGCTGTCATATGCTGACATTGAGTCATAGACAATAATGTTGCGTTTCTTTTTACTCAATTATTTTTGTTATGTGATTGTCACTTATGATCGAACCTTTATTAACCATGTCTTTTCTGTTTGCATGTATTACATGTAGTATATATTTTTTACTTAGTTTATACTTTTGAACGTTCAAAATTTAATATGGTTCAATGGTCCGTGAGAGTGAGTACTTGCGAGCTTACGGTGAGTTTGGCAGCTCATCAGAAATTATTGTACTTAAATAGCTTTAGATTATAATTATATGTAAGTGTATAAAATTATATTATTAGTATACGTTTATATTTATACATATTTCAGATTATTTAATTATTTATTTATAAATATTCGTCTTTTATTATAATATGGATGATCTTACCAATTTTAATGACAGCTTTTTTTCCTGCTCGTCTTTACAAAGCAGTTTTCATAGTGCAGTAGATAGTGACTCTTCTCCCACCATGAACTTGCATGATAACTTGACCTCCATTTTCTCCGAATATCCTCGAAACTTTAACATTGTGCATATTAATGCTCAAAGTGTCGCTTCCCACTTTCCTGACATAGTGCCATCTTTCAGCTGTGATCACTTAGATGCAGTACTTATTTCTGAATCGTTTTTGAAACCTTCTCTTCACTCTTCTATGTTTGATTTATCTGACTTTGTTCTCATACGGAATGACAGGATTGGTGCCAGATGTGGCGGCGTAGCAATTTACCTTCGCAAATCTATACCCTATAAGATTCTTCGCGCTTCACCTCCCTCTTATACCGCGTCTGCCGAATTTATTTTTCTAGAACTGACCATGCAACATTCTTAAATACTTCTGGCAGTTTTTTACTCTCCTAGTCTTCATGTAAATTATTTTAGCTCCTTAGACTCCATACTTAATGATCTTTGTCCTCTATATGAACATACTATCATAATGGGCGATTTAAACACATGTATTATTAAGAATGATTCACGTACACACCAGCTTAAAGATCTTTCTTTTTCGTACAATCTTAATATTTTACCACTTTCAGCAACCCATCACGCTCCTGACTGTAGACCATCTCTTCTAGACTTAATAATAGTATCTTGTCTTAATAATGTTTCCACTCACGGTCAACTTGCCGCACCCTTCTCGTATCATGACTTGATTTACTTATCATACTGTGTGCGTCCTCCTAAGCGTAAGTCAAATTATCGATACCTCCGTAATTTCAGAGGCATTGATGCGGATGCATTACTAAGTGATGCTGGTTACATAAATTAGAGTCTAGTTTTGGAGAAGGAAAACATAGATGACAAAGTAAACAAATTTAATTCTTTGGTTCTTGGATTATTTGATCAACATGCTCCTCTTCGACGTGTCAAGATTAAACATAAACCCGCTCCTTGGCTTACGGATGATATAAAGACGCTCATGGCGCGTAGAGATAAGGCCAATCGTAGATACAAACGTTGCCTATCTGAGGCTAACTTACAAAGTTATAAAGTTCTCTGCAACCGCTGCAGTCGCATATGTCGCGATGCAAAGAGGCGTTACTTTCATGATTCTCTAATCAACCGTAGCCCTGCGGAAACTTGGAAATTTTTAAAGTCTGTTGGTGTGGGAAAAACGTCGGAGGTCAGTCATTCTGATATCAATATAAGGGAACTTAATAAATACTTTTCTAAGCCACCTGTTGCCATTGATCCTTCTGTTAAGTTGGATACCTTATCTGAGTTGCGTAATTTACCTCATCCTTCCTATCTTCCTTTTCATTTTAGTAAAGTCTCACAAGACGATGTTGTAAAAGCTATAAAACATATCTCTTCTAATGCAGTTGGTAATGACTTAGTTTGTTCTAACATGATCAATCGAATACTCACAATAATTCTTCCTATACTTACCCACATTTTTAATTTCTTTACCTCGTCTGGTACATTTCCTTCAGCTTGGAAATAAGCACATGTCATACCACTGCCAAAAACCACCAATCCTTGTTCTTTTTCTGACTTTCGCCCTATTTCTATATTGCCTTATCTTTCCAAAGTACTTGAGCAAATCGCACATAACCAATTTTCTTCTTTTCTTTTAAGAAATAGTCTCATTAGTCCTTTTCAGTCCGGGTTTCGACCAGGCCACAGCACTGAACTGTGAATGTAACTGATGATATTCGGCGGGCTATAGATAGTATAATGTTAACTTTGCTAGTTTTGCTTGATTTTAGTAACGCCTTTAACTCAGTAGCATTCAATATCCTTCTAGGGATCCTTCACTCTATCAATGTATCTCCTTCTGCCATAAATTGGTTCAGTTCCTATTTACATGGACGGTCACAGCGTGTCTGCCTTGATGAAACGCACTCCGACTGGTGTGATCTGGCAGCCGGAGTACCTCAAGGAGGTTGTCTTTCTCCTTTATTGTTTTCTGTATTTATAAATACTATTACTAAAGTTCTGTCCTGTAAATTTCATTTATACGCGGATGACCTGCAGCTGTATCGCCACTTCCCGGTGGATGATGCTGAATCAGCCATCGCAGCAATGAATGATGACCTTTGTCGTGTATCAGAATGGGCAACGTGTGACGGTCTGAAGGTAAATCCCACTAAGTCTCAGGCTATGGTGATTGGTACTGGTGTCTTGCGTAACCGGATTGATTTTAATGATCTTTCGCCTGTAACATTTAAGAGTTCTGTGATTGCCTTTACCAACACAGCCAAAAACTTAGGAATTATAATGGACTCTAACCTTAAATGGTCAGCCCACATTAAGGAAGTCAGTCGTAAGATCCACTTTTCCTTCCACACTCTTAGATCTCTCCAATACTTCTTGCCGTTTAAGACTAGGATTTCACTTGCCCAATCCCTTTTTCAACCAATTTTGGATTACGCTGATACGTGTTTCTTGGATGCAACAGAAGATCTATTAGACAAACTGGAACGGTTGCAAAATCTGTGCATCCGTTTCATATTTGGATTGAGGAAGTTCGACCATGTTTCAGAGCACAGTGTTCAGCTGAAATGGTTGCTTATACGGCTCCGTAGAGACAGTCGCATTCTTTATTTACTTTTCATCGT
This sequence comes from Acrobasis suavella, assembly GCA_943193695.1. Taxonomy (NCBI): domain Eukaryota; kingdom Metazoa; phylum Arthropoda; class Insecta; order Lepidoptera; family Pyralidae; genus Acrobasis; species Acrobasis suavella. The sequence continues at coordinate 24,546,672 of OW971934.1, forward strand.
GCTACATTAGCCTACTTACCCCTCCTTTCTGCGAGAGCATTTCTCCTTTTTATATCCTCCGAATTCTCCTTGCAAATCCCACCTAAGAACTGTCCTTAAATTCCCTCCTCACAACACCGCTACCTTTTCCTATTCCTTCTCGGTACATGCAGTCAGACTATGGAACTCATTACCACCTGCTATACGTGACTCTAAAACGATTTCGGTATTTAAAAGACGAGTAAAAGATCACTATTTATTGAAATCATCTTAATTGTAACTTATAATGTTCATATTAAGTATATATTTTATTTCCTTCTTAGAAATATGTATTTATTTAAGTATATGTGTAATAATATATGTATGTATATGTATGTTTATTTGTAGTTTGTGTAGTTTTATGTCATTTCAATTTTCTTGAAATTTCTTTATTTCGTGTATAAAGACGCCTGTATGCCTCTTTTACATAAACATCTCCTCTCACAGGCCTACTGGAAGAGATCTCTTTTGAGATAAGTAGTGCCTTTGTACAACTTTTATTTGATGTATTCTCTGTATAAATTTTCCGTGTACATAAATGGTAAATAAAAATAAATAAATAATCGACCATCTCAGGCACACGCTTTCCCAACTGAGCTGGAAAAATCTTACCATCCGAAAAGAAAGTTCGTTTCAAAAATTCTAGTTCTATGAGTCATTTAGTGAGTTATGCCAATAACTGCTTTTTCTTGAATATAAATATTAATTTAAGTTATCTATTGATAACATTTATGATTTATGGTTTCAGCTTATCGTTCCTCTCTGAATCTTCAGAAGATCAGATAATATAAGAAAATAAAGATAATATTAGACATCAGAATCGAGAGATATAATAAGTATTGTACAACGCAGACGTTCGAATAAAATAAAATGGGAAAGCTGCTGTTACTTATTTTCTCAATTTTGTTTATAAGTGTTGTGGCGGAAAATTTGCAGATGGGTAATTTGACAAACGCCCAGTTGGCTTATGTGGAGAATGTGAAGTTGTCCGCAATACCCCTTAAGACGAGGACGAAGAACGTGTTTTACAATGATGAAAATATAACGCCTAAAGTTATTAAGGTAATTATTATTAGAACAGTAAAATTGCGTGGACATTTAATAAATTGTAAAAAATAAGTATTGGTGATAAGAAAATGGTAACACATTTTTATACTATTCCCCTTCTAAAAACTTTGTTTCAACAGGGACAAAGCACTTTTAATCACAATTTACGTTTTTATTTTATTTACTGAAAACAGTGAATGAGTGCAACTGCACAACAAGCATTAGTGCTTGTTGTGCAGTTTTAAAATAGTAGATTGAAGAAATTATAAAAAATGATGAAAAATGATAAAAAATTCTTAAAAAATTAAAAGGGCTACTATTGTCAAAGGGGTATTACTCGGTTAACGAATATTTAAATGACAAACTATATTAAGCGTTTTAAAGAAAGACTCAATAAACACAATATATCTGCGTAGGTACTCGTAGTTTTAGTTCCAGTTTCCAGTTTCAAGTTGCATCTGACCAACACACTTGCAGTAGTTATATTTACAATAATTATATTATTTTGTCTGTAAACACCTATTAGAAACTTTTTGTTGACATTGAACTTATTGTATTTTTAACTATTTGTGAAGTACAAGATTCAAAATTTAATTTATATCTTCTAACCATTGACATCAATTGAACTTACTCTTAATTTATGTTAATTATCTTCTTGTACTTGATTATAAATACTATTATTATTATATAAACTCAAATAATTCCTATAAGTTCGCAACATCCTGCCAGGGTTCATGTACTTACCTACTAACCATCTTCTGAATGAGTGCATGAAAGCGAGTAATAAAGAAATAAATGGTGCTACAAGGGGATAAGGTAATATATTGACGGCGAGGACGCTACTTTGAATCTAGAGCGAAACGAAGGATTCCACACTTGAATCATGGGCGGAGCGAGTGATTCTACGGTGGAATCCTGAGTGTAGCGAGGGATTCATGTATATAGCCCGAGATTAAAATATTACCATACCCGAGTAGCACACTACTTTTTATCTCCATCTATGAGAAAAACTAGCACAATTAAAACAGAATATAAAGGAACAATAGAACACCTACATTACCTAACAGACTTCAACCGACAATTTAATAAGTACTAACCTTTGTTTGGTGTCGTTTTCAAACAATAAATATTAAAAAATATGTTTTCGAAGACCACCAACTTAAGATAAAATGTTCACTCACAACTTTGTTTGCGTGGTCCTTCATGCACGCAATCTTTTTATTTTTCTAAGTAAACTTGATAACTATTTACTATTGGCTTAAACTCACGAAAAAGTATTCACATTTATATAAATTAGTACATTTCAATACAAATAACCTAAAACTTCTGTAATTCCTTGAATCAAAGGGAAAATTGCGCCTTTTTATTATACTTATTTATTTTTCCGAAGCATAGAACATAAAAATTTTAACCTACATTCATCCAAGTTGAAGACGATATATATTCCAAATTTAAAAAATTACGATGTCTGTGCCAATTATTTTTTATTTTAAAACCAAATTCTCTTTTTGTTTTGCTGGACTGCCAACATAATTTTTGATTCTACATAGATAACACTCGTGTTCTGTTTTCAAATTGGTTTTAATCCCTAGAGATCTTCTTTTTCACGTTTTAGTCCCGTAAGAATAACCAGTAACTTTAGCTCCAAATGTTATGGGATGAAAACATCATTTTTTAAGTAGATGACATGAAAAATATATATATATTTCCGGAACTAAACATCGTAGGAGATTAATCTTTTTGTTATTGCCAGCTTATCAATCGCAGATTATTAGGATGTGCATAACTCCATACCAACCACAAGGTACTTTTACCCGTGGAACGTCACTTGTTTCATTGTAATCTTACGTCAGAACCTGAGTCACACCTAACCTAACTTTCTCTAAAGGCCCATTTACACGGTGCAAGTTTATTGCCTGTATCATGTAATTAAATAAAAGCAATAGATAACTTGCATGGTCTAAACAAAAACGTCAGCCATACAAATCAGTTACTGCTTCAAAATGGTATGCAACAGGCAAGAATCTCGCACCGTCTAAATGGGCCTTTCTTCTCACGATAGCGTGATACTGCTGTCAATACAAAATTGATACATTCTTCTCATTAAAAAAAATCTAATAATTAAATGAAAAACAACATTACCTAACATCAAAACATTTTCTAAACATTATGATTAAATGTTTATATAAAATGTTAACTTATGTTAGAAATCATTTTTTAACAGCTGCAGTATGGCACCATAAAGATTTTACGTGAATTATTTTAGCGTTTTGTTTTAAACCTTACACTTTATTTAAAGTGTGTAGCCTGACTGTTTCGTTACTTAAAGTCCTATTGGCACAAAAATAACGGCCTTTACAGTAAGTTTACAGATTATTCTAATTGTATACCTATAGAGTGAAACCACCATTTTACAGGCCGTATCTGCTGTGGACCTAGACCGAAGCAACGCCAAAGTGACGGTTACTGCCGGAGGAGTGGGCTCTACTTTCGTAAACGTCAGGATGAAGAGCGAGAGGGGAGACGGTCTCAACTTCCAAGTTCAGATATTTGTGTGATCTTTTCATGATGTCATAATACAGTAATTAGTAGATATCCCCATATTTCTACTTTATAAACTATCTGGTGCATCATTATAAATTAATGTCAGAACCGTCAGCCAAAAAAAAAACGTTTACAAGGTTTTGTTTAATTTCACCTGTCCCCTTGTCTGTCTGTCTGTCTGTAATCAAAATTTGCAAGTTAAATTTGACCCACTTCCCGGTTCCGATTGAGCTGAAATTTGGCTCACATACGTATATCGCGTGACAATGCAATAACATTATAACAAAAAGCCGATCTAATGATGGAGTTGGAAGGTAGCCATAGGAACTCTGTAATGTAACGACGCAACCCCATCGGCTTTGAGCTCGTTTGATTCGTCAGGAGGAGCTCTTCAAACTTTTAAGTTTATTGTTTTAGATAAAAGCTTGTTTTAAAAAATTTATTTTTTAATAATTACATGTTCAAAACTAAATAATATTAAATACTGTTGATAAATATCTGTTACAGTTATTTCTTTAAAGATTAATATAGTCTTTTTTAATTCGTATAAGTTTTATTAGTGAGTAAAAACAATACAATTTAAATCGACCTAAACTATGATTAGTAACATTTAAATTAAACTAAGTAAGAACTAAAACAACCTAAAGCTAAAAAAAAAAGAAAAATTATATAGTCCCACTAAAATATCACCCCTCGGCAACGTGACCAAAAGGCTGGCAGCATTGCCACATTTTAGTGCAATGCTGATTCTTTGAGCCTGGTCACGGGAAACCTTGAACAATATATATAGTCTTATTTATACTTGCAGATATACTTGTAAATTTTGAATGGCAGAATACACCATAGCGCAATTTGATCACTTTTAAGTGTGAAATAAATAAATATATAGGGACAAATAACACTGATTGAGCTAACCCCAAAGTAAGTTCAAGACTTGTGTTATGGGTTACTTTTTTCTTTTTTTTTCTGAGGAAAGATCCCTGTTACGGATACCTGTCAGCCTGCGGGGGAGGCTGTCGGGTTATGTGGGACTCCACGCCAGAGCGACGTGCCTACCCACTAAAAAACCTCCAGAGTTCCATCTCAATCGCTTTTGCCGGGGACATGGGAACGGAAATACAACCGCGAACCCCGGCGCGGCTGGCCCCCAAAGCGGCCCCTCCTCGGGGACGTCTAAGCGCCCCCCCACTCACCAAGTCGGCGCGTCCGGAACTCACGGACGCGCCGTACCTCCTCGGGCCAATTGAAAGGCGGCAGACTCCCACGCAGTCCACCGCCTGTAGACCCATGGGAGCCAGATAAACCGGCTCCCAGCGGCGGAGAAGATGATAAGCTCCGCCGCTTGCCTCTCGCCGCAAACGCGGTGCGGCACCGCTCGGTCACGGAGGATAGGCAGAGCGGCAACGTAACACCGACACTCCTCCTCCTCCGCGACCGATCTCCAACCACAGCCACGGCGGTGTGGCCCCGCTTGAAGCGCCGGGAGAGCAATGAAACAGTCCCCTCCCGGCGGCCCCACCCCGGTGGGGGGAGAACTTCCTTCTCCCCCGCCGCCCCATTGGGCGCATCCCTACAGGCTCATGGCCGAAGCCGAGCCCGCGGGAGCGCCCCTCCCCGGGTGGGGGGAGAACTTCCCACTCCCCCGCCGCCCCAATGTGGGCGCTCACTGCTGGTAGACGACAGCAGGAGCGCCCCCTCGCGGGTTCCTCTTAGCTTCCCCGTGGCTCGAGGCTACCACGGGTACTGAGCCCTCCCGGTACGACAAACCGGGGGAGGGGGTGTTATGGGTTACTAACTCAACAAATTTTCCTCCATTTTGCCAGTTTTGAGCAAAGTGTTTGAAAAGATAATGCTTAATCAAATGCAACATCACTTTATTACCTTTTTCATAGCCTGCAGTTTGGTTTTACTGGAGGGAAATCGACCACCGATGCGGAGGTAGCGCTAGTTCCTCACATTTACAACGCATGGGAAAACAAGCATGATGCATTCGGTTCTTTCTGCGATCTCTCAAAAGCATTTGACTGCATAGATCACCCGACACTTTTGCTCAAATTCCGTCAGTACGGTTTTGACGATAAATCTATAAACCTCATTCAATCATATTTAACGGATAGGCTTCAGACTGCTGATATAAATGGCATAAAGTCAAACGGATCTCTTGTCAAAATGGGTGTACCTCAAGGTTCTATCTTAGGACCGTTCCTTTTCTTAGTGTACGTCAATGATTTGCCTTACGCGGTTGAAAAATAAGCTGGTATTGTGTTGTTCGCCGATGACTCTCTTATTTTGGAAACAGACCGTCATAGCGAAGATGCTACTGTGATGAATGACACATAATCGGCCATTTCTAATTGGTTCTCTGCCAACAACCTTCTGTTGAATGCAAACAAGATCCTTAGAGATTTAGTCTTCCTAACGTGAGGCAGGCCAATGTTGATGTGCTACTAGACGGTCAAAACTTAGATCTCGTTGATAATTCTACTTTCTTGGGAATCACAGTAGATTCAAAACTTTAGTGGGATGTCCATATTTCTAAACTCGCTAATAGGCTGAGTTCAGCGGCTTACGCTATTAGGAGAATCAGATAATTGACAGATGTAGCAACTGCTAGACTAGTTTACTTTAGTTACTTTCATAGTCTGATGTCTTACGGGATTCTTCTCTGGGGGAGTGCTGCTGATATACAGACTATTTTTATTATTTTACAGAAAAGGGCAATTCATTTTATTTACGATTTAGGATCGAGAGACTCCCTAAGACATTTTTTTAAGAAAATTGATATACTCACTATACCATCCCAGTACATATTTGAAAATATAATGTATTTGAGGAAAAATATTGCCTTATTTAATAAAACAGGTGATATTACTTCTAGAAACTTACGTAACATAAATGTTTTAGTTACCCCGTATTATAGGCGGAAAACAGTCAGTAAATCGTTTAAGGGAAACTGTATAAAGTTTTATAATAAATTGCCAGAATCGGTCCTTGATATGCCAGATAGAAAATTTAAGTAGTTGTTGCTTACAGGTAAGTTTATTGCCGTTTTATTGCCTAAAACATTCCACTGCTGGGCCAAAGGCAAAGAATAAAATTAAGATGTGGCCACGATCACTATGCTGGGGAGACGAGTTGATGATAGATAGCAGTGTAGACAGTTTAATGTCTTTGCACAGATGGCACTGCAGGCCATTCTCTTTCTCTTAGAAATCGGGTAATTAACTTGGGTATCGTAAGGGGCGACCCTTAAGATACCCGTGGAAATAGAAGGTGGAGACAACATTCTACTCTGCCCCACGGATTTATTAATTACGCGCATATTTATGCCAACAGCCACCTCATAGTCGGACGTCCAACGTCCAATATAGTCCCAAAATTGATGGCCTACCTCCGCACGCACCAGCACACAGTATAAACAACATGCATATTTTCAACGTATCAAAGTCCGGGCATCCAATATCGGGCCCAACAAAGGCTTACAAGAGTTTAGGGCACGCCCATAGACTGCATATTCAACGGGGGGCAATAGTCAACACTGGTGTACTCGGAGAGCTGGCTGGTAAAACGATCAGTTATTTTTTTTTATTTTTGCTTACTTATAAATAGAGATGAGATTCCAATCATAGTACCGAGTATACCTAACAGAGGGATATACTTGGTAAGCTGCAATTTTTTTTATTACAGTATTTTTTGTTTTACTTTAGGAGAATACCGCGTAGAAGCGACACCCTGATTGTTAATACTGTTAATACGCATACATATATACTTATTTTGCACGCCAGATGAATAAGTAGTTTAATCGTAAATTATGAAATTAAACATTTGGCTAAATGTTAGGCGATATCCCTTTAAATTATTTTTATAAACAAGCTTTTTTTTTATAACAAGTATTACGTTTGTCCATCTACGTGAAAACATCTTTTTAGACTATTTAAATTAATGTCTAAAGTTTAGCTTAATGTTATTTATCACCATAACCAACTATCTATAATATGCCTCCAAAGACTTCTTAATGTCCTTGGCCACATAGCGCGACGGGCCCTTGTAGTCTCGAAAAGTCAATAATTTTGAAAACCGCCTCAATGGCTAACATGTACAGTGTGAAAAACCATTGTAAGGGGGGTCACCGACGGTCACAACCCTCAGGCATTAGGATACTATTATAAAGAAAAAAAGAAGGATTATCACATTATCACCATACTAAAAAATTGGTTCTCTGTAAAGTCGGTTTACGGACGATAATTTTACGTGATAACGTCATGATAGATGCATAACCATAGACCTAAAATTTTTTTACTACGTAAATAGACAGAACTAGCAAAGTGAGACAAACAATACGCTAATGGTCGGCCTCACAAGAGCAATAGAGATAGCGATTAGATTGACGTGTGACCAACTTTTGAATGAGTCGACTTCTGGAAACCAGACTTATATTGTGTCACACGAAAAATTTTTCTAATTGTGAACTGTGTTAATTCATAACTTTTCTTACCTCGGAAAGATGGTATCGTGCAACTTTATCGACTGTGATACAACAACGAACTATAATCCACATAAATACACTTTTTACAGGTAACTTTGCTAGACTCGTCCATTACCTGGTAGTCAATATTTTCTTCGCAACTCCACAAAAAAAAAAAAACATTTAAAATCACGCATTTTATATTTTTATTTAGAGATAACACAATATTTATTAGTTATAAAAGGAATTCCGTAATATATTGCATAAAATATAAAAGTATTTGATTTCGCTAGTGCTTGACTAATTATTGCCGTCATTTTATGTCATGAAAATATATACGGGAAAGTCAATCGATAAAAATCAATTGTACTGATTCGACCAAAATCAATTTGGTCGAATCAGTACAAATCTTTTTAAGTAAAAACGTTTGCAGAATTTATATCGAGTTTCAGTTTTGGTTGGTAAAATTTATTTTCCAACATTTGTTACGGTCAATTTTATCAGCATAGCGCAACTCCTTATTAATAACTCCTTATTAATCGAAATTAGTGTAAGAAACGCGTAATAAGTTCTCAAATTGTAGTAAAAGATTCAATGACTTATTATTTTTTCAGATTTCCAATAAATGTCAATTATAAAGAAAAATGGAAAACCATTGTAAATAGACCGGGTAGGACTCCCACAAAGATTTGTAATGTTTGCAGTAAACATTTTGAGCTAACGCGTTAAATACAAAGAAAGTAGATGCAGGATCTAATCAAGGACTATTTGCACATTACACGTTTTAATCAATGATTCCAACATTTTTTGTACCTGTAAGTGTGCATAATGTGTCAGTTGGATGGTGGACTATTTTTTGTTGTTTTTTGTAATGAAGTCCTTTTTACGTGAAAAGTATTTAATACGTGGAAATTAAGTTCAAATTCGAACTTGAACTCAGTAGAATGTCGCTCCTTTTAACGATAATCAACGATATCAATTTTAGAAAACTATTGCAAATTTTCAGGTTAAATTGAAAATCAGAAGATCAACTTCGAATGTAAATAGAGACGTTTTACCTACATCACCAGAACCCGGCCCTTCAAATAAAACAGATCCTTTTAAGAAAAAAAAAATATTGCAATAAAATATAAGTTTCTTGAAAATTTTAGAGCGAAAGTTAAAAGAAGTAAATATTGTTTTTTACATTTTTAAAATTATTCAATTTTCCACTTACGGGTCTACTAATATACATATTGACTTTTGGACTTGGGCTAAGTCTACTCCGCTAGGGACAAAGAGATTAAAATGTTTTAGTATTTATTTATTATCATATATTAGCCAACGACCGTGGCGTAGTGGTCACCATGCTAGTCCGCCACCCAGAGGTCCCGGGTTCAATCCCCGGTCAGGACAAGTTGAAAAATGGTCTTTTTCAAATTGTCCTGGGTCTTGGATGTTTATCTATATATGTATATGTTATAAAATATAGTCTCGTTGAGTTAGTATCCCATAACACAGGTCTCGGACTTACTTTTGGGCTAGCTCAATCAGTGTTATTTGTCCCTATATATTTATTTATTTATATTTACATTAACCAGAATATTAATTTATAATCAATATGAATTTGTCATCAAGAGTAGGTGCAACCCTTTTAAAGTCAGACATGATATTTTATTTCTGGTCTCATTTTATATTAAGCTAGTTCAATCTTCTTACTTCTAAATTTATGTGCATAACTAGCCGAACGCTTAGGCCGATCGTGCCTCTCTATCGCTCGTTCCGTGCTCTCGCTTGCACGCTCGGCTCAGGCGCAACATGTCAATTTTTCATGCGTGCAGCCGACGTTCATCTAAATATATATGGTGTTAACCTACGGAGGATTATATTAAAACAAATTAAAAAACTTTAAGAACTATATTGCGTAAAGCAAAGAAATAGAATAACACATAACCACAAAGGTTTCACCCATAAGAAATAAACAGAAAATAGTTAAGAGACAGAAGCGAAAGATTCAAGACAAAAGAAATAGAATCAGAAGATAAATTTAGCTAAAAGAAATCTAGAATGCTAAACGCGTAAGGCTAGGACAGAGCGAAATCGAGCGTGCGGTCGCGGCGAGTTACAAGTTATCACTACTGCAGCCGACCGATGCAGAATGCTGGCTGCGCGGGCGCTCGGCGACTGGTTTTGAATACAAAAGAACAACTACGTCACAGCGTCAAGAGTGAATTGATTTGACATACAAGACTCGTGCACTCGGTTTCGCTCGCGCAATTATTTTATAAGCAAAATACTCTTCTTTCAAGAAATGAAATTAATTAGTTAATTATTGTTTACAAAACAATTTAGTTTTAACCAATTAATGCACTAAAGGAATAAAAAAATGTAAGTTATACAAAACATTATAAAAGTAAATTAAACAAGAACATGTGTTTAGGTGGGTCACTACACTACCCCCTTGCTGAGACTGAAGGTCAGTGAAGTCGATAGTAATTTGGAAATTTGACTGTCCTCCCATATCTCGTCTTCTTCACGGGATGACCATCATCAGGAGTTGAAGTAGGGGTTGACAATACTGTTAGTTCTTCATCTTTGACAAAGCTGCCGCTGGGATTCGTCATCTCATCTCTAGTGATATATGCAGGTTTTACGCGATCAATGGATACAGTCGTCTCTCTGTTTTGGACTGCCAGCCTCATCGTCTTCTCGTTTCTCTCTAGAACCTTGTACGGACCTGTATATGGAGGTTCAAGGGAACGCCTAGACGCGTCTTGCCGAAGGAAGACATACTCTGCCGTTGCCAGGTCCTTGGGAACGAAGAATGTACCGCTGCCGTGTCTGCTCGCCGGTTTAGGAGTTAACTTCGCCATTTGATAGCGTAATCGCGAAGTGAAGCTCGTCAGATCGTGGCTGAAATCAGCTGCAGGTGCGAAGAATTCCCCAGGAAGACGGAGTGGCTCCCCGTACACCAGCTCTGCTGCTGATGCCTTGATGTCGTCCTTCCAGGCGCTGCGTATACCCAAGAGCACCAGGGGAAGAACTTCTGTCCAGCTGGAAGAAGCGTGGCACATTATGGCTGCCTTCAACTGGCGATGGAAGCGCTCGACGAGGCCGTTACAGGAGGGATGATATGCAGTAGTAGGGCGATGCTCTGTACCCAGAATAGCTGCCATTGAGCGAAATAAGTCACACTCAAACTGCCTGCCTCGATCAGTGGTGATTTTCGTAGGGCAGCCGAAGCGAGACACCCAGCCCGAGATGAAGGCTCGAGCACAGGACTCAGCAGTGATGTCAGCGAGTGGGTACGCCTCAGGCCATCGAGTGAAACGGTCAACAGCTGTAAGGCAGTACCTGAAACCACAAGAATAGGGTAAAGGCCCTACAATGTCCATATGGACATGGCTAAAACGACTTGAAGGAATAGGGAAGTGAGAGGTGGGAGAATGGGTGTGTCTGAAGACTTTGCTAGCTTGACAATCAGTACACTCTCTAGTCCAATGTCGGATATCTCTCTTTATTCCCGGCCAGACGAACCTTCTGGATACCAGTTCTACTGTTGCTTTAACCCCGGGATGACTCAGCTTATGCAGTTCCGTGCAGATGATCTTTCTAAAGCTAGGTGTTAAGTACGGTCTTGGATGTTTGGCGACGTCACAAATAACCTCAACACCTGAGTCTGGAGCTTTTACCTTTTTCAACTTAAGTGATGTTGTTCCCTTTTGCATGAGATCTTGTAGTTCTCGGTCTGATTCCTGAGATTGAGCTAAAGTCAAGTAGTCGATAGGAGTGAAGATAGTCTCAACTCTAGAGAAAGCATCAGCAACGACGTTATCTTTTCCTGTGACGTAACGAATATCCGTGGTGAATTGTCCAATGAAGTCTAGGTAGCGAAACTGCCTCGGCGAACATTTCTCCCGGTTATGCTGAAATACGTACGTTAGAGGTTTGTGGTCTGTGTATACGGTGAATGTCCTGGCCTCCACCATATGTCGAAAATGCCGGATAGCTTCATAAATGGCCAAGAGCTCCCTGTCGTACGGGCTGTATTTCTTCTGGGCAGACGATAAACGTTTTGAGAAAAATGCGAGCGGCTTCCAATCGTTGCCAACTCGTTGTTGTAATGATGCACCGATTGAAGTGTCTGAAGCGTCTGAGTAAACAGCCAATTCCGCTTCAGGATTAGGATGAGCTAACATTGCTGCATCAGCTAGACCAGATTTGCAGTTGTTAAAGGCTTCCAGCATTTCTGCTGATAAATTAATAGTCATCACGTCGGGGTCACCAGTATGGTGTTAACCTACGGAGGATTATATTAAAACAAATTAAAAAACTTTAAGAACTATATTGCGTAAAGCAAAGAAATAGAATAACACATAACCACAAAGGTTTCACCCATAAGAAATAAACAGAAAATAGTTAAGAGACAGAAGCGAAAGATTCAAGACAAAAGAAATAGAATCAGAAGATAAATTTAGCTAAAAGAAATCTAGAATGCTAAACGCGTAAGGCTAGGACAGAGCGAAATCGAGCGTGCGGTCGCGGCGAGTTACAAGTTATCACTACTGCAGCCGACCGATGCAGAATGCTGGCTGCGCGGGCGCTCGGCGACTGGTTTTGAATACAAAAGAACAACTACGTCACAGCGTCAAGAGTGAATTGATTTGACATACAAGACTCGTGCACTCGGTTTCGCTCGCGCAATTATTTTATAAGCAAAATACTCTTCTTTCAAGAAATGAAATTAATTAGTTAATTATTGTTTACAAAACAATTTAGTTTTAACCAATTAATGCACTAAAGGAATAAAAAAATGTAAGTTATACAAAACATTATAAAAGTAAATTAAACAAGAACATGTGTTTAGGTGGGTCACTACATATATATAACTCAAAGGTGACTGACTGACTGACATAGTGATCTATCAACGCACAGCCCAAACCACTGCATGGATCGGGCTGAAATTTGGCATACAGGTAGATGTTATGACGTAGGCATCCGCTAAGAAAGGATTTTGATCCATTCTACCCCCAAGGGGATAAAATAGGGGATAAAAGTTTGTATGAAACTTTGTCAATTTTAAACCGATCGAGCTGAGACTTGGCATGCATAAAGCTACTATGACGTAGGCATCCTCTAAGAAAGGATTTTGATAAATTCCACCACTACGCGAGCGAAGCCGTGGGCAAAAGCTAGTCCATTTATAAGATTGTATCACGTCAAAAATACTCTAATACTTACATCTTAAAACGTGAATTAATGGTAGCCAAATAGTTTGGACACTGGTTTGTGCGTCTGTGTAGAAGAGGATTTTGCAGCTGGCTCCCGGTGTAGCCACACGCGTCGCTGCCGTTGACCAATATGTGCCGGCACCGGGACACGACTACTGAACCTTGAATTTGCATAGTTTCCACTCTCTGCCGTAACAACTAGGCCTCTGCGTTTGTTTATTGCCTAATTTTTCAATTGGACTTCCACCGCCATATTTTTTTTAAATATTCGCCCTCTTTAGTAAGTAATCGACCAATTTAATGAGTGCAAACTTTTGATGAATATGACAGAAAAATTATATGCTTTCTTAAATCTTGTTGTTGTTGTAATGTATTGTAACTGATAAAATGGTTACCTATCCGTCAACGTCGCAATTTGCATATTCTCACTACTCTATTCTCCATACTCTTCGACCCAAAAACTCCGATGTATCTCAAAAACAAGTTCACTTTTCAGGGTGATACCCATCTCAGAGTTCTTCGTTCTTCCAACAATCTTTATCTCGATGTGCCTCGCTGCCGGAGTGGGTTTTTCGATCAATCATTCACCAAGCATCCGTGATGCTTTGGAACGCCCTTCCCTTTGACGTCCTTAAAGCCCTTAGTCGTCAGGCGTTTAAGAGGGCTGTGCGCGCTCACTATCTTCACCAATTGTCATAGAGTATTATAAATATTTATGTAGTCTATGTAGGGTTTATGAATTTATGCAATATTTGTGAATTCCATGTACGTTTGTGAATATATAGATAAGTATATAAATGAATGAAATTATCGTTAAATGTATTTTTGGTAAAACTTGAAGATAGTAATTAAATTATAGTTATTTTAGAATGTACCATGTCGTCCAAAATTAGCTTTTATCCGCATCACCTGTAGGTTGACTGGTAGAAAAGGCCCTGGGCCTTAAGTCCGCTTGTTACAATTTTTGTAATAAAGTTAAATAAATAAATAAAAGGAGTGTAGAGTTTTCATGAATATGTTGGTTGTGTGTTGAAATACACTAAATATTTTTAACACTTTCTAACTATACATGTCTACAATATCTAACATATAATATATTAAAAAGTTTACGAAACACTTTTCTTCAAATGAGTCACAATTTTTAATAATCTTTAAAAATGTTTGATTTTGCGAGCGAGACAGCTAACCAAATGTGAAAAGCCTCTTAGTCTGGGACCAACTTGGCTTTCAAATAAAAAAATATTATCGGAATTCGTTCACAAGTCAATGATATACAAAAATGCGTAAGTGTCGTGAAACACACGGTTGGAAGGAACTCTAAAAAAACTTGATAACGGAAAAGTCTTACACTTTTTTTCGCCTAGCCATGCCATTCCATCCGCCAAGTCCGTAGCGTCCAAAAAGGAATTTCATTCCAAGACTTCGTCCCAAAACATACGGGTCAAATTGATAACCACCGACATTTCTGAAGTTGGCTTAAAAGCTATTTTATAACACAAATCCTGCTACATAGCCGTATAATCCTCTAGTACCCATTATTTAGAATAAAACCTTCAACGGCATCCACTTAAAATCGTCACCTGCTCTAGCTTGAAAATATATAATTAAAAGACCACTCAGCTAGACCTGCGTCACAACCCTCCCTCCCTGAACCCAGGGGTCTACGTCACTGGAAAATAAAAACAGCTAGTTTAAGGCCACTTAGCTTTGGACCTAATAAATTAACCCGTTACAACATCGCCGCCATTGTAAAAGTAATCTAACGGTGTTGATATAAGGTTGGGTTTGGATTGTCAGGTGGGGGTCGTAAGTATATCACTGGCGTGTTAACGAGTATTTGATTGCAACGATAATGTCGCCGTTTCCGTCTGCAGCGGAACTGTATTTGCTAACTGGAACTGGCAGTGGTTTCACTTGGTACCCGAGATTTGACTCTTTTTTTTACTTTATTGGAATGCAATAGGTAGACTTAAACCATAGGTTTTGTTACCAGACTTTTTATTTAGCCGACCAACTCACTGGCGATACCGAAAAAAGAAGACTTTAGCAGGAGGATCCTTTTTGTTTTATATTGTCTTTAGATATAGTCAATACCCAGCCCAATGATGGACATAAGCCTCGTTTTGTCTGTGGCAATGAATCCTGTCCCCAACTTTAGCGATCACTCTAGCAATCCGTTTGATATCATCGCTTATAAGCAGCAATAGGTCGGTGACAGCTGATTCGAAGATTCAAAGATTCAAATGTTTATTCATTAATTAGACCTTTACAGGCACTTTTACACGTCAATAAGTATAATTTATGTTACGAGTAAAGTATATTAAAATTTAATTTATTTTTAAAGAAAAGCTACCGATACCAGCGCTTCGTAACGACCACTGCTGAGAAGAAACGCCGAAAGAAACTCACAGTATTGATCGCCTACTCGCCAAAAGGGCTTTGTCATATTATTATTATTATCTTTTAATTAATAAATACTTATAATATATTACAATGTTGACACATTATAACATGCAATGCTTGCGAACAAGTAAACAAACATTAATTGCGTTATAAAAAATAAAAAAATATTAAGTGTCAAAAAAGCGAAGCCGAGCTGACCAGTCCCTCCCGGCAGCACCCGTTCACGAGTTGACGCACGGATCAGCCATCGTTAAACTCAACCATATAAGAGGGAATCCAATGACCCGACCAGCGACGCCATCACCGGATTGGACATTTTAGTGAGCATGAAAAACCCGAACTCGCACACCTTGGTACTATACTGGTGATAGTCAATACTTCCATGCTAATTAGTGCAAAAAAAAACTTAGAATGTACATTCGGGGGTACATAAAAGTGACCTGCTGAGTGCTAATTGTACGACTATTAAAGTCAGGATGTCAGGTTTATCTGCCCCCGACTGTATCAGCTGCTTTTTTCAAAGTCAATCGAGGTGATGAGGCTTGCAACCAATCACTATTTTGATCCCTTTTTCACCTACTTGCCAACCATCACGCTAAAAGATGCCTTTGTATCTCGCGGTCTTAGGTTTTGTCTGGTAGGCGCAAGACCCAAAATTCTCTGTCTGCCTTATTAGGGATAAAGACGTGGTATGTATATGATAATTCATCTTCTTCATCATCATCCGAGCATATTCCCGGTTCCATCCTCAGCGGTAACGCTCAGAGCCCGGGGTCCGCTTACCTAAAACCAAGGTGATTTGAAGAGGTTACTGGTTTTTACACAGAGCGACTGCCTTCTCAACTCTGAAACCTAAAAGGTAGATTAGAATCTATCCTTTGATAGTTTTAATGCGCAAATACTAGATGGCGTTCAGGACCCACAGTTTATACGTACATTCTGAAACACGGAGATAAATAATTAATCTTCTTATTACTACTTAACTATACTTACTGATGTGCAAAAGTACCTGTAAAGGTCTAATTACTAAATAAATATTTGCATTTTGATCTTCCTTATGAATAAATCAGTCAAAAAACCAATTTTTGAAAAGTAATCAGTTTCTAAATAAAAGAAGGATCGAACCAACTAATCTAACAAGAACAAATCATGTCACTGAAAATGAGTGCATCTCGTTCATTTTCACAGCATTAGAAAGAGATAGCGACAGGGATTGAGTGAGATACAGTGCCGTAGAAACACTGGCCCGGCGGGGTCGTTAATCGACTAGGGCTAATTTGTTGACTGGTGTCTAGCGCTTAATTATTTGTAGGCAAAAGTGTTCAGTTTGCTTAGTTCCTAGAATCAGGCATTTTACGTACGTACATAAAATGTAAAAACGGAACCCTTATACGATCATTCGTGCGTCTGTCTGTCCGTCCGTCTGTCACAGCCAATTTGCTCTGAATCTACTGGACCAAATCAGGTGAAATTTGGTAGGATGGTGTAATCCTATGGCCCAAACACAGATGTACAAAGAAAATATTATTTTTTATCAGAGTAAGGCTCATTTTCAAGGGAAAAAATTAGAAAATTAAAAAAATGTTTTGCAAACCTGTTTTGTTGTATATCAAATGAAAGGACTTGTAATAAGGATCTCAAATATAATTTTGTTATTACAAGAAAATTGACTATTCCCCCGGGGCCCCCTGATCTTCAAAACTACTGTGACTACATAAAAAAAAATTAAATATGGTTTATTGTTCGCGAATTGAACTCGCACTTGGCTTGTTTTTTCAGATAGGAGTATACAACCTCATCGCTCTAGCCATATAGAGGCTAACTCTATGTCCAGAGGAAGAAAAAAAAATCATGGCAAGTATATTTTAAGGGACTTCTTTCGCCACGACCGTTTTTATGTTATTACTAGCTTTTGCCCGCGGCTTCGCTCGCGTAGGGGTGTAATTAATCAAAATCCTTTCTTAGGGGATGCCTACGTCATAGTAGCTTTATGCATGCAAAGTCTCAGCCCGATCGGTTTAAAATTGACAAAGTTTCATACAAACTTTCATCCCCTATTTTATCCCCTTGGGGGTAGAATTGATCAAAATCCTTTCTTAGCGGATGCTTTCGTCATAACATCTACCTGCATGCTAAATTTCAGCCCGATCCGTCCAGTGGTTTGGGCTGTGCGTTGATAGATCACTATGTCAGCCAGTCAGTCACCTTTGAGTTATATATATTTAGATTATTCTCTTAATTTATTTCAAAACTCAAATTAGATTTTTAGGGTTCTGTTCTGAAAACGGGAGCCTATTTCTAAGACTGACAATTACGTCTGTCTATCACCAGGCTGTATCTCATTTACCGTTACAGCTAGACAGTTGAATTTTTACAGATGATGTACATCTGCTGCCGCTATAACAACAAATACTAAAAACAGAATTATATATTTTTTAAGTGAGGCTCCCATACAACAATCGTAATTTTCTATATATAATAGAACGGGACCCTTTGTGCGCAAATCCTACTTGCACTTGTCTATTTTTTATTATAAATATATACTTACGGATGAAAACAATTTTAATGGAAAACATAGTACAACATATAATGATACTAACTTTTGCCCACAGCTTCGCTCGCGTAGGGGTGTAATTTATCAAAATCCTTTCTTAACGGATGCCTACGTCATAACATCTACCTGTATGCCAAATTTCAGCCCGATTCATGCAGTGGTTTGGGCTGTGCGTTGATAGATCACTATGTCAGTCAGTCAGTCACCTTTGAGTTATATATATTTAAGAAGATAAGAAGATAGAAGATAGATAATACAAGTATGGTAAAATGATAAGCTTGGCGAATGAGTGAAAAATAATGACACTCATATGTATGGTATCGTAATTACTATGTCTGACGCAATAGCGCTACAATATTTTCCACCAGACCACCTGTATCATTGGGCAGTACCATTGATGGTACAAATGACACTGTTTTATCCCACAATTACCATTGATTGTACAAATAGTACCGATGTATCCCATTTATATCCTCCGGACCATCTGAACCATTGGAAAGTATCATTGATGGTACAAATGACACTGTTTTATCCCACAATTACCATTGATTGTACAAATAGTACCGATGTATCCCATTTATATCCTCCGGACCATCTAAACCATTGGGAAGTATCATTGATGGTACAAATGACACTGTTTTATCCCACAATTACCATTGATTGTACAAAAAGTACCCATGTATCCCATTTATATCCTCCGGACCACCTGAACCATTGGGAAGTATCATTGATGGTACAAATGACACTGTTTTATCCCACAATTACCATTGATTGTACAAATAGTACCGATGTATCCCATTTATATCCTCCGGACCATCTAAACCATTGGGAAGTATCATTGATGGTACAAATGACACTGTTTTATCCCACAATTACCATTGATTGTACAAAAAGTACCGATGTATCCCATTTATATCCTCCGGACCACCTGAACCATTGGGAAGTATCATTGATGGTACAAATGACACTGATTGATCCCACTAGTACCAGCAAAAAAATACAAGTAGGAAACCCGGTTTAGCTATACTAGCTTATACGAGAACGATACAACTTTATTACAAATTGCTTAATTTCTGGTCTGAGAGTAAAGAAAAAATGTTGAATGTATCAGCTGCTTCTCTTCTCTCGCAGATCGTTGAAGCGAAACTGAAACGGTTCACCAACATTCGTTGGTCCATGAACCGTTGATTAACAGAATCTTTAAACAACTAACTTTTTATCCAAATTACTTATCACCCACGAACGTTTCGCCAACATAACTTTACGTCAGTGAATGCATGTTATGTTGGCAAAACGTTCGTGGGTGAAAAGTTCTTGGATGACAAGTTAATTGCATACTATATGATTTGAATTACATTGCACAATTCCGCCACCAGTTAGTTCATGCAAACTATTGCCGGCCGGCGCCCACCCACTACTGTTAGTCCCAGCACACCTGCCACCAACAGCTGATGCATGCTTCCTCCCATGCTGTGCATACGCTGCGGCTGCAGCAACATCGGACACCGCGTACGCGACACGTGTTTTGCCTCTCCACGAGGCATCTTCAGGCACCAAACAAGTGGTCGTTGTTACAAGTTGTTGATCGTTAACTGACAAGTCAATTGTTTAAAGATTTTGTTGTCCAGCGTTCATCTACCAATCGTATGTTGGTGAACCGCTTTAGTTTCCGTGGAAGCTGGTCGAGAGAATGGGCAAGATTTAGACCTTGTGGCTGGCAGCCCATGACTGTTTTTACAAGCTCTTATTTAGTTTCACCTGTCCCTTTGTCTATCTGTCTGTTTTTAATGAAATCTCGCAAGTCAAAAATGTCCCACGTCCTGGTCTCCGATTGAGCTGAAATTTTGCACACATACGTATAGCGCGTGACAATGCAATATTATAATGACATGGTGCTGATATGATGATGGAGCTGGAAGGTGGTCATGGTATCTCTATGATAAAACTACATAACCCCACCGATTCTGGGTTCGATTGATTGGTCTTGAAGAGCACTTTAACTTTTTTAGTTCATAGTTGTTTTTTGAAAAAACAACATTTTTTAAATGATTTCTTCTTATTTCTGATCATCACAGCAGGCGTGGCCATGGCTCTGTCCATCCCGTCAGGGATCAAGACGTGAAAATATATCTGTAACGTCATTATAACTTGACACCAGCTAAACTAGAGGCAATAAGTTACGGCTACAATAAACAACCTTCGCCATAAATCACGGCGCAGTGTATACGGTGTAATCCCTGAGCGACAATAGTGTCACGTGATGGGCTCATAAACGGGATGCGATACGGAACTACGCTGCGGATGTTGCGGGCAAGTTGGTGGTTTAAATAAAAACATATTGCAAATCTATCTAAATATATATAACTCAAAGGTGACTGACTGACTGACATAGTGATCTATCAACGCACAGCCCAAACTACTGGACGGATCGGGCTGAAATTTGGCATGCAGGTAGATGTTTTGACATAGGCATCCGCTAAGAAAGGATTTTGATCAATTCTACCCCCAAGGGGATAAAATAGGGGATAAAAGTTTGTATGAAATTTTGTCAATTTCAAACCGATCGGGCTGAGACTTTGCATGCATAAAGCTACTATAACGTAGGCATCCCCTAAGAAAGGAATTTTGATAAATTACACCCCTACACGAGCGAAGCCGCGGGCAAAAGCTAGTTATATTATAAGTTGAAAATAAGGACAATACAGGTGATGATAGGGTCAGAAAAGTTTGACTGTAATCGATCCGTCTTTTAGATTATCCAAATATAATGGCCCATATTTTTCAGCTTGCCAGAAAAGTAAAACTTTTCAAAGATACGGAGCATCAAAGTTCTGGAAAGGGGGCTTGTGACATCACCGGAATGTATAAACCGTACGTAGCTGTGACGTCATGCGAAAATTCAATACACTGTATCTTTTTAATTTTTGGTTCGCCAGAGAAAAAAAAATGCGTTTACAATATTTTTTCATTCGTCATGCCTTTTTCCATAGTGTGAAAAAATATATTAGAGACGTGCACAGGAATTTGACAGTATAATGTGTTGTAATTTTATTGTTTAATTTTTTGCGCCGCAATAACTCTGGGCTAATACAGCGACCCAATATATTCCTCACAACGGAAAGCGGAAGCCTGGTAGACCCGGAAAGAGATGGAGGGACGAGCTTGACTGCTACTGCAGGGATTGGGCCTCAAGGGCCAGCGACCGAGATAGTTGGAGTGCTGGAAGGGAGGCCTTTGCCCTGCAGTGGGACAGTATAGGCTAAAAATAGAATAGAAATACAA
The DNA here is from genome assembly GCA_943193695.1 of Acrobasis suavella. Lineage (NCBI taxonomy): Eukaryota > Metazoa > Arthropoda > Insecta > Lepidoptera > Pyralidae > Acrobasis > Acrobasis suavella. The sequence continues at coordinate 24,568,195 of OW971934.1, forward strand.
TAATTTATCTGTTTTTTTTCCCTATGGTTGGCTTAACTGGGAGAGAACGCTTTTAGCGTTTAGTCCGCCAATTGTAAACTTTTAATTGTGCACCAATTAAGTTTTTACAAATGTTTTGTTTATTTGTGGTATGTTTTACAATACGTATCTCGTTCAGAGAGTGAATTTTAAATTTACTACTATTTCTTTGTGAAGAACTAAGTTTTCCGTCCGTGTCCGTAAGTGAGCGTATTATATTGAGTTTACCACTTTATTTTAAATTCAATGCAATAATACAAGCAATGAAGTCTATTTTGTATTTTTACAAAATTTTAGGCTCAGTAGTTTCGGGTCAATGGTCAATTTTCGTCTTCTTTCATTAATAGAACCAAAACTTTTTACAATAGTATCTAAAATATATTTGAGATCCTCATAATGAGCACTTTCATTTTATATAGGTTTTCAAATTCTTTTTTTAATTTCCTAAGGGGTCTCTTGAAAATGACCCTTATTTAAAAAAAATATCTATAGTCAAAGTCAAAGTCAAAGTCAAATCATTTATTTATCTTTGGATATTTATATCACTTGATAATTGTCATTTCTTTTTTCTTTCGATTTCTTAATAATTAGTTGTTGACGTCAGATCATTTACTTACAACTAAGTTTACTGCCGCCTCCAAAGCGCAAGTACAGAAGAAGCGGTAACAAACTGTACTGCAGCATTTTCTACAAAAACGTCAACCTTACAATTATACTGATATTAAAATTAGATGTGTGGACTGAGAATACATTGCTATGTCATAATTATTAATTAAAAATGTCAAATTTGAAATTAGTGTCAGTTTGTATAAAATACATGTACTGATTACTGTATATACAAGTATATACTTTGTATCTATCTATCTTATGACCCAAACCTATCTGTGTTTGGTTCATAGGATAGATATGATCTGTGTTTGGGTCATATTTATCTAATGACCCAAACACAGATCTACACATCTGTGTTTCGGTCATAGGATTACACCACCTTACCAAATATCGCCTGATTTGGTCCAGTAGATTGGAGCGAATTGGCTGTGACAGACGGATAGATAGACAAACGCAAGAGTAATCCTATAAGGGTTTTGTTTATTTAATTTTTTGTACGGTAAATGCTCCACACTAATTCAATGGCACAACGATGAGTGAACTTCTTAAATTATAATTTAGGGAGGTAGCTCAGGTAGAGCTGTCAACGTATGTGGTATCTGATTAAAAACCACTTCCTACAGACAAGCCATAACCACAAAATTTATGTAAGCACAACCTAAAACGCATAAACAAAATTGTGTGAAAACAAAGCCAACCGATCCAATCCACCGGTGTCGAGTTTAGGTTTGACGCGCCGTCTGGGGTTCAATATTTCGGGCCCCAAGGCATTCGGGAGTCTACTGCAAGCCACAGATATTGGCATGACCAAACTTGTCAAATCATTATGTACTTTTATTAATAAATAAAATCAATCATATACTCCACACGACAAAAGTGGCACACTCATTCAAGTAGCGCTGTCAACGTATGAGCCACTTATAACTAAAAAAACACTTAATAACATACAGACAAGCCATAACTACAGAATTTATATAAGCATAACCTCAAACGCATAAACAAAATTGTGTGGAAACAAAGCCAACCGATCCAATCCGCCGGTGTCGAGTTTAGGTTCTGATTCAATATCTCTGACAAGACAATGGAATATTTGACGCGCCGTCTGGGGGTTCAATATTTCGGGCTCCAAGGCACTCAGGAGTCTACCGCAAGCCACAGGGAATGGCATGACAAAGGGAAAAGTTACAAGTGACTCAAAATTTCACAAAAATAAAGTAATATGTAATAACTAGCATTTCGCTTGAGAGGGCACATAAATTTTTCAGGGACCAGTGTTGCCCCCATTTGAAATAAATGATTTGAAAGAATACGGAGATATCATTTAAAAAATTGTCTTCATCATACCCTAGATAACCCTTCAAACTTTTTTATGAACTTCTGTTAACAGTTGCAATTTAGAACGTGAAGCTTTTCTTCGCACATTAGCGAAAAACGGTCACTTTAAGTAACAAAAGGCTAACAAATACTAGTTATATTGACACCTTGAACCCATTGAACTTTTTGGAATCATGTTTACTTGTACAGGTGTATAATCAAAAGAGGAGTCAAACTATAAAACAAACAAGATACCTTTCAATAGACAGAGCGAAACACGGCAGCTAAAAGGTAAATTCTCCAATTAGGTCACGCCGATACACACATCGATACCGAATAGAACCCGCTGCGGCTCACTTTTAGTTTATTTCTTCGCCGCTCTCGTCACTTTTATTCCGCACTTTAGCTCCTACCTCAATTCAGCCACTCGTCTTTTCCTGCATCAGAATTTACGAAATTATCATCCATTCGAATCTACAACCTGTGTTCTAGTTTTAAAGTTACATTTTCCGTGGCGAGTTTGTCATCTGCAATGTTTTTACTTTTCATTGCGAGACGACGGAATATGATGCAGAAATGTAAAATGTAAGGACAATTGAGTAGAGAGGGGAGCGTGAATGTGTAGTGAGCGTGTCTTTGTCTCTCTGTGAAATAATATTTTTTAGACTAGTGCTCTTTTTGGGATTTGCTCGAGCATTCTCGGGTTTCACTGCAATATTGTAGAAGGGATTCCTTTCGCTGGCTTCCAAATTTCTGTCTGAATATTTAGATTGCTCTGGGGTATCGTATATCATTTCTTGAGTTTGAGCATACTCTTGCATTTTCTTTTGCATGTCTGGGCACGAGTTTACATATTCAACAAAACATTTTGTTTAGCAGAAGTAGAACTTTTTAAATATATTGTATCAAACCTCATGTTCACAATTTATGGATTTATTTACCTTGTTAGAGATAAAGACATGATGTGACGTATATTGATTGCTCTTAGATTTTATGCTAAAAACAAATTTTCTTAAAAATTTACCACAAAAAAACTTAATGATACTGTTTGATATTCTTCTTTTGGTTTTCTTTTTTTTTTTCATTATCATAATTTCACACTTCTTCGATGAACTCATTAGCCTTGTCAAGTTCGTTCTAATACTTGAGTTTCCAAGTATCCATAATCTAACTGCAATGTTAAGAAAATATTTTATTTTCTCATCTTTAAAATATGTGCATATTTCAAGGTTTTCATCAGAGATTCCATTTTGCAGTCACGCTAACTTCTTGTGAAACTTTAACTAAATAGAAAACACACTGATATAAAACAAACATATCTTAGAATTCTCAAAGCAGTCTGAATGGATCTTACCTTTTTAGAATCAACAGCATATACAGATATGGATAAATTATCACATCTTTATTCCTAACAAAGTCGACAGGGCCAGGGCCATAAGACTCAAAGGTCACGTTTAGCGTATTCGGCAATAGTTTTAATGTAGTAAGTAGTTAAGTGTAATTGAATTCTGTTCTCTGTTGTGTGTCTTCTGTGTATTCAATCACACTGATTGAGCTAGCCCCAAAGTAAGTTCGAGACTTGTGTTATGGGATATTAACTCAATGATGCTATATTTTATAACAAATACATATATAGATAAACATCCAAGACCCAGGACAATTTGAAAAAGGCCATTTTACAACTTGACCTGACTGGGGATCGAACCCGGGACTTCTAGGTGGCGGACTAGCATGGTGACCACTACGCCATGGAGGTCGTCATATTGTACCCAATCTCTACCCTGTGTTGTAAATTGTCCTCATATTTCAAGGTTGACTGAAAGAGATCCCTATCTGGGATTACTCCACCTTTGTACTGTTCTCTAGTTCTAACCTGTATTTTTTTCCTGTGTTTATGTACAATTTTTTACAAACAAACATTCATACTGAGGAGAAGCAGCTGATAAATTCTACATTTAATCTCTTCACCCAGGCCAGCATAGAATAATGGAACATCTAGCTTCTTGGAACATGACAGAATGACTCGTAAATTATAAATGAAATTACTTGCTAGCTTTCTGCACAATATATTCCTCGGAATTTTGAACATAACAGTATTTAAACAAGTACATTTAAACTAAAAATGTAGCTGTGATTCAAATTTAATTTTCCGCAACACACAACCTTGTTCCGGCGTCTGAAGTATCGCCCAGAGACGCGTGCGAGCTGGCAACGTTCCCACTGACTCCGCTACAAATTTGTATATAAATTAGACTGCTTTTGCTATTTGCTGTTTTGCCCAGGTTAAGAAACGTGAAAAGTTATTAAACCTCTTTAAAACTTAAATGTAGCTTTGAGTCGAGTTTAATTTTCCGCAGAATATATAATACTTTCTTATTTCGTCTGAACTATCGCCCAGAGACGCGTGCGAGCTGGCAACGTTCCCACTGACTCCGCTACAAATTCGTATATAAATTATACCACTTTTATTATTCACGTTTTCCCCAGGCTTAGAAGCATATAAAGTCAATAAACCTTTTTTTAACTCAAAATTCAACTTTGATTTAAGCTTAATTCCCCACAACATACTTACAACCTTTTTCTGGTGTCTGGAGAATTATCCAAAGACTCGTGCGAGCTGGCAACGTTCCAACTGACTCCACTACAATTCCTTCAAAAATCATAGCTACGTTTCATTCTGCTTTAAAGGAAATTATACAAAAATGTACTCATAAAAATATAACTGTAATACAATTTAATTTTTCGCAGCATGAAACGTTGTTCCAGCATTTAAAGTATCGCCCAGAGATACGTGCGAGCTTGCAACGTTCCAAATTCATATTTAAATTATATCACTTCCTCCTATATAAAAATACAGCATTTATTACTCAACGTTTTGCTCAGGTTTAGGAATATGAAAAGTAAATAAACCATTTTTAAACTTAAAATGTAGCTTTGATTTGAATTTAATATCCCGCAACATAAAACCTTTTTCTGGCGACTGAAGTATCTTCTAGAGACACTGACTGAACTGCAACTCCATCAAAAGTCATTGCTACGTTTAGTCCTTCTTTTATGTGCTATATTTAAAGGAAATTATACAAAAATGCACTTACAAAAATATAACTGTGACATAGTATTAATATAAGTATTACATACAGATTCACGTAGAGACATGTAGATTCAGATAAATCTAGAGATTCGCCGCAGAACTAAGGTCGAAGACGTACGTTGACGTATCACGCAGTTGAAGTGGGAACGAGCGGGACACTTGGCTAGGAGAAAAGACAGCCGATGGACCAAAGCAGTAACCGAGTGGTGACCGAGACAGGGGAACAGACCAGTAGGGAAACCACTGGCAACGGTCAGATGATATTGTAAGGTTGACGGGTAAGCAGTGGATGAGAATGGCACAGGACCGTGGGAAATGGCGCAAAAAAAGGGAGGCCTATGCCCAGTAGTGGGTTGATGTGGGCTGAAAATGGATTATATACAGAACGGATACTCCTAGGGTCCCGCGCAGTATGCGTCCTTGTTCACCGTCTCCGTACCTCTCCCTCGTTCTTGCCTTGTTGCGTGTGTTGGGAGGCAAACACACACATTGACGTGTTCCGTGTGTATAGCTTCGTTTGTCATAAATAATACTCCGCTTCTATAAAGTGCCATACCTGTGTCTGTAATACAATTTAATATCCCATAGAGACGCAAGTGATCTAGTAATATTTACAAACTGACTACGCTACAAATTCCTTTCAAAAGTATAGACGACCTCTGTGGCGTAGTGGTCACCATGCTAGTCCGCCACCCAGAGGTCTAAGGTTCGATCCCCGGTCAGGGCAATTTGGAAAATGGCCTTTTTCAAATTTTCCTGGGTCTTGGATGTTTATCTATATATGTACTTGTTATAAAATATAGTATCGTTGAGTTAGTATCCCACAACATAAGTTTCGAACTGACTTTGGGGCTAGCTCAATCAGTGTTATTTGTCCCTATATATATTTATTTATTTATTTATATTATACAACGTTTCCCTCAAGTAAAAAAAAATTAAATGAATATATTAAGCATTGACTTGAGATTCATTTCCGCAACATAGCTTGTTCTGATGTCTGAAGTATCGCCCAGAGACGCGTGCGAGCTGGCAACGTTCCCGAACAGACTACTACAAATTCCTTTAAAAATTATACCGCTTTTATATACGAACATTAAACCACGTTAAACATTTACTAAGTTTTGACTGCTGTTCGTTTATTTTCAAAGTATAATCAAATATTGTTATATTCTGGAAGATTTTGCTTTTATGGTCACTTCGCTTGTATAATTTTGATCAAATCTCTTTTTAAGCGTTTAGGTTTTTGGCTTACTAAAACTCCATACATTTTCTGAAGCAAAAATAGTAACTTATTTCGAGACAGAAAACTCAAACTCAGTATATGTTTCCCAGTACTCAGCTCAGACATTCGTCCCGCGTCACGTATCCATTTTACTACCGCCGCAGCTGCAGCCAATCGGGAAAAAACATCATTTAATATTTCATCTTGCACCTCCAGAACCGATATATTTTAAATTCTAATTCAGAATTCCGATCGCGGACCAACTATCTAAATAGACCACGCAAGTCACGCGTGACCTCATTTTGTGAGGATAACCATAAAACGCTTGAAGCTATACGTATATTGGTTCGATTTGCTAGCTTTACTATTTGTCATTTGCAATTTTCTATGCAGTCAAATATTTGTTTAGGTCTTCCTTTGCTGGTTTCGCCACTTTAGGCTCATTTATACCAATTTTATGTTGACACCGAAACGTACACAAAGGTTGATAACATTTTTGTGAGATATAGTCTATTGAGTTTTATATAGACATGATGATTTTTAACAAATTAACCTATCTTAATCGATTTTTCGTTGACTACTGACGTTTGACTATGTTCAAAGCATAAAAATTAAAATCAATTGATATTCTTATGTTTGTAATTAGTTAAATTTTTTAGGGCAATTCTTTAGGGTTCCGTACCCAAAGGGTAAAAACGGGATCCTATTGCTAAGACTCCACTGTCCGTCTGTCTGTCTGACTGTTTATCACCAGGCTGTATCTCACGTGATAGATAGACAGTTAAAATTTTTCTCTGATGCTGTATTTCTGTTGCTGCTATAACAAAAAGTACAAAAATACAGTAAAATTTTAATACTTAAGCGAAGCTCCCAAAGGTATTTTTTTATAGAAAATGATACTAAACCCTTCCCATAGCCTGTTATTGTTTGATGAAGCTGTTAATAAGGCTAGCCTATTTGATTTAGCTGATAAATCATTGCTCTCGTGTTTTTCAAACGAGAGCAATGATTTACCATCTTTAGAGCGAACTAGTCGATACATTTTCTATACAAATTTCGGAGGGGATTTCCTCCACTGTTTGACATTCTACATTCAAAGTTTAACAATATATCGTTTAGTCTGATTATAAATGTTGTCTGTATGGAAACAGAATAATAGAATAAAAAGCCATTAAAAAGTTATGAGCCATCAAAGATACTTTTTTTTTTTGCTTATTTTTAAGCAAAATTTAGCGTAAATAAGTAATAAAAGAAGTGTAAAATCTCCAAAACGAAGTCCATACCAACAGGGCTTATGTATAGAAGATTTTAATAAACTTTATAGAAAATCGATTAATGCAGTCGTTTTGCACAAAACTCCTTTTCCCAAAGAACTTTACTTATTTTTACGCACTCAGTTTATTGCTATGATTGTGCATTTCACCTCACTGCTTCGCCCGAACACAATGTTAGGAGAGACAGCATGCTTTTAGGCCGCGCCCACCTGTGATTTCTGGCCCGCGACTAGTTCAACCTTAAGGATGTGTCTAAGGACCTACTATAGCTTACACGATAAGTTTATATCTCCTGCTTTAACAAGAATTAAGTGATTCAGACAGCATGTTATCTATGAGCTTTAATGTCTGCGCCACCAATAGATCCGGAATATAAAGTGGGATTGTAAGTCTCTCGTGATTTAGCGTTCGTGCCGCGTGCGAAATTAATGTCCAGCCCGCTGTACTTTTGTGAGCTCATCGAACTTCCACTATTTATGGCGGGAAATGAGATTCATGCTTTTATTACGGAGATAGAATCATCGGAGCTTCGAGAATCAAAGTATTCTGGAGCGCAGTGTAGCGCTCGCATTGAAAACATTGTTTAGACAATGGTTTGGAGTATACAATGTGTATTTTTATACTTGATCAAACGAAATGTGCGGATATTATACGAAAAATTATCGATAAAAAACCGAAAAATTTTGTTATTAAGAAGAAGTGGTAGCTAAAGTGGCGCCCTCATTTGAAATAAATTGTTTAAAACTAAATATGGTAATAATTAAAAATTTGATTTGTATAAATGTCTAGAAAGACCTTTAAACCATTTTATGAATAACCTTTGAAATTATTAATAATAGTCCGCATAGTCTTAAAACTTTTTCGCCAAAAGTGGCCACTTTTGGCGAAAAACAGTTTTAAAACAAGACGGACTACCAATATTACTTTCTTTCTAGACATTTATACAAATCAAATTTTTAATTATCACCATATTTAGTTTTAAACAATTTATTTTAAATGAGGGCGCCACTTTAGCTACCACTTCGTCTTAACACTTTCATTTTTGTTTTGTAAAGGTCATTTTTTGATTTTATTTTTTTCTCTTTAAGTAAACGGCGTATTTTCTTCAAAGTGGTCTCATTTGAAAGCTACAAAGTTTAAAAAGCTAAGAAAGTAAAAAAAAAATAACAATACCAAACAGGAAATTAGTTAAAAAAAATGAAATAAAGCGCCTGGATTTTTTTAATGACTAACATAACAATTTTTTAACGATAATATTTCGCTTATTATCCACACACTTCGTTTGATCAAGTATAAAAAATATATTTATTCTTGGTTATTGTAAGATGATTGTATTAGACTCATTTAGACATATTTCTTTTGGATTATGTGAAGTACTCTAATACTAATACATATCGACATCATAGAAGTAGTGCCTACTCAGCTAGCAAACCTGAAACTAAAACTTTAAATAAAATTTTGTTACAAAGTTTTCAATTTCAAAAAAAAGTACCTATTTTGTTTAGTAATTTTAGTAGTGCCTTTGTACAACTTTTATTTTATGTATTCTCTGTATACATATTCCGTGTAGATAAATTGCTAAATAAAAAGAAAGTTATTTTTAAATTTAGAAATAACTTTTTATGAATATATTCTAGAATATAGGTATGTCTAATTTACAGAGTGTTGCGGAGCGGGCTCGTAAACTGTAGCTACTGGGATCCCTATTGCGGCGCTGATAGAAACTATTGTTCAACTTGAAATGGACTGTATTACTGGGAATTAATATGTATGTACAAAATACGTGTCGCCCGACAGTAAAAATACGGAACGCACGCGCAGCTGTTCGCTCGGAGCGCAGATGACAAGTGTCGTAGATTGTGTCAGCCGCGATCTGTCATCATGAATCGATGTGAAGTGCGCCGCTCTGACGTTCGTGCGAGCGGCGCCGACTGGTTGTCGCTGGTGCGTTGATGTTGCCAGCACCACAGAGATACACATTAACATAGAGCTATTTACGAAAAAACATCTAAGCTAACTTCATCTATTGATTTCCTGTCAACAATATCACCCAGAAAGTCTTTTCTACGGAAACAATAGTAACATTGTAATTTTATACAAAACTGGGACTTTACGTTTGTTTTCCCGGAACAAAACTAGTTCGCACATTTTATTTATCAGGTGCAAATCTTGCAAGCTTGGTGCAAGTGCAACTGAGGGTAAACTGTGTTGTTTACAACACAGTCAGAGAAGCCAAAAGTTTAGTAAGAATGTAGAACAACAAAAATAGTAAGAATCTTACTAATATTATGAACGCGAAAGTTTGTATGTATGGATGGATGTTTGTTACTCTTTCATGCAATAATGGCTGTACGGATTGGAATGAAACTTGGCATATACATGGATTAACTCATAGGATACTTTTTATCTCAGGAAAATATTCCACGCGGGCAACGCCGCGGGCATCGGCTAGTGTATATTTGTATAATGAACGTGTACGGGTGCTGCCGGGATGGACTGGTCAGCTCGGCTTTGGTTTTAACCGACTTCACAAAAAAGAGGTTGTCAATTCGTCGGAATCTTTTATTTTTTGTATGTTCACTGTTAAAGACGCCTGGACCGATTTGAAAAAAGTCATTTTTTGTTTAATAAGGAATATTTATCACACGGTTCAATAGAAATTTTATCAAAATAGGTGATGCAGTTTGAGGGTAACTTCGATTTATAATTTTGATAAATTATTGACTATTAGGATTTTATTTCGAACTTTTTGTTTGATAGTTCGTTCGCAAGCACTACATGTTATAATTTGTCAACATTCTATATAGCTATGTTATTGATATAAATCAATGACACAGCATATCTGGCGAGTGAGCGACAAATGAGATTCTTGTAGCGTTTCTTCTCAGCAATGGTCGGTGCGGTGCGCTAGTATCAGTAGGCAGCTTTTCTTTAAATTCTAAATTAAACACTACACGTAATGTAAATTAAACTTACTGACGTGTGAAAGTGCCTGTAAAGATCTAATTACTAAATAAACATTTGAATTCTAAACATTCTTCGCCGAAAATAATACTTTAGTTTCGTGTCTACTTTACTTGCTGCTATTCGCAGCTTTGTTGGTAACAATTAGTAACAAAACATCACTCGGAAACCTTTCTAACTCTTCCTGTAGATGCGTAAGAATTGATGATGGAAAACAAGATGTAAATAAATAAATATATTGGGACAAATAACACCGATTGAGCTAGCCCCAAAGTAAGTTCGAGACTTGTGTTATGGGATACTAACTCAACGATACTATGTTATATAACACATAAATATATAGATACACATCCAAGACCTAAGACAATTTGAAAAAGACCATTCTCCAACTTGCCCTGACCGGGGATCGAACCCGGGACCTCTGGGTGGCGGACTAGCATGGTGACCACTACGCCACTGAGGTCGTCAAAACAGATATGGGTGAAATTATGTACTTTCAAAGAAATTGCATATATTTAGGCATATAACTAGTTTTCGCAGTTAAAATATGAACGTAAAAGAGAATATAGTGTATCATATCATATTTTACCATCACTATGGAAAACTTCTACTTTAGGTCCCTTCTACTTCTGCCCTTATATAACATTTTCTTTCCAGTTCATAATTTTACCGTAGGAAACCAATTATAATACTAAATAATTGCAATTATTTCAAAATTACAAATATTTACCGAAATCTGACATGTCGTTTTAAAACAAAATTTAGACTACGTATGTATGGGAAAGTCTCATTCCATCTAGGGTAAACTCTTAAAAATAGTGTTTTTGAAAGGCGTAGGGAACCCCTTGCAGTCACAAAACAAAAACTTTTTAATTTTCCAAAACTAAACACCGATTTACCCTCAAACTACACAACTGATTTCGACAAAATGTCTATGGGATCACCTAACAAGTATACCCTTTCAAACAAACAAAAAAAAAATTGGTGTTTTCAAATAATCGCTTAAAAGACATAAAAAATTAAAGATCGCGACGAATTGATAACCTCCTCTTTTTTGGAAATCGGTTAAAAATAACCAAATGCATACAAGTTCGCGTCCTATTTGGTATTCATATTAACTTGAAGCAACGTTTAACAAGAATCGGCGAGCAACAAGTTTCGTGGAAACTTTCGTGAAGTTTAGCAGCATCTTTCAGTTCCTCTGCTGGAGGAAACAACTCAGATAGAATATCTCAAAAAAAAGTAGTTGTATGCCTTACAATATTATGTTACTACCGACTCTTTGAGCTGTAAACCTCGTGAAAAACAGGAAAATGTGTTTTATTTTTTAGTTTTCATCTGAAACATTTACGCCATTTTGAAAAATTTTAAAATACTGAATCGACAAAAAAATCTACATATACAATATGTAACAAAAACCCTGTCCGATCCTTGTAGGAGCAACTCAGACCGACATTATGAACAACTTTTCCTATTGGACCAATGATTTAAACTCGAAAAAAAATCTACATTTTCATACAAAATGTAGATTTTTGTCTTCGATATTCAAGCATTGGTCCCAAAGGAAAAGGTGTTCATATTCACATATTGTATAATCAGAAAATTTCTCGACAATCGGTTGAAAAATGCGACCTTTAGGCGAGGACAGTCGGAAATCTGGACATCCGGACAAACGAAAGAATTTTTGCTGACGCTATGCTATGCTCGTTTCACTCGTAAAGGTTCTTGAGGTTACATGTTTTTAATTGGCCCTGATGATAACATCAAAACATGGTTGGTCCAAACCTTGGTAGTTTGAACTAAATTATAATTACAGTGTTACATGTACATGTCTCGCAAGTACTAAGTTAACATAAATGCTGTGTCAACAATACGGAGTTATTCAAACGAACAAAGTGCCACCGAGCTGCTGTACCCTGTCTTTGCTTAGTGCGTCCGACCACGATACGATTTTAGAGAATATGAAGCCACATAATTATTCTCTGCAAACATATCGTAGTCGGAAGTAGTAAGCAAAAACAATTCGAACGATTGTTTTTGGGAATATACTTTTTATAAATAGGATTATCTCTCTTTATTACTTATTTGTGAAAGGAACAGTAGGGAAGGGTCGGCCTCGGCGAACATTCTGCGACCAGATTGCAGACGTTCTGAAAAAAGGAGAGGTAAAAAGTACCCGTAACCGAAGGGCATGTATGAAGAGATTGATGAGTATAGATGAAGCGAAAGAGGTTTGTCAGGATCGTAGCAAGTGGAGGTCCATAGTCTCTGCCTACCCCTGTGGGAAATAGGCGTGATATTATGTATATATGTATGTATTACTTAAGAGCTATGGTCTTGTCGATGGAGTATAAATTTTCTTCCATTTGTCTCTCGATTTTCTCGATCTAAAAAGGTATACTACCTACCTGATACTGTCGCCGTGGATGCTAAACGCATATTGCAGACACTGAATCAATACTTTAAAGCTCTTTTTGAAGACACTCATTTCTGAATTTTATTTCATCATCATCATCATATCAGCCACAGGAAGTCCACTGCTGGACATAGGCCTCCCCAAAGGATTTCCAAAACGACCGATCAGAAGCGGCCTGCATCCTGCACCCTGCAACCTTGCTCAGGTCATCTGACCATCTAGCAGGTGGGTGTCCTACGCTGCGGTTGCCAGTACGTGGCCGCCATTCTAGAACCTTTTTGCCCCATCGGCCATCGGTTCTTCGCGCTATGTGCCCCGCCCACTGCCACTTTAATGAGCTAATCCGCTTGGCTATGTCGGTGACCTTCGTTCTCCTACGAATCTCCTTATTTCTGATTCGATCGCGTAGAGAAACACCGAGCATAGTCTTATTTAAATTTATGGTTCATCGTGTCGTTTGTCGTAAAGTGTTCTAGTTGCATCGCCGCACTTCCTCATTCCGTATTCACGCATCGGCCGAAGGTTCAACAGGAAATTTAAAACTGCAGCCTTCGACTGTTCGCATTTGAATTTCTTGCGATGAGGAAATTTCCTTGCGGTATTGAATAACGGCATGTAATGAGGTTCTGGAACTTTCTAGATTTTGAGGTGCAATTTTACAGTTTTATAAAATTCTGTATTGATATCGTTATGTATTTATTTAACTTCATACATAAATACAAGTTTAATGATGGACTTAAAGCCTAAGGCCTTATCTGCCAGTCAACCAAACGGGTGATGTAGCAATGTCAGGGGTTGTGCAAAACATGAAATAGGTATGTGCCAAAAAGAAAGACTTTATATAAAAATAATCATCAAAACAATAAACTATTTGGAAATAATATACACTTTTAAGTATATACTATGATAAACAATATCTAAATAAATACACTATGATCTACCTGACAGTTTTTGAAGAAAGTGTGCCTTCACCTGTTTTTTAAATGAAAAGCGGGTTTTAGCCTTCCGGACATCAACTGGTAAATTGTTCCATAGTTTTATAGCTTGAACGATAAAAAAATGTGTAAAGAACCCACTCCGGTGAACTGGCAAAAATAGAGATCTTTAAGATGGGTATCACCCTGAAACTGAAAATCATACTTGAGGTAAGCAAGAGTAACGGGTTCAAAAAGAATCGAAATGGAGTTGTAAGGATGTGCAAGTTACGTTGACGAGTTGGTAATCAATAAGTTGGGAGCGGTAAGACGTGATCATTATTACGAAGACCAAAGAATAGTGAATACATTTATTGAGAAGACGGTCAAGTTTGTTCAGCGTATCGCCAGTCAAGTCCGAGTAGCACACATTAGCACAATCTATGATCGGTAGGTATATATATGTTGTATTGTATTCTGATATATTTTCTTGTTTGTTTCTTTATATCACAAGGTTTTACAATAATCTATTTAAAAATATGTAAGACTTTTTAATTTTAATATCCTCATTATTAATAAAAAAAAAACTTATGATCAACATTTGACGGGGCTTTTGACCATTTGGGCTGTGTTTTGGGGCACTAGTTTATACTGGGGTCTCGATATATGAACCAATACACAAATCCGTGTATTTATGTTAAAAAGATTTACAGTTATAAAGGGGTCAAGCAAGAGCAGCTCCAAATGACTCGTGTAATATTACAAACAAGTGGTGCCTTTTCTTGGCTTGAACTTGGCTTGACACGCTGCCGCGTGTCTTGATACACGACACTCCCGCCTTTGTCCAATTACCTGCCGACGTTAGATTACATATCTATGAAACTATAATCAATGTCATCTGAGAATTAGAGCCATGTCTCTATAAGGTTAACATCGTACTAATTTAGATCCAGAAGATTCGGTATAATAATTCTAATAATATTAGATTATTACGAGTACAAATGATCGTTCATTTAAGTGTTCGGAAAATGATTTGTTTACTTTCTGACGTACATTTAAATGGAAGAATTTCGGTATCTATGCATTTGCCAGCTGATATCTTTGGTTTATTTTGAAATATTCTTTATCAGATTACTGCATACTAGCTACGCCCCGCGGTGTTAGCCGCGGATAAAAAAAGTAGCCTATATTCAAGGAAATATCCTTAAAAATAACTCTATGTAAATTAATAAGTGAATACTCAGTCAATAACAAATTGATACAAAAATCTGGTAAAGAATATTGTAGTCGTTAAATCAATCATCAATCACTATTTGCTTTTTTTTTGTTTTTTGAAAGTGCCCTTAAAGTGCCTTTGGGTCTTGGGGCTCTGGTAATATCTGCTTATAGCTGCAAGACCCAAAAAGACTCTGTCTGCTTCATTAGCTATGAAGACGTGATAGTATGTAAGTACCTACCTATGTCATTATCATCATCCTTTCGTATTCCTGGTTGCATCCTCAGTAGTGATGTGCCGGCGAGAAACTTTCTGATCTCGGAAATTTCATCCCTTAAAAATTTCCGGAAATTTTCAACATTTTTCGAGAATTACAGTTGAGAAATTACCCGAAGAAATTTCTAGCGGAAAATTTCTTGGAAATTTTCCTGACCGTTTTGAAAATTTCAGGAAATGTTGCAAGAACGGCACATCACTAATCCTCAGCAGTATCGCTTTAAAGCCCGGCGTTTGCTACTAACCTAAGTGATTTCACGAGAAGACTGGTTTTTTAACCCTCGATAAAAAGAGGGGTGTTCTAACTTTGACGCCAATGTTTGTCTGTCTCGGATGGATGGACTGATTTCGATGCGGTTTTTTCACGTGAAAGCAAGTTCCCTTGCGATGGTTCTTAGCTATGTTTGGTAAAAATTAATTTAGCCGATCAAAATTTATTGGGGGTGAACTCTTGAAAGTCACGGTTTTCTATAGCAAATAATAGGTAGCACTAAGGATATCAATTACCTATAATATTGTCACGAGAGTGGGTTGGGTATAGGAAAGGAAACAACAATCTTATGGAATGGTGCCTTCATTTACAACACAAGCGGTACTCACAATTGACAGTGTCAGTCCTCTTTGCACTCCAACTGTCACTTCACTGTCAGGCGCGCGGAAACGTCATTGCACTGACACGCGCGCGGAAACGTCACTGCACTGTCACACGCGCGGAAACGTCACTGCACTGTCACACGCACGGAAACGTCACTGCACTGAACACTTAACTTTACTTACTACTATTCTTTTTTTTTCTTTTTTCTTTTCTTCCTTCTTCAAAATTCACTTTCTAACTTAACTGCCTTAGGCGGCGCCTTGTTCCGTTTATATACCCCCGAATTCGAACAAAATCGCATCAATGTTCCAAACTCAAAACACTAATTTTCTAGAGCCTTCTCTCTCACTCATTTTCTGTCCCGTATTTTATTTGAACCACTGATCTCTTGATTCATAGTTCATCGCTTATACCACTTAGCCAATCGTGTTCTGACTCTATTGACGTAATTTTCCTTCAGTTGAATTCTTTTTGTTCGAATTCGTGACGTTGACAGTGTCATTCATCTCCTTAAGCGACAATATGTGGTGTAGTGTAAAGTGTGTAGGTGCAGTATGAAGTCAACTTATGTATACAAAGTATGTGTGTGTATAACATACATAAGGTATTTGTGCATCAATAAAGCCTAGTACGTCAGTAAACTTGGATCGTTTCACTTGTCTCATACCTCCCACCTTTACAGTAGTTCTGCTACTCGTCACTAGAGGGTGTACTTGAGTCATCAGTCGGGGTTCTTTTAATTTGCCTAGCAAATAAACTTATTACACAGAGCGATTGATAATATGTACGTATGTATGTTAAATCAAAGAGATCTTACAAATCTAGAACCAGAGTGAAATTAATTAAACTAAAAGCCACATAAACGTAGCTCCACTTGTAATAAGAGGTAGTAAATGTGTACGAAGACATCCACGTAGGAGCAAATAAGCTCCGGATTCAAATACTACGTTTGTAATGGTTACATCTCGAAATGATGTCAACACATAGCTGAAATCAAACTATTTATAGTGAAATACGCTTTGCTTTTTTATTTATATGTATTTAATGTTTGTACGGTTCACTGTTCGTTCGTGTCTTTATCTTTAATGGTTGGATGTTTAACTATATATGTATTTTTTATAAAATATAGTATCGTTGAGTTAACATCCCATAACACAAGTCTCGAACTTACTTTGGGACTAGCTAAATCAGTGTAATTTGTCCCTATACAATATGTAACAAAATCCCTGTCCAATCCTTGTAAAAGCAACTCAGACCATCAATATGAACAACTTTTCCTACTGGACCAAGTCTTGAAACTCCAAAAATAAATTTCATTTTTAAAATGTCAAAATGTTTTCAAAATGTCGATTTTTTTCTACGAGTTTCATGCACTAGTCCCATAGGAAAAGTTGTTCATATTGACGGTCTGAGTAGCTCCTACAAGGACTGAACAGGGTTTTTGTTACATATTGAATATTTATTTCTGTTTGCACCATAAACAGACTAGTGATATTGAGTCTTGCGGTTCAAAGCAGACAGAGCCCAGGCGACGATCGACGACCTCTATGGCTTAATGGGTATCACGCCAAGCTGTTAGACACTGCAGGTCCCGGGTTTGATACCCGGTCAGGTCATGATGGAAAATGATCTTTTTCAAATTGACCTGGGACTTGGACTATTATCTATATAGCTATCATTTTTCTAAACTAAAAACCGACTTCATTCCCAAACCGTACAACCAATTTCGATTAAAATTTCTATGAGACCACATGAAAAGTATGCCCTTTCAAATAAAAAAAAATCAAATCCGTCTCCAGGGGGTTTCAAATAATCGGTGAACATACATTAAAAAAATCTCGACGAATTGATAACCTTCCATTTTTAGGAAGTCGATTTATAAAATACACTTTGTATCGTTGTGTTAGTATCCCATAACACAAGTCTCGAACTTACTTTGGGGCTAGCTCAATCGGTTCAATTTGTCCGTGCTTATATATTTACATATTTATTTAAATATTGTACAAATGTTTACTGTCATCATTGTTTGGCAGTCGTCAAGCTATGTCAGACGCCTTTAGGCAGCCTGAAAAATCTGACACCATTGTAGGTCACTTACACATACAAAAAACAAACAAACGATTGCAAGTAAAATACAAAGGATGCCATTGTAGTTCGCCCAGTTTACACAAACATCTCAAAAGAGCTCTCAATAACCATTGACTGATGAAAAGAAACTTCACTACCGTAGATTAGATTTCATTAAATCTGATTGAAAATAAAAAGCATTCTTCTCACGATGCATTCAGCCCACAGTTTAGTCCACAAATGGCTGAGAGACAACCCTGTATAGAAAAACCAAATTAATTTCTAGCAGCACAAAGTCTAAAATGCAATAATCCACCTATAATCTTACAACTTTCATCTATCTTAGGATCTGATCAGGAAATTTAACGAAAATCAATTAATTTTGAACCCCATCTATTTAAATTTAAGATCGAATATTGTGTGTCGTAGATTAGAGACGTAAGTCTTTGTGTTTTCGTGAAGAAACTCCCCAGTACTAAGTGCATCGAGATAGTCCTACGTGCATCCGTTTGCAATGGCAGTTGGAAATTCTCGTTACCGCAATAATCCACCTCGGGTGGAGTAACGTTTCGCTATATTTCACTTTCCGGATATTTTGACGGCAAACGTTTCGCCGACAAAAGAACTTGACGCGCGCCGACGGTTGTTCGCGTTTGAATATGAAAAGTAAGCGATTTCTTTAAGGTTTCACGTTAGAAGTTTTGTAAGAATATTGCTAGAAAGTTTAGTTGAAAAATAGTACAGCGTACAAAGCGTACGTCTTACAAATCCTTAGAAGAAAATTGTTTCTCGTTTGTAACGTAAAAATACAAAAAAATGTCCTTAGTTGCAATGCCTTAGAACCCTACTCTAAGCGTGTCCCGAGATTCACTTGGCTATAAAAGTATTAAGTCTGTTTGCACAGAGTTGATTAACTCAGACCTTATTAACACATTACAAGTTGCGGCCCGCTATTATTTAAAAACATATGTTGTTTATAAAATTTTATACAGTTATATACTGTATAAAATAAACAACTTACTCGAAGCGAATTCCAGAATGGAATGACAATATATGGCCGGGCCGCAGTTGACAACAACTGCGTACCTCGTACCTGCGAAAGCAGCAGTCTCTATTCGGAGACGAACTATAATATTTATTAAATAGTGGCAATAGCAAATATTGGCATTGAACAAAGTATAGACTCATTGCACAACAATTATTAAAAGTCTATACTAATTCTGAAATAGCAAATATCAGTATCACAGTGATCCTATGTAGTATGAACTGTAAATATACACCAGCGAAGTTAAATATTAAATATTTGCTTAACATTTGTATTAATCGTAACTGCCGCGCGTGGACACGTACTATTTTAAGCAGAAGAAGGAACTTGTTGAAATTACAGCTTTTGTTTACACACTTGCGAAAAACGGCCACTTTGGGTAAATGTACGAAGAAAAGGTTCACGTTCTCACTTTGAACTATAAACAATAGTTCATAAAATAGTTTGAAGAGTTATATAATTTTAAATGATATATCCGTGCCTTCGAATCATTTTTCTCAAAAACAAGCTCTGCAGCTTAAACGGCTTGATGGATTTCAGCTTGAGAAGAGTTGTTAGATTCGTTTTTGTTATCATGTACATTGTGTAGGTCAAACATTAATAAATAAATATATAGGGACAAATTACTCTGATTGAGCTAGCCCCAAAGTAAGTTCGAACTTGTGTTATGGGATACTAACTCAACAATACTATATTTTATAACAAAAACATATATAGATAAACATACAAAACCCAGGACAATTTGAAAAAGGCCATTTTCCAACTTGCCCTGACCGGGGACCGAACACAGAACTCATGGGTGGCTGACTAGCATAGTTACCACTACGCCACGGAGATCGTCTAATAAAAAAAATATATGGCAGATTTTCAGCGCCAAATAGTTTTAATGTTATTTTAAAATGGATGCCAAACTAATGATCTTTCACCCCTATCAAAAACCACCTTTGAAAATAAATTTGAACTTTAATGGGATAGATTTGGAGGTGGTTAACGAATTCACCTTGTTAGGCATAAATATAGACAGCAATATAAATTGGAAATCAAATATTGAAAACCTTTGTAAAAAATTATCTAAGTATGCGTTCGCACTTAAAGAAGTAAAAAAAAACACCGACATAGAAACTGCCCTAGTTACCTATTATGCTTATGCCTACTCATGGCTAAGTTACGGCATAATTTTATGGGGAAATGGGACTAACTGGAAAAATGTTTTTACATTATAAAAACGATTAGTAAGAATAATATTTAATATTAAACCATCTTAAAGCTATCAACCCTATTTAAAAAAAAATTAAATTCTAACTTTACCCAGCATTTATATCTTTCAAATATGCAAATTCGTCTTTAACTATCCAAATTTCTTTCTAAAACAAAAAGATAAAATATCAAAACATCCAATCAGACATACAAAAAGGCTACAGATACCATTCTCACGTCTCCAACTCCACGCATCCAGTCCACTTGCCAGGTCCGTAAAAATTTACAATAAACTCCCTGAAGACATTAAAAATATAGAAAATGACAAAAAGAAAACTACAGCTCATTAAGGAAGTACTGATTAATAAATGTTATTATACTCTTACAGAATATATAGATGATAAACATTTTACCAAATAAAATATATACATAATCAATGAATAAATCAAAAATCAAATAAAATATAAACACCTATCTTGAACTTGACTATTAAAATACACCTGACAATATAATTAAAATATTATAATAAAATTAATCATATCCATTAGCATCCAAAATATAATAGAATAATTTATTTGCATGATTTAATATATAACAATTTTAAGATAAAATAGCCCCTCTCCTATTGCAGCGCCCGTCAGGGTCCTTAATTGGTTCTCATTTTATATTAAACACCACATGTATGTACAACATTAAGGAAGCAATAAAGGATTGAGTAATGAGTATTGAGTATTGAGATGCACGCTTTTAAAGATCTACGCTCCCTTGCCCGAAAGTCTATAACCCGGTCAAAGACAGCTCCTGCATACATTAATGTTTGACACGACGTTGCGTAGTAACGTTGTATATAGTCCGCCTTAACAGACAGACAGACTGTAGCTAGTACAAAGTAAGTATGATGTATCTACAATCTTAAATAGCATGTTCTTTCCCAAAGATCCCATAGCTCGGTCAAAGACAGCTCTTGCATACATTAATGGTTGACACGACGTTGCGCAGTGGCGCTGTATGCAGCTCACCTTAACAGAAAGTAAGACGGTAGCTAGTACAAAGTTAGTATGATGTATCTACAATCTTAAAGTGCATGTTTTTTCCCAAAGATCCCATAGCTCGGTCAAAGACAGCTCTTGCATACATTAATGGTTGACACGACGTTGCGCAGTGGCGCTGTATGCAGCTCGCCTTAACAGAAAGTAAGACGGTAGCTAGTACAAAGTTAGTATAATATATCTACAATCTTAAAGTGCATGTTTTCTCCCAAAGATCCCATAGCTCGGTCAAAGACAGCTCATGCATACATTAATGGTTGACACGACGTTGCGCAGTGGCGCTGTATGCAGCTCGCCTTAACAGAAAGTAAGACGGTAGCTAGTACAAAGTTAGTATGATGTATCTACAATCTTAAATAGCATGTTCTCTCCCAAAGATCCCATAGCTCGGTCAAAGACAGCTCATGCATACATTAATGGTTGACACGACGTTGTGCAGTGGCGCTGTATGCAGCTCGCCTTAACAGACAGTAAGACGGTAGCTAATACAAAGTTAGTATGATGTATCTACAATCTTTAAGTGCATGTTCTGTCTCAAAGATCTCATAGCCCGGTCAAAGACAGCTTCTGCATACATTAATCTTTAATACGACGCTGCGCAGTGGCGCGGTATATAACTCGCCTTAACAGACTAGAAAAAAAGGACTTCCCTATCTGCTAACTATTTATATGTTAACTATACTGGGAAGTAAATAAAAGAACTGTAAATACATAGCACTGATATAATGTAAGAAAAAAGATTACAAAGTGTCGTTGAGCCGTTAATGATGTGAATGTATATGAACAAAGGAATGGAGATTTTGAATATTCAAGTAATTCCCCCGGTGTTGCCCGCGTAGGAATTGCGTTTTGTTTATTTTAGTTTTGCGTTTTGCTATCTTTAACACAGACAGAGTAGACTGTAGCTAGTACAAAGTTAGTATGACGTATCTACAATCTTAAAGTGCATGTTCTCTCTTAAAGATCTCATAGCCCGGTCAAAGAGAGCTCTTGCATACAGTAATGGTTGACATGACGCTGCGCAGTGGCGCTGTATGCAACTCGCCTTAACAGACAGAGTAGACTTTAGCTAATAAAAAGTTAGTATGATGTATCTACAATCTTAAAGTGCATGTTCTCTCTCAAGGACCTCATACCTCGATCAAAGACAGCTCCTGCATACATCTGCGTCAAGCAAGAAAAGCACGGCCGTACCATCCTTTTCTCGAAGCCATTTTTGACGCCCCACATCGTTGTGGAAAAAACTAGAAGCCTTAATTTTCAGTGACCAAGAGAGCATTATGAGAGTACTTACCAATAACAAAATCTATTAACATAAACATGCTGAAATAGAAAAGTATGACTATTTCATCTTAACCTCTAACGGAGTAGACAAAACCAAGGGCCGGAAAACCCAAAAATCACAAAATATAGTGTGATGGTACAAAATGGAGAATTGAAATATTCAGACATGATTGAGACTTTTGCTCATTCCCTAGATCAGTTTTAACGACTAAAAAATATCGTTAAGTTTAAAAGAATATCGTTAAGTTTAAAAGAATATCGTTAAGCTTATAAAAAATATACTAAGTAGCTATCTAAACTAAATCCTATCGTCCTCCTTCAGTCGTCCGTTCATTGCTAAGCGCCATGCTGTACCCGATCTAACATTTTTTACGATCTTCCTACACTTATTACAACCTTAAATCCTAAAAAAGTTCTTTAATTCCCGATATCAATGGAATACAATACTTGCAGTGCAGCGTCGATACCGATACTTATTAAGAAATCCGAGAGTTCGCCTGTTTACTCCAAGAATAAAGAGCGATTGTTCCCTAGGGAGATAATAATATAATTTCAATAAGAATTTTCTATTGAGAATGACGCGGTTGGCAACTTCTCATATTTTGATTCCCTTTATTACCTATTCTCCTACCGTCAGTTTTAACTTAGCCTTGGTGTATCATGACCTTAGACTATGTCTGCCCCGTAAGGAACATATACATAATCAGAACAGGAGATTAAAATATGTATATAGCAGTCGCGGGGCCTCCTTACAAGCTGATTCCCATTGAGTTCCTTAAGGGGTTTCTAACATAAATGCAGGTAATACTATCAACAATTAAAACCTACGTGCCTATATCGGCGCACACCACATTAAAATGTCCATGTACTATTTTCATAAGCTGTAAACTAGAAGCATGACTAGATTGCACACCCCTACATATTCAAAATACGAAAATTTTAGCTGGTTATTCAAATACACTCAGAATTATAAATTTTGTATAAACACGCTCAGAAACATTTCTACTCTCACTAAGTCAATAAAAATAAAAATATGCGAATTATAAGCCGGACATTAAGCGGCTTATAAACCTTTATATAACCCAATAAGGTAGATATTTAATTCATGACATAGTGTAATAACTGTACTAGCCCCAATTCTAACCCAACGCCACTGGTATGTAGAATATCCTCCAATTCAATTTGAGTGTTATTTATACATATACAATACAATACATACAATACAATACCCTTTATTGCACAAAATAAATAAATCAGGACATAATTATCTTAAAAACTAGGAAATGCGCAAAAGGCGGCCTTATCGCTAAGCAATTTCTTCCAGGCAACCTCGTTATATAGAAAATAGTAATGGGAAATTAGGTAGTGCGGGGCGGTCAATATAAACATACTTAAATACAATATTAAAAATAAACATACATATACATCTTACATAAATACATACAACTTACACTGAAAAATGATATTAACAGTACGAGATGAAGCGCAATGGAAACAAGGGAAAGATATTTATTTACCTTTCACAAGGATAGAAAATAAGATTTCACTTGGGATGTTAATATGGCTAACGTTTCGGCGCGTCGGATAGTAAGTGGTAGTGAGTTCCATAGGCGTACGGCTCGAACAGAGAAAGAACGTGAGAAAAAGTCAGTGGAGTGAAAAGGAATTCTTAAAGAAAGATTTTCAGAACTGCGTAGAAGACGAACTTGAGACTCACTGAAGAATGTAAATAATTCTCGTAAATAGTTAGGGGAGGTAGGATTAAAAAGAATTGTGTACAACATAGACAGGATGTGCCAGTCACGGCGATGTCGGATCGGAAGCCACTTGAGTTCATTACAGCTGACACACCAATGGATCCTGCGAGTGTGATGCTGATAGAGCTGTTGTTTATCGGACCGCCGAAAAAATGTACAAACAAACCATTTGGACGAATGGACTTGAACATATATCTACAATTAAATACTCGTTAAAAGGTAAGACAGCGCTCTCTTACGAAAATTAATAATATTAGCGCCCGTCTTTATTAGATTTTCTTACAGATCGATGAAATTCGATATTAGGCTATAAACGTAACCTAGAATCAACATTAATTGAAAGATATGAGATAGATATTGAATTAGTATAATTTGCAATAGTATTGGCAAATACGAGCAGGTATATTTAGAGTTACGACATTGAAACATAGATTAACTACGTATAAAGTCAGTACGTGGATTAAGTTAGCTAAGCCAAATGAGATACATTTGGTAAGTTGATTTCAATCTACCTACAACTTACTTTTTTTCATTGACGACCTCCGTGGCGTGGTCACCATGCTAGTCCGCCACCCAGAGGTCCCGGTTTCGATCCCCGGTCAGGGCAAGTAGGAAAATGGTCTTTTTCAAATGGTCCTGGGTCTTGGATATTTTTCTACATATGTATATGTTATAACATATAGTATCGTTGAGTTAGTATCCCATAACACAAATCTCGAACTTACTTCGGGGCTAGCTCAATCAGTGTTATTTGTCCCTATATATTAAAAATATATAGTTAAATTACTTACTTAGCAAGGTTGCAAGAAAACGCTGGATGCAGGTCGCTTCCAATCGTTCGTTTTGGAAAACCTTGGGGGAGGCCTGTGTCCAGCTGTGGACTTCTTGCGACTGATATGATGATGATGAATCTAACTATGTTAAGGTTATTAGTAAATCATACGCGGCCGTTCCTGTATCTATTAAGGACTGTCAATGAAGTATGTAGTAAATTTAACTTTGACTTTAAATATACAATATGTAACAAAAACCCTGTCCGATCCTTATAGGAGTAACTCAGACTGTCAAACTCGAAAAAATAAACGACATTTTCATACAAGTTGCCAGGCCGGTCGAATACTTTTGTATGAAAATGTCGACATTTTTTTCGAATTTCAAGCTTTGGTCCCATAGGAGAAGTTATTTATTTAGACGGTCTTTTTGAGATGCTCCTACAAGAATAGAACAGGGCTTTTGTTACATATTGATATGACACCCCGGGCCACAGATTACTTGCTGGCTTTTCATGTGTGTAAGGGCCAACACTAGTACCATATTTTAGCTTGATGACTGTCATACAAAGATAATAGCCGGGACCAACGGCTTACACATTTCTTCCGAAGCACGAAGGAGCTCGAGAAACTTTTATGCAAAGATTCAAAGATTCAAATGTTTATTCAGTAATTAGACCTTTACAGGCACTTTTACACGTCAATAAGTATAATTTATGTTACGTGTAAACTATATTAAAATTTAATTTATTTTTAAAGAAAAGCTACCGATACCAGCGCTTCGTAACGACCACTGCTGAGAAGAAACGCCGTATGTATTGTAACTGTAATATAGCCCATCAGGCTGGGTAGGGACCAATACTGAACTGGGTTTCTTTCGGCGTAATCTTCCCAGCTGTGGTCGTTCCGAAACGCTAGTAGTTTTTAGCTTTTGCAATAAAATAATATTAAACAAAAAATGACCTTCAATAAGTGATAAATTTATCCTACATTGAATAAAAAATTTTGACTTTGACTTTGTAAGAAACTCATTTTCACAGTATTGGTCGCCTACTCGCCAGAAGGGCTTTGTCATATTATTATAATTGTCGTTTAATTAATAAATACTTATAATATAATACAATGTTGACACATTATAACATGTATGCCACTTGTAGTCACCAATTCAAGTACGGATTGTGCCCGTTGTGGGTTTACTTGCAAGAGCGCTAGTATTACTAATAGTAACTCTGAACTCCCAAGCAAGCTGAACTGGAAACGTGCTTAGATGAAGAGGTTCCCTAGATGTGTACAAATAAAAAACTGATAACAAAAAAAGCGGCCAAGTGCGAGGTGGACTCGCCCATGCAGGGTTCTGTAGCAGTAAGTAAAATAATATAAAAGTTCTTTTGGTTTGTAGTAAAGGTGATCGATGTTTTTGTTTAAAAAAAAACTACTTACTAGATCTCTTTCAAACCAATTTTCGGTGGAAGTTTGCATAGTAATGTACATCATATTTTTTAGTTTTATCATTCTCTTATTTTAGAAGTTACAGGGGGGGGGGCTCACATTTTGCCACTTTGGAAGTATCTCTTTCAAATTGGTGACATGTGTCCTTGTCCTATGTCCTATAGATACCCCACACGTATGGGTTTGATGAAAAAAAATGTTTGAGTTTCTGTTCTACGTATGGGAAACCCCGAATATTTATGTTTTTTTTTTTTATTAAAATTTTAATACAGTTCACAGAATACATCTACTTACCAAGTTTCAACAGTGGTTCTTATAGTTTCGGAAAAAAGTGCTGGCTGTGACATATGGACGGACAGACAGACAGATATGACGAATCCATAAGGGTCCCGTTTTTTGGCCTTTGGCTACGGAACCCTAAAAATGCAAATAAAATTATACAGTTCAAAAGTCAAAGTCAAAGTCAAAATTTTTTATTCAATGTAGGATAAATTAATCTCTTATTGAAGGTCATTTTTTTAAATATTATTTTAGTACAAAAGCTAAAAACTACTAGCGTTTCGGAACGACCACTGTTGGGAAGATTACGCCGGAAGAAACACAGTTCGGAAAAAGGATCCCTTCATTCACAGACGTCTTTAAATCGTCTGAATCAATCAGATCACTAGGGCAGCTAGAATCGCGCCAATCGTAAATAATGCACGGCCGTTCCTAACTTTATAATATTATTTAGAGAAAAAAAAATGGAAATGCTCATCCGAAGCAGCTCGGCAAAACTGGGAACGCGTTAAGATGTAGAGATTCCCTAATAATGGGCAAAAAATTATATGAAGAATTCAAATAATCAACCAGTTTGGGAAGGATCTCTTCATCCACGGACGACTTCAAATCATCTAAATCAATCAGATCACTCGGGCAGGAAGAATGGCGTCAATTGTTAAAAATACACAGCCATTCCTAACTATCTAAATATGGTTAATAGATTCAGGTGTTACTTTGCGGAAGTCAAAGTTACATACTACATGATTTGAATTACTTTGTGCATTTCCGCCACCAGTTAGTTCATCCAAACTATTGCCGGCCGGCGCCCACCCACTACTGTTAGTCCCAGCATACCTGCCACCAACAGCCCGTGTGCACGCGCCACCAACAGCTGATGCATGCTCCCTCCAAAACTGCTGCATCCGCTGCGGCTGCAGCAACATCGGACACCGCATACGCGACACGTGTTTCGCCTCTCCACGAGGCATCTTCAGGCACCAAACAAGTTGTTGATCGTTCGGCAGTCAAGCGTCGATCGACGCTTGACAGCTGTTGGTGGCGGGTGCACACGGGCTGTTGGTGGCAGGTATGCTGGGACTAACAGTAGTGGGTGGACGCCGGCCGGCAATAGTTTGCATGAACTAACTGGTGGTGGAATTGCACAAAGTAATTCAAATCATGTAGTATGTATCTAAATATGGACTATCCGCGGAAATATTGATATGAATATATGTAGTAAATTTGACTTTTATTATGGAAAAAAAGTAAGAAAGAAATATAGGTACTTTATTTGGTGCTTTATAGTAGGTAATTAATAACTGAAATTAGTTTTTCGCAATAATGTCAGCACTTAGCATATGACAATGATGTGCCTGTACATCATGCCGCTGATCTTCCGGGACATTTTGCATATTATATAAAAAAAACGGAAAAAACTCTCCTCCAAAGCAGAACAGTTGAACCGAGAACGCGGAAAAGATTCCCTAATAATGTACAAAAAACACTGATATGAAAAAAAATGCAAATAGTCAACCAGTTCTGGAAAGGATCCCTTCATCCACAGACGTGACTTCAAATCGTCTGAATCAATCAGATCACTCGGCCAGGTAAAATCTCGCCTTGTAAATAATATGCGGCCGTTTGTCTCGGATGATGTGCGGAACGATTGGGGATAAATGACCGGTCGGGATTGGCTGAGAGGACTGTGGAGATAGGGGTATCAATGACGAGAATGATATTTTTTTTATTATAATTGTAAGTTAGCTTTGAAACGCTTTATCCGTCAGTATCCGGAAAGTTTAATTTCGTCTTGCGTTTACTAGAGCAGTGCGTGCACATTCCTGCCGAAAATTATCAGCGGCAGTAATATTTATGTAGTTTATGTATGGTTTATTTTTGAACATGTGTATATGTGTATATATGTGTATATATATGTATATGTACGTGTATGTATATATGTATATGTGTATGTATATATATTTATTATAAACATTTTAAATTGCTGCACACAATGTACTGTAACGCCACATAGCCGTAGATTTACTTTTAATTTCTGTGTTTTGTTTTGTAAAAGTTTTTCTTTGTTTTGTGTTAGCGTAAGGCATCCGCGGAAGACCAGCGTCGTAGTTCACGCTACGAAATATGCTGAGCGGAGACCTTTTTGGTACACTGCAAAATTTTTGTTTTTGTATTAATGGTTCTAATGTACTTGTACCAAATAAACATTTTTTCTTTCTTTAACATCCACGATATAAATGAGAATTACTTGCTTGATGACAATAAGTTTACTCCTTTTTTGTCTTTTTTAGTTAGTGTCTGTTGTACTTACCCCAAAGATTATTTTCTCAGTATCAACATTGGTTGATTGGAAGACAAAGCGCCTGGCTTTTAGTCTGCAATTTATATGAATTGTAATGAAGTTAAATTACAAAATAAATATTGAGCTTCTCTGTGTTTCGGAAGGCACGTATAAGCCGTTGGTCTCGGCTGTCATGATCGTATGGCAGTCGTCAAACTATGTCAGATGCCTATAAGCAGCTTGAAAAAATGTCACCAGTGTTGGCCACTTACACACACGTAAAACAAAACAAATGGTCACACAATTATGGTTTTGTTATAGTTTTCCGACCGCCTGCTTGACTTCCCTTCGCCACCAGCCGCAATAAATAAATAAATAAACGAAATAGGGACAAATAAAACTGATTGAGTTAGCCCCAAAGTAGGTTCGAGACGTGTGTTATGGGATACTACCTCAACGATACTATATTTTATAACAAATACATATATAGATAAACACCCAAGACCCAGGACAATTTGAAAAAGGTCATTTTCTAACTACGCCAAGGATGTCGTAAAAAAAATACACTTTTGTTTGTTTTGTTTTTCCTGTGTGTAAGTGGCCAACATTGGTGTCAGATTTTTCAAGCTGCCTGAAGGCATCAAGTAGCTTGACGACTGCCATACAATGATGACAGCTGGGATACACAACACACTCTGTGAAAATTTTATATTTTAATAATTATTGACTCGACTTAAGGGAATAAAATGTGGCAGTGCCAACCTTATCTCAATCGATCTTAAGCGGTCATTGGAGCAGCTTAATCATTTTAACAGTCGTAATTTTTGAATAAAGTAACTTTTTTAGTTACCCTTCGTTTCAGTAGTTATGCGTTAAATAGAAATATACTTATACATATACTTTAAATAATTTATTATTGTATATTAATATATAATGAATATCTGGGATAGCTCTTACGATTTTTTTGAAACTCGGTATTCGGGCAGTGACGAGGCAAAAAAAAATGATTT
Organism: Acrobasis suavella; assembly: GCA_943193695.1. Taxonomy (NCBI): domain Eukaryota; kingdom Metazoa; phylum Arthropoda; class Insecta; order Lepidoptera; family Pyralidae; genus Acrobasis; species Acrobasis suavella. The sequence goes on from OW971934.1 coordinate 24,598,292, forward strand.
TTTTTGCCTCGTCGAAAACAAAAACCATTTGAAAACAAAAAACCTGTCCGATCCTTGTAGAAGCAACTCAGACCGTCAATATGAACTACTTTTCCCATGGGACCAATGCTTGCAACTCGAAGAAAATATCAATATTTCCATACAAAATGCCGGGCCGGCAGAAAAATTTAGTATGAAAATGTCGATTTTTTTTCGAGTTTCAGGCATTGATCCCATAGGAAAAACTGTTCATATTGACGGTCTGAGTTGCTCCTATAAGGATCGGACAGGGTTTTTGTTACACATTGTATAAGGACAAATAACTTCGAAACTTGAGTTATGAGATACTAACTCAACGATACTATATTTTATAACAATAAAAAATACAGATAAAGATGCATACCCAGTTTAATCTGATAAAAGATCATTTTCCATTATGACCTGACCGGGGATTCAACTCGGGACCTCCGGTGCGACAGAGGTCGTAGACCAGTAATCAACTTCTTATTCCTCAGGGGGACAGAGCCCATAGCTATAATGCCTAAAGGCCACGTTTAGCGCAATGGTGGACGTGGGGGTAGAAAAATTAACCAAGTAAGTGACATTTTGCTAGTTTCATACATGATTCCGATTGTCGCTTATTCCCTTCATCGGCCTTTATAATATCTTTATGCAGCGCGTACATTCTACGATTTTTCTTTATTTCCCTTGTTTAGTTTTTATCTATTTTCTTGTTATACAACCCGTAATAAATCGAACCACTAGCTATACTAGATCACTATAGTACCATGGAAGAGAAATAACAGTGAAAAAACCAAAAAAACATCGACTTTCTCATACAAATTGCCCGGGCGGCTACACACTTGTGTATTGAAATGCCGAATTTTTTTCTTTTTAAATGTTATTTTTTATTCATTATAGTGACCTAGTATACACGCTGACTTTTCATTGGTTTTGAAAAAAGAATGTCATGTGGTAAATAAATTCCTTTATCCATATACACAATCCAAATTTGTGTATGACATAAGACAAAAAAGTTGCGAAAATGATTTTCGATCGAGACCACGTAGTTACGCCCGTTCATATCTGACGCGTGACACCGATGAACTCGAAATCTAGCCGGCCGGCGGTACTACTAATTGATTTTACGACTTTACTTTCGAGTTTTAGCCAACATATTTTCTGATTTTTTATTTTAACTAGCTAATTAGGTCTTACTAATGATCCTTATAAAATGGTTTCGGCTTCAAATCCAATAAAAAATCACCGTGTATACACGGGTATGTCCCTTCCACTTTGTGTAAGTTCTCAGCGCGGTTTAAAATTGTTTGTTCTCAATCAACTCTTAAATTATTGAGCTCACCTCGATGCAGTTTTTGCATAAATATAGAACACTTGTTAGGGAAAATTTACACGTATACAAAAGCGAGCACAGTCGAGGTCGTTATTAATCTTAATTTTATTGAAAAACAGTAAATTCAATGTCTCATACCATACAAACAATCTGTATATTGTCTGGTGTGAAGTTTCTCAAACAATAGTGTTACGTGTCCCACGCTTCGCAGCACATACAGGCTTAACCAAACACATGATAGATTCAGAGAGGATACTGTTATAGACAATTAAGATTCACCCCATCCGTAGCTTCGTTGGACCCAATATATCTTGGAGATCCAAAGATTCAAATGTTTATTCAGTAATTAGACCTTTACAGGCACTTTTACATGTCAATAAGTATAATTTTCGTTACGTGTAAAGTATATTATAATATCATTTATGATTAAAGAAAAGCTACCGATACCAGCGCTTCGTAACGACCACTGCTGAGAAGAAACTCATTTATGTATATATATCGCTACGGTAATTTCTGAGAGATAGGGTTAGAACACGGAAAACTAAGTTCTTTGAATATACTTGGACAATCCGGTGTTTGTATGTTTGTAAATATGTGAATATGTTTATTTATTTACCAATTTATATATACACGGAAAATTTATACAGAGAATACATTTAAAAAAGTTGTAAGAAGGCACTACTTATCTCAATAGAAATTTGTCCCAGTAGGCCTGTCAGAGGATAGGCACTTATGTAAGAGAGGCATGCAGGCGTGTTCATACATAGAGTAAAGTAAGAAGAAAACCATAAATACATAATTCTACACTCATCATCATCATCCTCACGTATTCCCGGTTGCATCCTCAGCAGTAACGCTTGAGAGCCCGGGGTCCGCTACCTAACCAAGGAGATTTGACGAGGTTACTGGTTTTTACACAGAGCGACTGCCGTCTGACCTCCACAACCCAAAGGGCAAACCAGGAACCAATCCTTGGATAGTTTGATGATCAAACGCTAGGTGGCGTTCGGGACCCACAGTTTACCGTACCTTCCGAAACACGGAATCATCTTTCTTTTCGGATTATCAGGTGATTCAAGCCTGCAATATCCTATCCAGACTGGAAACAACTTTTCACAAAGTATGTTTCCCAGTGAGAATCGAACCCATGACTTCCAGGTCACAAGGCGAACGCCTTGACCACTGGACTACGGAGGCATTCAAGTACATAATTCTACACTAACTACAGATAAACAAACATTATACATATACGTACATATACTTAAATAAATACATATGTCTATTTATTCTAATATATAAAATTCTCGTGTCACAGTTTTCGTTGCCATACTCCTCCGAAACGGCTTGACCGATTTTGATGAAATTTTTTGTGCTTATCCGGTATCTAAGAGAATCGGCCAACATCTATTTTTCATCCCCCTAAATGTTAGGGGTAGTCCACACCTAAATTTTTTATTTTATTTTTTAGACAAAATTTTTAATTTCTATTTTTTTATGATACAACATACAAAAATACATACAATCCTCAATTTTGGCAAAACAACGTTTGCCGGGTCGGCTAGTGTATGTATATTATTTAGTTTGACAATAACTCAAGTAATTTTGATGGAATCTTTATGAAATTTGCTAGGCATGTAGACGTACATACCTAATAGAATTTTTGAGTTTTAACTTGAGCTAATCTGTTCCTAAACCTAAACGGTAAACTACCTACTATTTATTGAAGTTAAAACTTAAGCAGGAACGTAAGACATTTTTTGAGATGGATAAAAACCGTTGAACTTGCGACACTGTTACCGTTACCGTGACCGCACCAAGTTTTCACTTCTCCGTTTTTTCCAATTCAAGTTTATTTCAAATGGGGGCAGCACTGGACCAAACTAAGTAGTATGTGTAGTAACATGTGTAAAAATTTTTAAATAAAAAAAACTTCTAGTCTAGAAGTATATTTTCAATGTGTCTTTAGATACCGCACGAGTTTCCTTGAGAGATTTTTCTTCACATAAAGCGTATGAGCTGCAAGGTTTTGGTAACGCATTCTTACACTTGAAAATATATTTTAAAGTGAAATACTTTTCGTTGGAGATATATTTATGGACAGAATAACCCCTTAAAATATTTGTACTTAATTAAAAAGGACATTGTATATTGCTATTGTAATATGTCAGTGTATCTGTATCTAAATCAGAACGAAATATATTGCAGTGATCAAAATTCTGCTCGTGGCCGACCGTTTGCCGCCGCGCCGTGAATGCAATGCGAATTAATACGGTATTTTACCGTTTAATCGGCAGCTTGACAACAGTCTCCGCTATTTTGAATTCTGATAAATTAGTAAAATGCTCTAAACTACTCATGACTGTGAGTGGGTATAGACAAAGAGAAAGACCAAAGAAAAGATAGATGGAATACATAAGAAATGATATGAAAGCCCCGGGAGTAGATAAAAGTATGACTCACCTCAGAGAACATTGAAAATAAAGACCCCATATGGTTAGAAATGGTAAGGAAGAAGAATAAAAAGCTCTAAACTACTCATGCAGACTTTAAAAATTTTGAATTGGACACCACCGAAAATTTCTCCAAAATAAAAATTAAATGTTAAGATACGTTTAGTTTTTACCTGAGATCGAACAGCGTGTGAAGTATTACGCCACAGAAATGATCAATTAAAAATTTGAAATCGCAAAATTATTGTAATTAATCTCAGCGAAATTCGTTGAAAATTGAATCCAGCTACTTACGAATAATATATCCCATTATGAACGAATAATGACCGGTGAAAGGCCAACGAGCAATTACTGGCAATAATTGGGTCAATTCCGACTGACCGGAGTTCTAGCGCAGAGGAGATGTTTTCAGAGGTTAACTCTTTTTGGGTCACTTACGTCTATATGCATATAACAGGAATGATGAGAGGGTCAGGAAAATAATATTTATTTAGTCCGTCAGACATTATCTCAAATTAATGGACACTTATTTTTCGGGTTACCAAAATTGTAAAAAATCACATAGATACAGAGTATCTATCTTCGGGACAATTTGACAGGGAGGTGATGTCATAAGCCCATATGGCTTGTGCTATCATCTCCCTGCCAAAATTGTACGAAGGCGTAACATCATGCGAAGTTTCCATGAAAAAGTACTTATCAAAACGTATTGATCTAATTTCGAAAATAATACACATGTAATGAGATTCTATCTAGGATTTCAGAAAAAGAATAGATTAGAATCTCATTACATGTATATATTTTTTTATATGTATAAGTCGCAAACACAGCGGAGATTTATTGAAGTGAAATGGAGAAGAGCACAATTCCAAGTACTGGAATGTAAATTAGCTTAACATTTAAAGTACCTGAACTGAGGATACGGGTACTCAACAAAAGCAAACTAGTACCTATACAAAAGTGCCACATTGTATATAAATTTGACTCCGTTGGGTATCTCATCTGTATCTTCAGTCGTCCGTAAGCGTCCATAAGCCGATAAATTCGAGAACTAATCTAATTGACGCCAATCGAAGACTCCATTAAATTTATTTCGCTTTGTAGCTGTCTTGAGAATTTCTTATTGGCCCGCGACTCTTTTGTGCAACTTTTTCAAGTTTTATCTCTTTACGTGTTTAAGTAATATTTAAAGTTTATCAGCCATACTTTGCGACATAAACAAACCAACATAATATAATTAAAAAACTTACAATTACGTAAATTATTGTAAAAAGGAAATAAAAAATACAACACAACTTAAATTGAGTGTTCGTTGAGCTACGTGCTTCAGTGGTTGCCAAAAATCTACATCGATAATAATACCAATATTATACATCGGTTCTTACTCCAAAAGTCACCTATCTCCATTATTAGAAGACACTGGCTTTAAGTAGTTACAATGAAAATAGCCGGCCAAGTGAAGCTGAACCCGCGTGGAGAGGGTTCTGTATAATGCCAAAGATTTTCTGTAAGTAAATAAAATATTTGAGTATATACAATGTCCTTTTTAATTAAGTACAAATATTTTAAGGGGTTATTCAGTCCATCATTTTGAACAACTTTGCCCAATAAATTATATCGAAATACGAAAAAAAAAATTTAGGTTCTCATACAGATCGAAGAAGTCACGTGATATCGTTACTATGAAAAATGCAAAAAAAAATTTCGTATTTCGATATATATTTATTGGGAAAAGTTGTTCAAAATGATGGACTGAATCACCTCTTAAAATATTTGTACTTAATTAAAAAGGACATTGTATAAATGTTAGTGAAAATATTATATTGAGTTTACCACTTTATTTCCAATTGATAGAATTCTTATATTATTTTTCTTTAATCTACAAGCAATGAACTATATTTTGCATATTCTTTCAAAATTTTAGGCTCAGTAGTTTCGGAGATCAGGAGGAGAATGGTCAATTTTCAGCTTCTTTCATGAATAAAAACAATACTATTATTTTACAATAATAACAAACATGTATTTGAGATCCTCATAACGATTTCTTTCATATAATATATGACACAGTAAGTTTTGCAATATTTATTTTTTTTACTTTCTAATTTGACCCTCGAATATGACACTTATTATAAAAATATATATTTATTTATATTATTTTATAACTTTTTCCTGTAATCTGCAGTCAAGTAACTATATTGATTATTTTTTTTTAACTTTTACGATCAATAGTTTTAGAGATCACCCCTGGTCGATAATGGTTAATTTTCGTCTTCTTTCATGAATAAAATCAAAACTATTTATTTTACAACAATAACAAAAATATATTTGAGATTCTCATAATAGCCCTTTCATTTGATTTATGACACAGTAAAGTTTGCATTTTTTTTTTATTTTCTTATTATATTTGTCTCTCGAAAATGACCCTTATTTAAAGAAAAAAATATTTATTTTCTTTGCACATCTCCGTTTGGGTCAAGTACACTATCCTACCAAATTTCACCTGATTTGGTCCTGATTCGGAGCAAACTGACCGTAACAGACGGACGGACAGACAGAGGCACGAGTTATCTTTTCAGGGCTCCGATTTTCATGTTCAGTACGGAACCCTGAAAATAAACACATACACTTTGTGGAATAAAGAAATATGAACAGGAGATGTATTCAGAAGTCTTCTTAGTGCGGTGTTACAGTAGCGCTCTCGCACACGCGGTTATTGGTCTTAAATAAACCGCAGATTTTTTGTATGTCTTTCAGGCCGCGCTTTTAACACCCGCGCGGTCAGTGAACGTCACTGTGGTGTGGATATTATAACCATTCGTAGGAATCTTTTTTTTTATTTACGTTCAAAGATTCAAAGATTCAAATGTTTATTCAGTAATTAGACCTTTACAGGCACTTTTACACGTCAATAAGTATAATTTATGTTACGTGTAAAGTATATTAAAATTTAATTTATTTTTAAAGAAAAGCTACCGATACCAGCGCTGCGTAACGACCACTGCTGAGAAGAAACGCCGAAAGAAGCTCATTTTCACAGTATTGGTCGCCTACTCGCCAGAAGGGCTTTGTCATATTATTATTATTTTCTTTTAATTAATAAACACTTATAATATAATACAATGTTGACACATTATAACAAGTAATGCTTGCGAACAAGTAAACAAACATAAATTGCGTAATAAAAATAAAAAAAAATTAGGTAGTCAAAAAAGCGAAGCCGAGCTGACCAGTCCCTCCCGGCAGCACCCGTTCACGAGTTGACGCACGGATCAGCCATCGTTAAACTCAACCATATTAGAGGGAATCCAACGATCCGACCAGCGACGCCACCACCGGATTGGACATTTTAGTGAGCATGAAAAACCCGAACTCGCAGACCTTGTCAAGAGAAAATATTAGTTATATGTTGGGCACCTATTGATCGCAGAGCATTTACATGTTTTTTTAGTAAGCTTATTATGGTAACCGAATATGCAGCTATTTATGTATATTAGATCGAAGAATACTAAATTCAGTTATCTCGTCCAGTCACGAATGATCTCTGGCTGGGGTAATTAAACGCCATGATTAGTTCGCGCCAGATTAATCTAACGATTTAGATAGTGCGTTGCCTCTATGATTGGCTCAAATTAATTTACTGTTGCCATTAATTTGTTTCGAAAGCAAATGCAATCACTGTGGCAAATTTATACAGGATGATTGATAGATTAGTTACTTTTTTATGTTAATTGTTTTGTTTTTATTCAGGTGGAACAAAGTTAAAATTAGGGTAAAAGTTAAAGTTAGGGTCTGCTAGGCCTTCAAATCTCTAGACTAAAATAAAGATTGTCATGCAAGGTGGACGGGGACATAACCGTATTAATCGAACCACCTAGTGCACTTTAGTATAACAAAATCAAATAACAGTCGAAAAAACAAAACAATAATTTCGACATTCCCATACAAATTGTCCTTGCGGCTGCACACTTTTTTATGGAAGTGCCATAATTTTTTTTTGCTTTTTGTCTGTTTTTTTTCTAAATTTCATTATAATAAAGTGATCTAGTATATCCTGCGGTTTGATTTATTACGGGTATGTCCCTCCCACGTTGTATTTTATAAGTATTACTAGCTGTAACCCGCGGCTTCGTCCGCGTAGAAGTCGAAAATGGTTCTAATAGGATCTTTAATTAGTTTTTTACGTTATAAATTGATTGATTACAAAATAATATCTCGTTTCCGTTCCCGTTCCCGTTCCCGTCATTTTTATAAAGCAAAAGAGAATAAATGATCTATTTGATGATCAACAAAAAAAAATGCTATCCATTAATACAGCGTAAATTAAAAAATATCGACTGTGTGCTAAACCCATTTGAGTTGAAATGTGTTTTCTCCTTGTCTCTCTTTTCAATATTTGACATAGTAAGAACGAGACAAAACATATTTTAACTAAAATAGGCTTAGCAAACGATTGATATCTTTTATGAATATGAGGGTAGATGTGTAAAAATGTGTCCGACATTTTGAGGAGATATAAATTTTAAAAAAAGCTCTTCGCATACAACAAAAACGGCCGCCCGCGGGCGATACGGCACAAAACTGAATTCACTTCTAAAATGTTATGGCAATCGACGCTCGCACTGCATTGTGTTCCAGAGCTGTTCTTTGTACAGTCCCGATGGGATGGGACGCGTGTTCGGGAGCGCTTTTGTCCCGCGCTAAATGCTTGTTGCTCCGGCGTGATGTTATTTTAAATGGGGTAGAAAAAATACATTTATCTAAAAATAATACATAGATTTATTACTTTCATGCTGGTTTGGAAGTTAAGAAAAAAGCGTAAATTTAAACCAGCCGTCTCTTTTCTTGCGCGGATCGTAAAAACCGCTGGTATCGGTAGCTTTTCTTTTAATATAAATTATATTTTAATATACTTTACACGTAACGTAAATTATACTTATTGACGTGTAAAAGTGCCTGTAAAGGTTTAATTACTGAATAAACATTTGAATCTTGTATCCATGCCAACAGGTGAAACGGGTATCATTATATCTCACTTGCATTAAACATATCATACATATACAAGGGAAAAAAAAGGGAAATGCATTCTATAATATGAATGCATGTTTTCTCGTATCTTCTTACGTACATAATTTATATAGCAGCAAAAAACATTACCCTCCTTTTGGTTTCACTGTTATATAATTTATATAATATACCGCCGGGTTATATAATAAACCGAGATCCCTCGTAGAACTCTAAGTTCACCAAGTTCAGCAGGTCGCAATCACCGCTCGTTAAATAGTCATTAGTTACCGGACACTCTGATGCTCTAACCTTCTCTAACTGCTAATTTCATATATATATCGTAGGTAAATTATTTAACATATATGTATGTATGTACGTATATATTATATTTTAGTATGTATTTATTGTATTTATGATAATTAAGATTTCTGGCTTTATATCTTTTAAGTATCTGCTATTTAGACGCCAACTTTCTTATCTTTTCCTAAAGGTTGACAGGGAGAGAAAGCTTTAGCATTAAGTCTACCTTTTGTAGCTTTTGGCTCAATATTTTTTTTTAAATAATTAAATAAAGTAAATCTTCCATGCTGATCTGTAAGAAAAAGTCATAGAATATACCAACTCTTCTGTTCCCGTACTGTTCGTAATAGCCGGGCGACGGATTGGGCAAGTCTAGTATGCTCTGTTGCCTGAGGAAGCTGATAACGTTCTTACAACGTGAAGTGGCTGAGCCTGTTTTCATTAATTTGAAATAAGTGTAGAAACTGCATTTCCTTCTCGATTTATAAGCCGTTCCTTTTAGCGAGTGTCTCACGTTTTTATGATATATTATGCAATTTTGTATAAGTTTGCACTAATTTGAAATAAGTGTAGAATTGCTGCATTTCCTTCACGGTTTATAAGTCTTTCCTTTCAGCGAGTGCCTCAAGTTTTTTTTTTTATAATATCTGAAACAATTTTCTTTAAGTTTGCAATAATTTGAAATAAGTGTGGAATTGCTGCATTTCCTTCACTATTCAAAAGTCTTTCTTTTTAACGAGTGTCTCAAGTGTTTTATATCTTTAAGTTTGCAATAATTTGAAATAAGTTTGGAATTGCTGTATTTCCTTCACTATTCAAAAGTCTTTCTTTTCAACGAGTGTCTCAAGTTTTTTATAATATCTTTAGCAATTTTTTTTAAGTTTGCAATAATTTGAAATAAGTGTGGAATTGCTGAATTTCCTTCACGGCTTCTATAAGCCTTTCGTTTCAGCGGGTGTCGGCTGCCGGCGGCAAACAACGTAATATTAACTCGTTGAGAAATTGTCGATACTCCTCGCTGAAAAAAATTACTTTTTATTATATCTTAGGATCTTTCCTTTCATTTGAATAAGGATGTAGCTATATTTTCTTAGTTTGACTATTAGATAGATTATTAAAAAGTATGGTATACGTATATTTTCTTTTCTCTGTGGTCGTTCCGAAACGCTAGTATTTTTTTAAGTTTTGCAATAAAACATATAAAAAAAATTACCTTCAATACGAGATAAATTTATCGTGTGCGCCGGCCGTCAATAGTGTGCATGAACTAACTGGTGGCAAAAACACACACCGTATTTTAAATCAAAGGGCATGTAACTTTGCCTTCCGGAAACCACCTTTTACCACGTACGACCGAAGTGTGGAATCAACTTCCTGAAGCAGTGTTCCCGGACCGATACGACATCGAAACCTTCTAAAAACGAGTCTATATCTTCCTGAAAGACAGGCAACCCTTCTGTTACACCCTTGGTGTTGCAGTTGTCCATGGGCAGCGGTGATCACTTACCATAAAGTGACCCGCTTGTTCGTATGCCGCACTATAACATAAAAAAAAAAACATTGAATCCATGCACTAAATTAAAAACAGTACAAGTGACCCACTACCAAGGCCATCGCTTAAACTTACATCACATAGAGCTCTAACTTAGTTAAAACATGGCATTTCCAACTGTAATTAATAAAGATATTCCAATATCCAGAGCAAACTTGCAATACCTTAGCTGCAAATTCGTCACGGGCGTAACGTACACGTAATATCGGCGGTATCAAACGGGCCCGTTTTCCGATATTGATGAGTCCAGCCAGCACCGTCCACCGCTCCATGAATCACTGGCATTACCTGCTACCTGTACCTAGACTGGTGCATTTACCCTACTAACTGACCACTTTGAAATACATTGCCCGTTTAATTTCTCACCTTCCAGAATAAAGTGTAACAGAGGCAGCAATGGATTGCAAATAGATTTTGTGGTCGTGTGGCAAATGTGTGATTGGGAATCAGTATTGGGGCAATGCAGCGGGCGGAAGGCACACGATGCATCTGTAGGTATGCGATTGTACTGTTTAAATTTAATGGGTAATGAGCTTGATTGACGAGAGTGCTGTTGCCTACGAGTATAAGGGAGGTTCGACTTTTGGATGCATGATGGTTAAACCCTTACATTGATGACAGTTTTTTTTTGTATAGGTTTCTTCTGACGGATTAATACAAAAGATACAATCAACTGCTATCCTTAAAGTAATTTAAAGACCTATCTGATTCTTAACGGTTAGCCAAATTTGAAGTTTATTACATTTTTTACTATAAAAAAATTTTGGTACCTTCTTCAAATGAGGGTGACACTGATCTATGCTCTCTGTTTTTAGGTCAACCTATTGAAGCTTTTAGCATTTATATACGAGAAATTTCATGACAATACTCATAAGAAAATGTTTTCTCCAAGTTCCAATTTAATCCCAATAGGTCTAACTTTGTCCTGTTTGTCTATATTTTGTTTATAGTTTGTCAAGTTAATATTCTAATCCGGGCGTCGAACCGTGGACGATGGTAAACTAAGCGTATAGTCACCAGATGTCGCCGGCGTAAGTGCAGGCATGTATAATGCAATCGACGGCTAGACTTTAGAGCTCTGACAAAGAAGCAACAATTTGTGTTTAGCGATTTAGTTGAATTTTGGGCTAGTCTGTGACGCAAAGCTTAAGTGGGACTGGGTGAGTCCACGTCTACCAAATGCAATCAAATAGCTACGAAGTGGCTTGAAGGTGGGTGATGCAACGAGGCAGACCAAGAACAAGATGCAGTGGCGACATCCGAAAATTCGAGGAAGAAGTGGATGGAACTGGCGTTGAAAGATTCAAATCGCCAGTTCCATCAACTGCTTTCTCTGAAGAATATGGGGGAGAACTATGCCCAACAGTGGGGCAATATAGGTTAAAAAAATGTGAGGATATAGTGCTGAAAACAACTAATAATATACTATAAAAACATAAACAAGTGTCATAAATGACCCTATCTAAATCTAAATTCAGGTGGTACTCAAGAACTAAATTTCGTTTCCCGCCAATTCTGTCACTGACGTTTGCTGGTCCAAGTGGCTGATGTATGACGGTGCGTCAAAGCGGACAGTGGCCGACAATTGACGCTGCGTTATTCACTAGATTGTTGCGCAGTTTAGAACAAAACTGTTCCCAATACTGATTTGAGATATCCAGAATTACTTTCTTTTTCTTATTTATTTATGCACGCCATTTAAGAAACTAACATGTGACGAAAACATTATTTACTTTTAGTTACATAATCTACGAAATATGGAGGTCAACGAAATAATCATATTCTATTCTTAGTCGTATAAAAAATCTTGTGTGCCAAAACCTTTACAGATGGCGCTAACTAACTTCAGTTTAGGTTAGACGGAGCACTAGGAAGTTAACGTCACATCGCTGGATGTTCAATGCTTGCGGTTATTGCTAAATTTGATAATGGGTTTGCTTTGTTTAAGATATGCATTATTATAATAAAATTCTTCTTTACAGCCTGAATTATTCAACTGCTGGACTAAAGGCCTCTTTCAATTAAAGAAGTAAGAAGGCTGTATGTGACCATTTGAAGTCAACAATTGTGCATCAAAACAAAGCGACGATTCATCATCATCATCATTTCAGCCGCATAACGTCCACTGCGGCACATGGGCCTCTCCCAAGGATTTCCAAAATGACCGGTGAAAAGCGACCTGCATCCAGTGCTTTCTAGCGACCTTGGTCAAGTCGTCTGACCACCTTGTGGGTGGGTGTCCTACGCCTAGCTTACCAGTACGCGGTCGCCGCGCTGATCGGGTTGTTGGATTCCCTCTAATATGATTGAGTTTACCGATGGCTGATTCGTGCGTCAAATCGTAAACGGGTGCTGCCAGGAGGGAATGGTCAGCTCGGCTTCGCTTTTTTGAATACTTAGTATTTTTTTTTGCAAGCATTACATATTATAATGTATCAAGATTGTATTATTTAATAATTATAATATGACACATCATCCTGGCAAGTAGGCGAAAATTAGTTTCTCAGCAGTGGTCGTTGCGAAGCGCTGGTATCGTATCGGTAGCTTATCTTCAAAACTAATTTTAATACTTTAACTTTAACACGTAATGTAAATGTTATTCTGGTCAAGTGTGCGCAGGTTTGCTTAGGTAAATAAGAACTCACTACGCGTAAAATAAAAGAATTAAACATATATAAACATGGCTTTGAGATAGATAAAAATCGGAATGCGCTCACTTGACCCTCATTACGGGTTACTGTGCGCGCCTGTACGGGGTAAGTATACGCATATGGATAAGAGAAGCTTTTGATATTTGCTCCTTAGTCAAAGATGTAAGAACAGATTTTTTGTATATAATTGCACGAGGCATGGTGGGAGATCCTGAAAAAAAAAATTGTTATAACCCTCATTATTATCTTAGTTAGTTCCTGGCTGTGTGCTTAAAAGCCCGGGGTGCGCTTTCAATCATGATTCATGATCCTAGATTTTATTATTTTTAACCATCTATACATTATATTGTTCAATAAAAACTACAACGTAAACACGTTCTCCACAGCGCCTAATTTCAAATGAATGCTCATAATGTAAATTGAATAAATTATAACCTCAAGCATTTAAAATAAATCATATACATATATATTTTCAATAATAATGAAAAAACAATTTACTATTGTTACTTCAATACCGTAGATGCTTTACTGTTTTACGTTGAACAAAAAACTACAAAGTTCTAAACCAAATAGGGTTTTTTGCGCTCACTTACCCACTGCGCTCAGTTACCCCGAATGACTCTACACTTATTGACGAGTAAACGTACCTGTAAAGTTCTGATCGTGTTGTGAAATCCTTATTATTTCGTAGAATATTCAAACTAGACTCAAGACATTCTCGTCAACAGAATATTTAAATGAAGTCTCAGTTAAATTAATCCAATAACTGCGCTAATTAGTCTGTATTTCCAATTAGGTGCATGATATCTTATTCAGGTTTATTAGTGTCCCGAAACATTGTAGCGCCATAGTAAACTAATATGATCTAATAGAAGAATAATTTTACTTAGCGTCTTAAGTAGAAAATTACACTTAATAAAATTGCAACAAATCTGTTGATAGGTATATAATTTTAGAATGGTTACACGAATCCGATCCTCCTGTGTTAATTTATTGTCTAGAAGTAGGCTTCTGCCTCACTTCTTTAATATTTCTTCTCACATACCTACTAAACTACTAAATACGTACAATGTGACACAAATGCCGGAATACAAAGCATTTTTTCAAATTAAAAATTACGTAAATTGTAGCAAAACGGCTGTCGTCGGCGCATTATTTGTACTTGCGCCAATAACCGCCATTTTGATTTAACTTACGGTGCCGGGAATTTATACAAAAATTGAAGTCCGCTTTTTTTGTTCAATTTATTTGTGCCGCATTGTAAGGGGTTTCTTTGTTTTTGAGATAAAACATTAAATTGCATAACTATTTAAGTATTATGTGTACATATTTTCTGTATAATCAAACTTGTAAATAAAAAGAGAAGATTTCAAGAAGTTAACGACCATTGGCAATAGGCTAGTATTAGCCTCATATTACAATAAAAAAAGTTCTTTTTTCATTGTAATATCAGGTAAATTTATGAAGTAATTAAAAAAAAAACAATTGTCAAATTAAAATTGAAAATATCTTTTTTAACTATCTCAAAAGGAATAATATGTGCAAAATACCTAAAATTTGCTAAGTACCTGTATTTCTTTGATAAAAGTTCATTTGTTAAACTGAAAAAGAAAAGAATATTTTCTTTAGTGTACGAGAGTCATAGAGACAGTTACACAAGTTAACCTACTTGATTGTAGTTACTATGGTCGTGGTGTAAAGTAACATTGTTGAAAGTCGTAAAAGCCGTGTGTGCATTAGTCGTGGTGCAAAATTAAAGTGGCGGGACGTCACAGTAATTACGTCATAAAGAATCCATCCACTACGATATAATATACTGAATTTTGGAAGCAGCTGCTGCAATGGAGCAATATTAAAGGACAATATATTCTAGTAGAAGCTACAATATTATAAAAGAACTAGATTTTTTTACTATAGTGGCTCTGTGAAGTGTAGACTTCCGCGACGCTCTTGGTTTTGCCATTTCGCAGTTACTGAAAACTTCCTGACAACGTAGTGGTCACCATACTTGTCCGCCACCCAGTGGTCCCATGTTGAATTCCCGGTCAGGGCAAGTTGGAAAATGGCCTTTTTCAACTGTCCTGGGTCTTGGATGTTTATCTATACATGTATTTATCATAAAATATAGTCTCGTTGAGTTAGTATCCCATAACAAAAGTCTCGAACTTACTTTGAGGCTAGGTCAATCAGTGTTATTTGTCCCTATATATTTATTCATTTATTACTTAATCGACAAAAAACTGATTTATTACCCAAATTGCTCACTTAATTTCACGAGAATAGGTTAAGCAATATGACTAAGAGAGGACCGAACAGACATATAAATGCATTTTCCTAAGATTAAAACAGACGCTTCGCTCGCACTTCTTACTCACTCGAACAGAAGCAAGCAACTCTTGCAACAACTGCAGGTTGATGTCAAGCGGCAGCCAGTTGTAATACTTTTTTATTTTCTCCTTTTTCTTCTTAGTTTTTGCTAACCTTTAGATCACCCAACTTACCTCTATGTAAGACAAAAAATGGTCAACGCACACTGAGCTCCTGCAATATAGCAACTAAGGATGCAACCACCGACGCGTTTCGGAGGACTACGTCCATTTATGTCAACCGGGTAAAAATATATTATTTTATATTTGTTCACGCATAGAACATGCAACTCAGCAGTGCAGTGACCGACCCAAAACGCATACTTGCAGCACAGTCAAGAAAATTTAGGTTTCATACAAACAAATATTGTTATGATTCACTCACACCAATGTAAATACATTTAGTATAAGTACTTTGTAATTTTGTAAATAAATTCTCTTTGGTATTAGACAGTCGACGTGTTTTCTTGTCTGGGATCTTGACGGATCCATCTACCAATACTTTCCTCCTGCTACGGCCAAGACACCCTTAGCCGTCAGTTTACTAATCAGTCTTGTGAGTCTGCTTGACTGGTGGTAGAAAATCCTGGCCAGTGCACATTGCACCCCGTGCACTACACCTTGTTCCTACCCACTGTCCGTCTAATATCTTAGGCCTCATGGTATTAGACTTCCTTGCCTATCTATTTACGTATATATTCTTGACTTATGGTTAGGGCTAGGGTGTTAGGTGTTAGGTGCTAGGGTTGTTTGTACGTAATAGTTATCCCTCTAAATAATAAGTTCATGTACAGTTAGCTAGCTAATACAGCACAGAACATTACTACGCAGATACACTTTGATTCACACTACATATACTTAACAAAAAACACTAATAAATAGCTAGTTGATTGTACAATATTATTAGGTCTTTACCTATGAAATTGCCGTTTCGCATAAAGAAAACTAAACGAATGTTTTTAATGTATTTTTTTATTTGTATTAATCGGAGTATTCACCCATGCAATCAACGCATCTTTGCCAACGCAGTGGCAGTTTTTGTTTTGATGCCCTTCTTAAAGAAATCAGCTGGATGGGAGGCAACAAATTCTTCAAAGGCATTTTGTACTGCCTCTCGGCTATTGAATTTTTTTCCCGCCAAGAAGTTATCCAAATTCTAGAAAAAGTAGTAGTCTGTAGGCGCAAGGTCTGGTGAGTAGGGCGGATGACGGAGAGCTTCCTACCCCAGTTCTTGCAACTTGGAGACTGCTTGCTGTGCAGTATGAGGTCGCGCGTTGTCGTGCAGGAGCAGCGGAGAAGAGCGATTGACCATTGCTGGTTGGAGATGTGCCAGCTTCTCCATCATTGTGTTCAGTTCTTCACAGTACACATCTGCAGTAATGCTCACCCCGTTTGGTAAGAAGCTGTGATGAATCACACCGGCGCTAGACCACCAAACAGTGACCATCACTTTTCAAGGGGTAAGTTTTCGTTTAGGGCATTTTTTAGGTGCTGAACCAGGATCCAACCAACTTGCTGAGCGCTTGCGGTTATCAAACAGAATCCATTTTTCATCGCAGGTAACAATGTGGTTCAAAATTCCTTTATTTGTGTGTCTGTTGAGCAGTGCAAGGCACGTCTCGGCGCGTACTTCGCGCTGGCGATCATTGAGTTCGTGGGGCACCCATTTGTCAAGCTTTTTTACCTTGCCAATTTGACGCAAATGGACCAATATTGTTTTGACGCTAACGTCGAAAGCTGCTGCTAATTCAGCCGTAGATTGTATATCATCAGCTTCCACAATCGTCTTTAATTCGTCATTGTCGACCAAAGTCTTCGAACGACCGCGAGGTTTATTTTTCAGGTCGAAATTTCCCGAACGGAAGCGAGCAAACCAATAACAGGTGGTGCGTTGGTTTGAAGTGTAAGCTCCGTAAACGTCGTTGATATTGCGTGCCCCTTGTGCCTCGTTGCTGCCACGACGGTACTTATATTCCATAATTACTCGAATTTTTAACGTATCCATGATGACCAAAAAGATTGAAATGCGATGAAAATGTAACACTTATAAATAAAAAAATGACTACTTTTGGAAAAAGAATTCCACGTTTTTAAAATAAAATTTATTTGAAATTAGAATTCTTAGGCAAACAAAAATTATTTTGATTTGAAATGGCCAGTACTGCAGAACGGCAATTTCATAGGTAAAGACCTATTATTTAGTCTGTTAACTATATTATCTAAAAATTAATGACCCATATTTATCGTTTAGCAAAATATCAATAAAATTTAAATAATTATACGTGGACTAACACACAGATTGAGCTAGCCCCAAAGTAAGCTTAAGCTTGTGTTATGATGTGATATTTACTAATATCGAACAATAATAATTTGCATTCCAATAATTGTACGAACCAAAATTTAAATCATTATTACAATAAATAATTTCATTATTATTACCTATACATACATCGTTAGTTTGTATTAGATACTCAGCAATAAACTTACCAAGAATTTACATAGAGTTCTTACAACACTGTACAACACCCTATGAATTTAGAACCTTTTATAGAGGATTCATATCATGGGTATAAAGTTTTGTATGCGACTGTAATAACTAGGTATTAAAGCACTCATGTGATACTATCATCATAATACCCCTTATTGTACTACAGTTGCATAAATAACTATTTTAGTCCACATCCGTACCGTAAATCCACGCTTCAAAATAACTCAGCCATACTGCGAGCATTGCGTCAGCAAGACAGTGCGGTAGGCGTCTCGCGTCGTAGCGGAATGCTAAGAGTCTGTAGCGCAATGCTACGAATCCGTAGCACCCAAACCGCTATGCCATAGACAGTGTACCGATAGCACCGGATTCCTTGTAGTTAGAAAAATGCCAAAATAGAGGGGATAGGAGAGGGAGAAAGCATGTCACGTGGTGCGCTTCACATCGCAAAATAAAATACACGGGGGAAGAAGCAGCTGTAATATTATATGATTTTACTGCTTCTAGATTAACGAAGTTTGCATTGGATTAAGAGCGGCCTTCCCGTCTTACTTTTCATATAAACGCTTGTACGTGATTATGGCGTTGTATCTGATCTTTCTTGAAACCTTTTGAAGTCACAGGCATCTTGGGCGATATTTCAAGTTTTCTATTTAAAAAATTTAAATTTAGAAAATCAAAGTCAGTATAAGCGTCCAAAAATCTGCTTTTCTGCACAATTTTTTGCTGAACTTCGACCGTACATAAAGTTAAATGTAGTTAAATGTATATCACCACGAAATAACTTCCCGAAACTGCAACAAAACAGTACATTACTAATACGAACCGCCGCAAAACACTGAGAAATCCGAAAGCCGAAGGAATCCGAGCTTAGTTCACCAGCGTGACTCGAGGCATTCCAGAAATTCACCTAACCCAACCCAAAATAAACCTTATACAAGCGCTCATAAATATTAAATTTCCATATAACATTGGCAAACCAGTTCACACATCCCTTGTATAAACAAAAAATAATTTAAATTAATTTTACTTCCAACTCTAAAGTGAAACCCATAAGGTTGGATTTCGATTGTTGTATCGTTAAGTGGAATAGGGTTGCCTCTACATCGGGATTGCAAACTTCTTGCCGGCTCACTTTTGTTTCACGTACTGGATAAATATAATTCAAAACCAGTTTGGGTCGGTTGATTCTAGTTTCAAACTCCAAGCCTCGGCTCTAATATCGTTTTATAGTATCTTGATCGAATATTCTGGAAGTTATATGTATTTATAATGGCTGTTTTGTTGTGGCTGAAACAAAGCATTGGTGCAAGGCGCTAAAGATGGGTGTTGTGATAGACGGAGATGCAAAAAAAGTGCCACACAGCAAGTGAAAAACGAAACAAAAAACGAGTCTATATCCTCCCTGGTATTGCAGTTGTCCATGGGCAGCGGTGATCACTTATCATCAGGTGACCCGCTTGTTCGTTTGCTGCCCTATAACATAAAAAAGTGATAGATGTTGTACGATGCTGTTTTTGTGTCCAGTTCAACGTTTGATTGTTTTAGACTTTCATTTCTTTTTTTTTTCTTTTTTATGTGAAATCCCAAAAATTATCGACATCAATTATCTAGGCCAGCTGTCTTTAATAACGGTATTTATTTTTATTTAATCTTTATTTACAAAAACTGTCTTTATTTTGGAAATTGACACTCATCGCGCTGCAGCGCTATGTCCGCTTTTTGGTCGTCCTTCAAAAGCACAACGCGAGATACGCTAAGTGTCAATCTCATTTATTCAATCGAGTGACAGACGTAATAGACTAAAGCATTCATTTCATTCATTATGGCGGCGGAAAATTTAAAACCCGTATTTAATTTGCAGACAAAGTAAGATGGAAAATTAATCCTACATTTTGCCTTGTTTTTGAAGTATAAGTAACTGTACTTATACTTCAAAAACAAGGTAAAATACTGATTTTAACACACACCAAGGCATTTTTATTGTAATAAATAAATAAATATATAGGGACAAATAACACTGATTGAGCTAGCCCCAAAGTAAGTTTGAAACTTGTGTTATGGGATACTTACTGAACGATACTATTTTTTATATTAAGTACATAGATAAACATCGAAGACCCAGGACAATTTGAAAAAGGCTATTTTCCAACTTGCCCTGACCGGGGCAGGGCAAGTTATGCCCGGATCTTTTATTATGTTGACAGTGTTTTCTTTTGTCAACTATGGAGTGTACCTGGCGCGTGAACAATGTGAACTGTGTGAGGTGAACTGGCAAGTGACTAATGTGAGGTGAACAGTGATAGCATATGATGAACGGAACAAAACTGTGATATGATTCGGTAATCTACTACGTAAGTAAATAATAGCTCGTTGCCAAAAATTGATACTTTTTAAAAGATTATAACATTTTTATTGAAGTTGTCAATATTTATCCCTTTTAAACTAAACCATTAGGTTCCCGTGTTTGTAAATTCGTATGAGGTACTTACAGGTGTCCCGTGAGTCCGGCAACTCGCGTACAGTCCGCCGCACATTCGCCAACTATCCCAAACTTCACTTTATTGCTTTACGGAAAAGGAAGGAGCTTGTTGGTACTGCCTTATACTTTTGTCTCTGTAACTTTTTTATTAATTATTCTTCTGCAATTTGGAAAAAAGTAGACTATATCACAAGAAATACTGTAAAAAATAACATTTCCAATAGTTTGGAGACTATTGGAAATGTTATTTTTTGCTAATTCATCAATATCTACAATAAATATAAATAAATAAATATATAGGGACAAATAACACAGATTGAGCTAGCCCCAAAGTAAGTTCAAGACTTGTGTTATGGGATGCTAACTTAACGATACTATATTTTATGACAAATACACATATAGATAAACATTCAAGACCCAGGACAATTTGAAAAAGCCCATTTTCCAACTTGCCCTGACCGGGGTTCGAACCCGGGATCTTTGGGTGGCGGACTAGCATGGTGACCACTACGCCACGGAGATCGTCACAAGTCAATATCCAAAATCACAAATATCTTAACTTTCACATTTATAATATTAGGATCGAATCATGTTTAAAAACACAATCAATATAAAACTTGAACAATTGCTTAAATACATAACGAAAGTCTTGTCAGAAGAATTTATGAAATCCTAATTTTCAAATCCTTTAAATCCCGAATTAAATATAAGCGGGACTTGAACTTGCGACCTTAGTCTAAGTTACATGGTAGCTCCGTTGCATAGAGCATGGTCGTATTTAGACCAAGGTCGCCAGTTCAAATCACGTGGAAGTTTTCACCATTTCTTATTTCAATACCTATTTAATTTGCATAAAACTCCATCTCGAATGCCCGAAAAGTCTATTAAACTTAAATTTTTATCTACTCAACACGGTTAAAGAAAAGTCTTTGTTAATACTCTTTCACTAAGGACCATTAAGTAACATGTTCACATCAAAGTATCGATACAGTAAGGACGGGCTACGCAGCAGATTTGTACCGCCATCGTCCCATTCAATATTCTAAACATAATAATATATTTAAGTCCACTGAAGCTTGTTTATCAGCTACCTGCCCACATGAATAGGTAATGTATATATTCGTAGAGTTTGTAAAGACGCGTTTATACTATGACTTGATAAATTAAGGTCGGCTGCATATTCTAAGATGCTTTCTGCCTTTATTGAACCATAATAGACACACAAAAATAACAAAACAACAAGAAACAATATAGGCATAAAAGCGGAATTATTGCTTTAAATGCAGTACACAGTCTCTTTTAGTACAGCGTTAGGACCTACATAAAAAGGTACAAGAGGTATATAGATCTAGAGAAGTCTCTAAAAGTATTATAATCTGTTTTGAAACGTAGTGGCGTATTTTTGTACGAAATTAGCCATGACGTGTACGACCCTACTAAATAGAAAAGTCACCTAAACATAAGTCATTATCCATTTGACCATGTCACTCAAATTTTTTTGTATTAAACAACAAGTTACTTTTAACGTTTATTGAAGTCTCTTTCTTGCAACAGTATAGTTCCATAAGAGAGAAAAAGACACTAGACGGGTTTTATGTGAGAATATCTCTTTGAAAACCTATATTTTTTGCTCTTTGGGTAGGACGCTCGGTTCCGAGTTGTCTGGATGTCAAGTTGTACCCGCTTGGTATCCACGGTTGTCCACCACATGGAAAGTCACCCCTTTCTTTGCCTTTCTTCTTACTAGGAATAGCTAAATAAAACCCGTTTGACGCTCATTGTCTCCTTTTGTCTCATGCCAAGGCATACCACCACCTCATACAACTCTCTGTCATCTGTTCTGCATTTAGGCGGTGCAAATTTCTTCCCTGTTGTATACCATTTTTTGAAGCAGCAACTGATTCGTATGCTTTATATGATTGCAAGTTATCTATTGCTTTAATAAATTGGTATGCAACAGACAAGTATCTTGCACCATCTAAATTGCCCTATAGGCCCCACCTTGAACGAGCTCCTCTAACTTTATCAAGTCTTGAACTCCTGTTGTCCACCTTAGCATCTTCATCTCTATTGTGTGCATTTTACGTTCGTGCTTCTGTAAGTCAGGGATAAGAATATTTTTCAACAAATGTCATAGATCGACGTGGCGCAGTCGTGATCATGCTAATCTGCCACCCAGAGGCAAGTTGGAAAATGGCCTATTTCAAATCGTCCTGGGTCTTGGATGTTTATCTATAATATATGTATTTGTTATAAAATTTTGTATCATCACACAAATCTCGAACTTACTTTGGGACTAGCTCAATCAGTGTAATTTGTCCTTATATGTTTATTTATTTATTCGGTTTAGTTAGCCCCAAAGTAAGTTCAAGACTTGTGTTATGGGATACTAACTCAATAGTACTATATTTTTATAACAAATACATATATAGATAAACATCTAAGACCCAGGTTACTCTGAAAAAAAACATTTTTCCATCTTGACCTGACCGGGGATTGAATCCGGGAACCTAGGAAAAAACACGTCCTGTCCTCCTGACAGCCTGGCATGATGACCAGCTACAGAGGTATGAAGCAAAATAGTGTAAATAATCCCTAAGGAGTATTACTAACGATGACTCGGTGAACCAATTCACGAGATTTAGCCCCTTTCATCTGGTCAGTGAATGAGCCACGTTCTATTGCGTACTTTTTATCCGGTTTCCACAAGGTAACGCTATTCATTAAAAGTATTCATTATAAAGTAGGTAAGGGCTTACATGCGGGGTGTTTGTTGAGGTTCCTTTTATGTTTTATCTTGATTATTCGGCAGCGATTTTATTACATTTTAATATAATGTATAAGTAAATACATTTTTAATATTATTAAAAGTAACGTGAGATGATATGACTAAATATTTAAAAACGGCATTACTCACGTAGTGTAGTCGGAAAATGCCGACTAGTTTCGATCACACAGGCGCCTTGAGTATACCCGAGGCTAAGGACGATGATGACACGATAATATCTACAGCTACAAGAGTATCACCAAAAACTACGGACACACCACCATTAGTCATCGTTTCCAATAGAGCAGCGCGGGCTACGCTCAGTACGTTGAGGACAGCGAAACCGTCGAGTCGCCGTCCCAATTAACAACACTCGCTCTGATGATGATCGTCTAAACCGATCGAAACTTGTCGGCATTTTCCGACTACACTACGTGAGTAATACCGTTTTTAAATATTTAAATACATTTTTCTAAATTAAAACATGTGATGAAAAATTTCGCCATGAGTAGGATTCGAACTTCCAATTGTGCTATCGTGGCTTCAAATCTTCCTTATGAAATTTCTCAACACATAGTACATATACATACACTCACGGCTTTAACGTGAGGGACGCGGGTTCGAATCCTACTCGTGGCGAAATTTTTCATCACATGTTTTAATTTGGATAATAATCCGAGCATTATAATGCAGTTAAAAAGAAAAACAATAATTTAAATAAATTTTTGGTTAGTATAAAATGTGTGTAGGTAATGGAAAGGATTAAATCATGAGTAAAACAGTTAATTCTCTTCTCGCGTAGATCGTTAAAGCCGATCGAAGGAATGGACGGGAATCTAAATCATGTTAATGGGCGTCGCTACTAGCAACTCTTCACTATTTTGATTCCCTTATCTATATATATATATATAAATATATATAACTCAAAGGTGACTGACTGACTGACATAGTGATCTATCAACGCACGGTCCAAACCACTGGACGGATCGGGCTGAAATTTGGCATGCAGGTAGATGTTATGACGTAGGCATCCGCTAAGAAAGGATTTTGAGCAATTCTACCCCCAAGGGGATAAAATAGGGGATGAAACTTTGTATGAAACTTTGTCAATTTTAAACCGATCGGGCTGAGACTTTGCATGCATAAAGCTACTATGACGTAGGCATCCCCTAAGAAAGGATTTTGATAAATTAGACCCCTACGCGAGCGAAGCCGTGGGCAAAAGCTAGTTCTATTAATAACAAACATACGTAAAATCTCAAAGTGACATTTATTCTAGGAGTAATTATATAAGTAGTTCAATCGGCTATTTGACTTAGTTTGTTTTTGGACAATATTTTATAAGAATAACAAATAACACTAACAAGAAGCCGTTTTCCGAAAATAGAAAGTAAATTGGTTATTAAATGAGGCAGCAATTATCATTTTAAATATAAGAGTGGGAGCTTGGTGGGTATATCTCGCTATCTCTTTCGTAAGCGTGACACCTAAGAGCAGTGACGTCACGTGGGTGTATGTGCATCCTTTTTCTGTTATTTAACAGTTTGGGGGTGGATTTGAAAGGCTTTTAATTTGCTTATTTTTGAGTAGAGTAAAATTATTATTTATGTAGCGTTAGCAAAGTCATTGTTAATGAGCAAAATATAAACAAACGATAGTTGTAAATATACAAATCATATTCCTAATTTAACTCGAACAAAACATATATTTGTGGGAGAAATATGTGGAAGAAACATATATATTTACAATTTTAAAATATTTTATTTTTATTTAAAAAAAAAAGAACAAGTAACAAATATCTAGATGAATAAACAAGTGGTTTATTTCGTCATCACCCCACTCTCCCCACTACGAGCACTCGACACAGCACTATAAATAGGCGTAGTCGGCTAGCAAGGGCTCACTTTGCTTCCAACTGCGCTCCGAGTCAGGTAAAGAACCGTTATCATTTGAAATATTTGCTGTTAAGATTACTATTGTTTATTGATTATGACGTATTTGCTGTGTTTATGTATGAAGTACTTAACTCTATTTTTTTGTTTCAAATTAATTAATTAAATCAGTTGATGATTTATCATATTATTTTTATTTAAATTAAAGTTATTTATTTCCAACATTTATTTTTGAAATTGAATATATAATCAGTCTCCTATATTTATTCTTTTATTTCTTCACTCCCACATCAGAAGTGGGATAGAAGCGAACTTTCCTTCTTCTAAAATGCAGAGTCAGTTTCAGATACTCTTGGTGGCAAGAACCATTGGATTGCAAAAATGAGTGCCTCCAACTTCATTCCTACAGGGGCTGCAGATGTCTCAGCTCGCTCAACTTCTCCAATCCTGGGATCCCATGAAGTGGCTCCTCCACAGAAGAATGCAACCAACGTCCCGAGTACCAACGAAGCTGGGCCTTCTTCGAGCTCAACCGCTAACGGAAACACTATCAATGATTTTCCTAGTGCTGCGGCTGGACCGTCTGCGAGCTCCTCTGCTAATGAGATAAGTAGTAATTTTATTCATATTGACCTTATGAAGACTATGATGCGAGAAATGGTCACTTTATTAGCAAAACTCTAACGCTTCAACCACCCCGTCGGTGGCACAACCCACTTCACGAGTCAGGAGTCTCGACCATATTTATTTACCTCTGTTTGACCCAGATGACAGGGTGGACACGATTCAAGTCTGGTGTCGCCATGTTGAAGAAATCAAGACTGAATATCAGCTAAATGATCGTGAAACCTTAAATTTGGCACGAAAAAATCTGAAAGGACGCGCCGCTGATTGGTCTCGACGCAATTATTCGTCAATAACTGACTGGGATGGATTAAAGACGAACTTACTTGAAACTTTTTCAGACGAATCTCGCTACTACGATGACTTGACTGCCTTAATGGAGTACACGAGCGACAAGGCAAGCAGCTTGGCAGAGTACGCAGCACGTAAATGGGAGCTGGCGAAAAGAGCAATTGGCGTCAAGGTGACCGAGCAGCATCTTGTCGAGGCCGTAATTTCAGGTATGTCAGACTTTCGTATTAGATCAGATTTGTTACGACTAACACCGAAAAACTTACCACAACTTATACAAAACCTTGATTCTTACAAACGAAAATATCCAGCTGCTCATTCAGATAGTAATTACATCCCTCAAAAAAGAACTAAATTCAATCAGTCTGATTACAAGTTAAGACGTTGTCAAAAATGCTTTAAGTTAGGACATTTGCAAAGAGATTGTAGGACTATTCATAATCCTAATGCTAGTTCTGTGTCCACTACCAGTGACACTAGCCAAACACCTAGTACTAGTGCTCAGTCTCAAAGTCAAAGTGATGTGTCTAAAGGTTCGCAGCGTCCAAAGAACGAATGTAGTTTTTGTCATAAAACAGGCCATAAATTTGAAAATTGCTTTAAACGATTAAATAAAAAACCTAAAAACGAGAAATCGGTAAATATCTTAAGTAGTAATCGCTCAATCATAGTCTCTATTGATAACCAAAACTTTCTGTGTCTTGTCGATAGTGGCGCTGAATGCTCACTTATTAGAGAACGTGTTGCAGATTCAATTAGTGGTAAAAATTGTTTTGAAACAACCTTTTTACGTGGTGTTGGAGAAAATTCATTTTGTTCTTCCCGTAAAAAAACTATGTGCATTGTCAATTAATGGTTTAAATTTACAACTTGAATTTGTTGTGGTACCAGATCACTACATTCAATTTGACATACTTCTTGGGGCAAATCTTTTCGATACTCCGGGTTTACAAATAACCTTCGATAGATCTGGCACAAAAATTTCTCGAAACACTTTCAATATTAACCTCGTCGAAAAAATTGACTTAGCTGCTTCCATCGACCAAGATGTAGAGCCAAGTGCAAAGAGAGAATTGCTATCCTTGCTCGAATCTAAATGTGAGCTTTTTACCGTTGGGAATTTTGTTGGGAAAGTAAATACTGGGGAACTAACTATAAAACTCAAAAATCCTGATAAAATTGTCCAAAGGCGTCCGTATCGTCTCTCACCCATTGAAAGAGATAATGTTAAGAAAATAATTCAAGACTTAAAAGAAAACGAAATAATTCGTGACAGTAATTCTCCCTTTGCAAGCCCCATACTACTTGTCAAAAAGAAAGATGGAAGTGATCGCTTATGTGTGGACTATCGAGACTTGAATAGTAATACTGTAAGAGATCACTTCGCCGCTCCCCTTAATTGACGATCACATTGGAAAACTCGCTAATGCCAAATATTTCACTGTGTTAGACATGGCAGCAGGATTTCACCAAATTCCTGTGGCTCTAGATTCTATAGAGAAAACTGCTTTCGTTACACCTGATGGGCAATACGAGTTTCTCCGTATGCCATTTGGCTTATGCAACGCACCCTCGGTATTCCAGAGAGCTATTAGTAACGCCTTAAAACCTTTTATTGACAAATTTACTTTAATCTATATAGATGATGTCATTGTTTTCTCTAACACTATTGGAGAAGGCTTACAAAATTTAGAAAGTGTATTAGATGCACTAAAAAATGCTGGGTTTTCGCTAAACATAAAGAAATGCAAATTTCTCAAAACAGAGATTGAATATTTAGGAAGGATCATTAAAAACGGTAACGTTAGACCTAGTCCGGGTAAGGTCAACGCACTTGTTCAGTCTGCTGTTCCAAAAACAGTTAAACAGGTGCGTCAATTTTGCGGTTTAGCCGGATATTTTAGAAAATTCGTTCCAAATTTCTCGCAAACAATGAGTCCCTTGTATGAACTTACCAAATCTGAATCCAAATGGAATTGGACAGCAAGACATGATACCGCCAGGTCTAAGATCATAGAATATTTGTCATCTGAACCGACTTTAAATTTATTTGATCCATCTAAACCCATCGAACTTCACACCGATGCTAGTTCTGACGGTTTTGGAGCTGTTCTCCTCCAAAAGCATGATACTTACTTAAAAGTAGTAGAATATTTCAGCATGCGTACTACGGATACCGAAAAACGATATCATTCGTATGAACTTGAGACCTTAGCAGTGGTAAAAGCTATTAAACATTTTCGACACTATCTGTTTGGCCGAAGGTTCAAGCTAGTTACCGACTGTAATTCATTAAAAGCTTCGCGCAATAAAAAGGAACTTTTGCCTCGCGTTCATAGATGGTGGGCGTATCTCCAGTCTTTTGATTTTGAGATTGAGTACCGTAAAGGTGAGCGAATCCCTCATGTAGATTTTCTTAGTAGAAATCCAATAACTCATGTTCAAAATGTTCTTGACTATACAGATTGGTTAGAAACTGGGCAG
This sequence comes from Acrobasis suavella, assembly GCA_943193695.1. Classification (NCBI taxonomy): domain Eukaryota; kingdom Metazoa; phylum Arthropoda; class Insecta; order Lepidoptera; family Pyralidae; genus Acrobasis; species Acrobasis suavella. Next base: position 24,626,976 of record OW971934.1, read on the forward strand.
AAGGATGATTTGGAGACAAAGACTATTATCGAATCTATTAAAGATGGTAGTATTGACAAAAACTTGCAGTCAAGTTATAAAATAGAAAATAATTTGCTTTATAAAATTTACTCCACTAAAGACAATAAACTCAAAAAATCTTTATTTATTCCTAAAAGTTACAGATGGCAAATTATACAAACATATCATGATTCTCTTAAACATTTAGGTTGGGAAAAAACATTAGAAAAGATTCGAGAACAGTTTTGGTTTCCAAACATGTCTAGGAGTGTGCGAAAATACGTAGATAATTGTCTTATTTGTAAAATTAATAAAAGTCAATCGGGCTCTCGCCAAGTAGCACTACATCCGATAGATAAAGTACCTGTCCCTTTTCATACAATCCACATGGATACTACAGGAAAACTGAGTGGTAATAATGTCAAGAAACAGTATGCTGTAGTATTCATAGATGCTTTCACAAAATATTGTTATATAAAACCTGTTGGGAATCTGACGGCAAATGCCACTGTAAACTGTTTGAAGGACTTCATTTTTACTTTTGGTACCCCTAAACGGATAATTTGTGATCAGGCTGCATCTTATACTGGCAAAGAACTTCGTAAATTTTGTGAGCACTGGTGCATAGATCTTCATTTTATAGCAAGCGGTGTAAGTCGGGCAAACGGCCAAGTTGAAAGGCTTATGAAAGTTCTGACTGACTGTTTTACGGTTACTGAGAATACAACCAGGAGATGCTGGAAGGATGCCGTTGGTGAAGTCCAGTTAGCAATAAATTCTACATTTAACAAAAGTTCTGGTCAAACTCCATTCCAGCTTCTCATGGGCTGTTATTGATCACTACCAGCCATATCTGCCCTTGTAAATGATGTTGAACGCCTGGACCTTGAAACTTGTCGCCAAATTGCTAAAGTAAACATGGACAATCGAGCCAAACAATTTAAAAGTCACTTCGATAAAACAAAGGCTAAAGTAGTTCCTTTTAAAGTCGGTGATGTTGTTCTAGTAAAACAAAATCCGAGAAATATTACTAAGTTAGATAGCAAATATAAAGGTCCTTGCGTGATTTCCGAAGTTCATGATAATGAAAGATATACTGTAAGATTTCATAAAACTGGTAATGATCTCTATGTATCGCATGATAATTTAAGAATTGTCACACCAGAAATGGGTTGTGAGCTGGCCGAGTGCCTTGAAAATAATTGTTGATTGATGATCACATGATATGATCCTTCTTTAGTTCTTCATTATTTTGTATACTCCTAAAGTCCTGGCCAGACTATGGTTGTATGCTACATAATGATGGCTTCCATCGCCGCGCCCAATGGGCATCAATTACCGAGGCGAGAATATATTTTTTTTTATTATTTCATTTGCCGTTCCAGGTGTGTAACTGGATATTTACCGAGGCAACTTTTGTGATTATGACCATGTCACTTTTATATGTGCCGAGCCAATTTTTGGTATCTTTTACCGAGGCACGAATGGATCAAATTCTATTCAATAGTTAAACTTTGTTGATTATCCTTAAGGATTAGATTTTTAAGATTGGAATTGTTTAATTGTTCGCAAGCCTGCCTAATGTTGGCTGCTCGTCAGAATGGCCGTGTGGGAGAAATATGTAGAAGAAACATATATATTTACAATTTTTAAAATATTTTATTTTTATTTAAAAAAAAAAGAACAAGTAACAAATATCTGGATGAATAAACAAGTGGTTTATTTCGTCATCACCCCACTCTCCCCACTACGACCACTCGACACAGCACTATAAATAGGCGTAGTCGGCTAGCAAGGGCTCACTTTGCTTCCAACTGCGCTCCGAGTCAGGTAAAGAACCGTTATCATTTGAAATATTTGCTGTTAAGATTACTATTGTTTATTGATTATGACGTATTTGCTGTGTTTATGTATGAAGTACTTAACTCTATTTTTTTGTTTCAAATTAATTAATTAAATCAGTTGATGATTTATCATATTATTTTTATTTAAATTAAAGTTATTTATTTCCAACATTTATTTTTGAAATTGAATATATAATCAGTCTCCTATATTTATTCTTTTATTTCTTCACTCCCACATATTTTTAAGAAACGAAATTGTATCTCCTTTTGGCCTGTTGGGGCCTGGTGATCTGTCGTACAGGCTCACGCCTAGTGCAGACACCAGACTCCTCACAAGGACTTATTCTTGTGATGAGTAAATAAAAAATTTTATTATTATTTTATTGCCTTGGAAAATAAATGTTCTATTATTAGTTATAAAGCGTCATAAATTTTGTTATCGTCTTTATATATTTTGACATTTCAATTTCGCGCACCTTTTTTGTGATTTTGCTATAAATAAGAGAGATCTCAGTTTGTGTCCCAGTTGTAAAACTTTTTACTTGCTAATAATTTAATTTTTTTGGTTGCTATGACAACTTATTTTTATTGACGCGATGTATATAAGTAAATATTTACTAAAAAATAGTAGTTCTTAAGGCGGCCCTTTCCGGCCGCTCTATCGTCAACGCGAGCATGGTTTTAAAAGCTTGTTGTTTTATTTACGGAATGCTAGTAAAAGAGGCAAAGCAAAAAGAGAGAGATAGCGCCTAAGAGCTCGATTTGCATTCTATTGAATGAAATTAGTATTATTGTTAACTATCCACTGAACGAATATTAACAATTCAAAGGATGCGAAAAGTTCATAAAACTTGTTCTAGGCGATACGTGTTTTTCAGTAAGCCTTATAAATGTAAGAAATAAATGTTTTTTTTTTTATTATTTAAAGTTTTCATTACATTTGCGAGGTTTGTATTGAAATATTTTTTTACCTTCACAAGTTATGAGTACTATATGGAAGATCGAAGATCAGATAAAATTTGTACAAAAAAGCAGATTTTCGAAGACTTATACTGATTTTTTTTTCCCAAATTTTATTTTTTTACTATTATAGAAATCTAGAAAAAGTAGAAAAAGCGCACAAGATACCTGAAGTTTTCAAGAAAGATCAGTTACAACGCCATAATCACGTACGAGCGTTTGTATGTAAAGTAAGACGAGTTGGCCGCTCTTAACATATAAACAGCTTACCTACCTAACTGCCAATAACTTTTCTCTTTTTCCTCATGCTTCTCATGCTGACAGTACAGTACTTTTAATATAGAATTGACAAGTTAGACTTGACCTTAAATCGCGGAATTTGCGGAATAATTTTAATTTAACACTACTGACGATATCCGATTTATAGAATTATAACCCATAGATCCGAATTGACACACAGAGACAATTTGTATGTCAATTATAAACACACACGAGTAAGAGAGAGTGAAATGAAACATCCACCGTCTTATAATGCACTATATGGTATCGTAAAACAAAAGTAGAACGGCAAGCGAGTATTATGACATGCATAGGTAATAATTATATAAATATAAACCTAGTACACTTACATAATAAACTGTGAATTAGATGAATTTAAGCAGTTACTTTACTCAAAGTTCATCAAAGTATATAACCGTAAGAAACCAATATAAATTTGACAACGGAACAATTTCTGATTTCAGTGGAAACATTTACTCGTAATGTAAATGCAGTTATCCAATGGAATTTCAATCTAGTCGCACAACGCTGGCGTGACCGAAATCACAAAATAAGGACCGAATAGAAATACGAGTAGGTACTACTAAGTATCGTCGTTTAGTAATTTATAACTTTATTAATTTTATGACAAAAACATTTTTAAATATATTATATTTCGGCGTTTTTCTCCGCAATGTTCTTTGCTTAACGCTAGTATCAATAGTTTTTCTTTAAAAAGTTCATAATTTCATTTTAAAATTACACGTAAGTGACTTAATGTATACGAAACTTATTCACATGTAAGTGCCAGAAAAAGCCTAATTACTCAATAAACAGAAGTCATTTATTCGCACGAGTATGTACTCGTATAAGCATAACGTTAACAATATATTGTGCAAATAAACATGTACCCAGTTTAGGTGTAGAAAAATAAATGATTAACAACAAAACGTTTGAATTTAAGAAAAATATTTTTAAGAAAAATGGTACGGTAGGAAAGGTAAAGCAAAAAAAAACATACATCTAATACAAACTTTAGATAATAATGTGGAAAGAAAAAATAACATAAGTATGTACTCTCAATAGTTTGTAGCAAAGCGCTGCCCGAATTTGTACATTAATACAGAGAATCAATCTAATTTGTCAATGAAAGTCAGGAACAGACGCCGATTACGGGAAACGTCGGTAATATGCTGCTCCGATTTATTAGTAAATAGACGGCTATCGAGACGCTCTAGGGAATACTGCCAACATAAAGACCAGGGCCTTTATTCTGTACCGAAAATACTTTATTTATGTTAAGGTATATTTTCTTGTTGTGCGAGTTCAATGTGATATCTCAGTATTTATATTCATTCTTTTTTATCAAGCACCCTACCTATTACTTTTTAATTTATCAAATATGATGTTTGTCATGAAATAAATTAGGATTTTTAAAAATACTGTAGTTTTAAATTTCTAATTATTTGAAGGAAAATTTAATTAAAATTTAATACAATTATTCTTCATTGCAAGAGTTTGACTTTCTTATGTAGTGCATACTTATGCAAAGGCAGAGTTATCGCTCAGCAATCTATATCAATAAAAAAATATATGCTAGAGTAATGTTTAGCATCTCTATCCAGAGAAAAGTACTTTTAGTGAACATACTCTATCATAAAGTTTTTTATCTACTACTTAAATGTCCAATAACATTTTTACAAAAAAGCCAGAAGAAAAAAATATCCACTCAACCATACAGATTTCTCTCAGACGCCAGCAATATTTTAGCGAGCACCACATCTATATCGGAAGCAATTAACGTCAAATCAGTAATATTGGGCCGATACAGTTGCTTACCTATTCACAGATTTATTCATCTGAGGGGCTACTTTCAAAAGCTGCCGAGATTGAATCGGGATTGGCAAATAAAGTATTCAACTTGGGTACAGTAAGATCTTTATCTATTCTGCTACCTGAGTTTACAATCACCCATATCCGAGGTGCCCCAGGGCAGCTTTATAGGACCCCTACTATTCTTACTTACTCTTATTTTAAACTATAAGGTCAATAAACAATTTAAACGTATTTTATCTTATTTAAATTTTCTCTTAAATAATGTTTAAACTCAAAAATAATTTAAAGATAACTTACGAAAAAAGCCTAGGTTAAAATTTCAAATAAAAAAGGAAAATATTTTTAAAAAGCATTCGACTAGTTGCGGCATAATCAAATATTTATTCCGCGCGCTGTTTTCTTTCAGCCTTCTCAAGCCTCTTGACCTACGTAACTCTATAACGCAGCTTAATGTGCCTCATCAGAGAATGCAGCATCCACTGCAAGGGTTGAACGACCGGACGCATGCGCGCTACCCCTTCTTTTTCGGGCTAAATAGCCAACGAGCTGTCTTAGTGCGCATTCATTCTGTCTAACTGCGATCAAATTTCGATCTTACTATGTAACGAACTGGATCCCTTTAGAGGTGCGTCGGATATAGGCGGGCGGCTGGAGTGAACCGTCAGTGCCTACCCGGTCATTGAGGGGTGCGCACGTTCCACCCCGCCGCTCAAGTGACATTTTTTTCGCCGGCAAAAGTTTCGAACTTTCCGACGGGTTTTTCGCTGTGGCTAAGAGATGTTGAATTGTTTTTATGGTAAATACTTTAAGGAAATAGTGTTTTGGGATTTGTGAACGAGGACTTTAGGAAGATTATACCTGAGTTTGGAAAAATGAAAAGGTGAGATTTCTTAATATATTTAAAAAAAAATCATAAATTTGGTAAGTACTGAATTAAATCAAACGAAAAATGGCGAATTGATAAAGAATTCTAAAACCTCGTAAATGACAAAAAGAATTCTTTTTGTTCTGTTCATTAAATATTCTGGATGAATTGTGAAGAGCTACAACGTCAGACAACGTTTACTTTGTTAATAAGAGAATGAGATTTTGTTCGGAAAGGTAACTTCTAGTTAAAAGTAAATATTAAGGACTGAGATGAAACTTATTTCATTAATAAACTGGAGATCCTCGAAGAACATTTAATTTTGAAGTTTTCGTTGGAAATGAAGCTTGATTAACTTAATTTTACAGCTTCCTCCTGAATAGCTTTGACAATGAAGGATTCGGTAATTTTATTATCATTTCAATTAGGTATTCTGTCATTACGAATAAAGAGTTTGTAATGATTTTGATGAAGCGTGTTGCGGATAAATTGGATGACCGATAATCAGATAACAATAAGTATTACCCGCATATTTTAAATCCAGATGACTTTTTTTTTAATCACACTTAGGATAAAATATAAATATCAAATAACCTAGATAATTGCATAATTAATTAAAGTTTTATTAACACGAACGTACTATGTATTTAAGGATATAAATTAAAATTCATTTTTTTTTTCATCTATGTTAAACATAGTTTTTCCTAATTCTTAAGTACATCTATGCTATTTTTTTATGTTTACTATTTTTAACATGAAACTTGCAATATATTGTACCTCAAAATGTTTATCTAACATACAGAGAATATTTATTTATAAAAAAAAATGTTGAATTAAAAACAATATATTATTTAAAGAAGGATTATTTGTAATAAATCACAATTAATTTGGCAAACGAGTAGACAATTGGTGAACCGCACTTGTGTACCGGAGGGCAAACATTAAATACCTCTAATTCAGAATTAGGTGTCATATTCATTATTACGAATACAAAAAATAGAGGAGCTTGGGGTGACAACAACTAGTAAATTTTGATGGTTTATTATTATGGGCAAAGCGAGAAAACTATTGATATTACTAAGATATGATAGAAACTTGAAAAAGAATACTTGCAAAATATATTTTATTTTTTTAATATTTTTTGGCGAGCATACAAATACTACAGAAAAATATCAAATTTCTTCTTTTTTTCTGTTTACACTATAAAGTATTATCTACACTCTACGTAGATAATACAATATTTTTTAAGTATTTTATTAAAACCAACAGATTCAACATTATAAATCAATAAAAATACTCTTAACCCGGCGCGAGTGAGGTCGGGCATGTCATACCCGAGAAATTTTTAAACGCAGATTAATTAATGTTTCTGTTTCCATGGAAGTCTAGTCCTTGCAGTAGCTGGAGGTGTGGCTGTGAGGTTTAGGGTACAGTTACAAGTTTGATGTTGCAATGGCAGCTACGGTAAATACACGTGTGCAAACGCGGCTGGGGTACATCATACCCGACCTCGTAGTCGTTGTTTTTTTTTCAGTGTATTAGACATATGACCTCATAATACTTCAAAACCTATTTTCATCATACTAATCAGAAAATACTATTTTCGTGTGGATTGATCAAAGTAATTGAAATTTCGTAAGATTTTTATGTGAACAGAAGTTAAACTACCTAAACTTGATTTTTTTTCAAATGAAATTTAAGTTCATATAACGCTTTTTGCACTTAGTGCTGGTACTTTATTCACTGATCTTGTTAGATGGGTACTATTATTAACGCAACTCAAGAAAATAAATCTATTAACCAAAAATAATATAAAAAAAAGATTTTTAAAGTTTCGGGTATCTCCTACCCACCTCATAGCTAGTGTAGCAGTTATTCACCTCATTTACGCCGGGTTAATTGCACATATTCATCGCCAATATAAAACAATCTACGTGAAAAAAATTACAAGTAAAAATCAAACGAATAATTTGTAAATCGCACAAGAACTATTACTAGCTAACATTAATTCCTATCAGAATCAGGTTTGATATTTAATTTTAACGCCACTGATAGGGGAGCGAACTAATATTTGATGGTTTATTGTTATGAGGGCGGCGAGGGAATATTTTATGATCGGGAAGTATGAGATAATTAGAAAAGGATGATATGAAACAACGTTAAATTTATATTATATTAACATTACATAAAATACCATGCGAACGAAAGCTAGTAGTTTGTAGCTTATCCATAAAAAAAATGTAATAAGAGCTTAATTTATCCTACATTAAAATATACCATAATAGGTACAACTAAAATGCTTAATAAAATAAATTACTTATTGATATATAAACTATTATAACATTAAATAAATAAATAAATATATAGGGACAAATTACACTGATTGAGCTAGCCCCAAAGTAAGTTCGAGACTTGTGTTATGGGATACTAACTCAACGATACTATATTTTATAACATATACATATATAGATAAACATCCAAGACCCAGGACAATTTGAAAAAGACTATTTTCCAACTTGCCCTGACCGGGGATCGAACCCGGAACCTCTGGGTGGCGGACTAGCATGGTGACCACTACGCCAAGGAGGTCGTCATATAATGCTTAGTAATTATACCACCCATTCCTTCTCGACGGTAATATATAAATAAAAAAATATATAAAAGTATTTTTTTAAAACCTGAAAAAAATACTGAAATTTGAAATTGTTTCGAAATAAATATTTGATCTATAAATCGAGACCCTATTTAATAAACAGGGGGTGAGCGTACTATCTTTGAAGATTCGCACCGATTCTTACTGATATTTTTTAAACATTTATATTTTTATATGTAGGTAATATATTTGTTCAGAGTAAAAACTACTCACATTACTTCTAATTAATTCTGCATCTCATCTTCATAATTTGAGTTTATCTAAAATTAATACATTATTAACATAACACAATACAAAACAAATAAACATTCCTGCACATAAAAAAAGGATACCAACGAAAATAAAACTAATAAAATAAAATTTACTACTTAAAATTATTAAGTAATATAAATTTACTTACTAGGTAATATAATGCCAGCTACGGCCTAAAATAATAAAAAATTAAGCATATTGAATAAAACTCAGTTTCGTTAGCTTCTTAAATGTCTACTTTTTACTTAGAACTTAGAGAAAGAAAAAAGAAGCCGACGCGGGTAAGTTGAACTTGTATCTTTTTAAACCTTTTTTTAAATAGATTTTTTATCATTTTTTTAAATTATAATAATAATAATAATAAAAAGGCGTCGGGACGTGACGACCCCATCGCCCGCTGGATTCCCAGTGCAGTCAGTCAACGCAGGGCAGCTTGTGGCGAGCTGATGGTGAGTGGCGACACCACGTACCCTACCTCCAGGGGGACCATACACACATGCGCTTACACACACACATACACACAGTTACACACCCCCCCGCCTCTGTCTTGCCTTAACTGGCCGGCCAGAGTGGAGTCGCAAGAGCAGAACATACGCTCCAGGGTGGAAGTGTATTGCACGTAATGGCGTAATAACGGGGAAACCCGCTCTCGGGGGTAAGCCCCGTGATGGTGAAACCGGAGCCGCACCTCTCGACACCCTTAGCTGCTCACATTGTGTTGCGCCCTGGCTGCATTTTCGTGGCTAGTTAGGGTGCCCACAGGCAGTGTAGCCAACGAGCAGCAAGTCACCATCTACCAGGCTAAAATTGTTGTGAGAGATTTTTAGGTAGATGTCCGTATCTCACTCCATAACCCAGTTAACCGGTCAATTAACATCCCATCCATAAAGCCCAAACCAAGTAAATCCCTCCCTGGCAATAGTTCGGCAGCTGTGCAGGACTGTCCGTTAATGCATCTCAATGGTACATTAAGGGATAGACCTCCATAGATGCAGCCATCTCACTTTTTAGATAAAAAGGTACTAAAAGGCCTCTTCATGTTGGCTTTGGCCCCATGAACGCCTCAAAGGACCGGGTCCCCATGGACCCGTGGCTGAAAAGCGTACCAACATAATAATAATAAATTTATTTTCATTCAAGTTTCTTAAATAAACTCTGTAGTTGATTGGAGCCTCTTTTTAATTTTAAGCATAAAAATGCCTGTGCCAGGAGCCTCCGCTCTTCCACTATAACTTATAGATATAAATGTGTATTATATAAATGTAAGCATAGATAAAAATGCCAACATGGGTTTAAAAATAAACATGCCTGGAGATAATTTGGTTCTTAAAACTAGATAAATACAATTCTAAACTTGTGCAGAATGTGCTTCCGTTGTTTGTCTGACTATAAGTCTCTCGATCTAATCTATAAGTCAATCAGTCTGTCGGACTGCCTGCCTCTGTGCTTGGTCTGCTGAATAAAATCTTCAATTTATTTGAGTACCTTCTTATAAGAAAAAGCGCGTATCTTACTAAAATTAAAGCCTGTTTCTAAAGAGAAAAAATACTGATTACATTATTAGATACTTTCATGAGTTAGCAAGTTGAATCGGTTTAAAAAGACATAACTTAGTCAAATATACAAGTAATTGGAAAAACGGGGACTTGCTCCCATCAAATACCGTAACCTCTAACCAAGGTTAATAAGCAATTAATTAAACCCACATCCGGAGTTCAATATAAGCCAAATATTTTTATGGAGCCAGTGGGCCGGAAAAATCTGGGGTTGCTGTTTTCTGTCGGAGCTTTGAGGATAAAAGTCAGAGTTCGTTTATTTATTTTTTACAAAACATATATATGTAAAAAATATATAATATTACTAGCTGATGTCCATGATAAGAGTCAGTGTTAGTAATATATATAAATTCCGTGATTAGGGTGCGTAGAGTTCCGATAACTTAACTTTTACAGAGCAAGAAGTATGTACCTACTCGTTTAGGGATTACTTTTACATGAAAATGTTTTGAAGAGATCTTTTTACAAAAAAAAAATTAATTGCTACACACGAGATTACAGATTATAGTATTTATTTTATCTTTTTAACCAACTTCCAAAAAAGGAGGAGGTTATCAATTCGTCGCGATGCTTTATTTTTTTATGTATGTTCACCGATTATACAAAGACGCCTGGAAAAAGACAAAAGTCAAAAATCATTTATTTATCTTTGGATATTTATATCACTTGATAATTGTCATTTCTTTTTTCTTTCGATTTCTTAATAGTTAGTTGTTGACGTCAGATCATTTACTTACAACTAAGTTTACTGCCGCCTCCAAAGCGCAAGTACAGAAGAAGCGGTAACAAACTGTACTGCAGCATTTTCTCCAAAAACGTCAACCTTAAAATTATACTGTTATTAAAATTAGATGTGTGGACTGAGAATACATTGCTATGTCATAATTATTAATTAAAAATGTCAAATTTGAAATTAATGTCAATTTGTATAAAATTCATGTACTGATTGTACTCAAATTATGTCATTTGTGAGTGTACAAAAATAAACCTTTAAAAGGGACCCGCGCCAAACTCAAGCCAGACGTTGTCTTTAAGATAATCATCGGTTCCGTAATACCTGGACCGATTTAAATAAATGTTTTTTTGTTTGAAGGGTATACTTTCCAGGTGGTACCATGGAAATTTTATCAAAATCGGTTGTGTAGTTTGGGAGGGAAGCCGGTTTTTAGTTTTGAAAATTATTTTTTTTACTTTGACTACTTTGCTTAAAATGCAATACAATTATAAAAATTTTCTTTAGTCAATTTTAAAACATTTCATTAATCCCAGTTAGTTTTACAAGTACTCGTAACAGATTCATTTGGCCGACAATCGTTTCTCCGAAATCTAATTATAAAAACAGACGAGCCTATTGTACTGTAGCAATCTAAATTGGATATCCACCGCAAGATGTCTGAAACCCTGAATATGTCAGTGACAGACAAACGGACACGTTGCCTGCTGGATGAATACAGGCATTAAAGTGAAGAAGATTTATTTATTTGACTTCATTACAATACATTAAAATGGCGGAATGAAGGCCTGTAGAAGATTCTGAATAGTTTATTTATTGTAGCATATTGATATACCTAAAGTATTGTAAATACGTGACAATAAATTAATACCTTTATTAAAAAAAGATAAAGTATAAAAAGTCAATAGTACCCTTGGTGTACTATTTACATTATAACGATTGTAGTATAGAGTATAATTATTCAATAAATTAATTAATTATTACAACTATCGTGAGATGACATAACTAAATTTTAACACTGTTTTACTCATGTAGTGAAACTATACTGTACAACTGTAGACTCATGTCGGGAAAAGCCGACTAGTTTCGAAAGGTTTTTGGCCTTTTCCGACTACACTGTATGAGTAAAATCGTGTCAAATATTTAATTCACTAATAATAAGTGAGTACATAATCTTTGTTTTTGCGATTAAAATAAGATTAATCGGACACAAAAGTATGTAAACTAAAACAAACTTTCAAATTTTATTGAGAAGAAAACATAATTAATATTCCTTTAGATAAGTTTGCGTCGAGGCATCTCTAAATATAAGAGGACGTTGGGTATAAATCAGATTTGATACGACCTAGAAAGATGCAAAATCGCCAAAAATAGCATGAAAGTATTAGGAGGGCCGGTCCAGTATGGAGATATAGATTCAAAGATTAAAAGATTCAAATGTTTATTCAGTAATTAGACCTTTACAGGCACTTTTACTCGTCAATAAGTATAATTTACGTTACGTTATGTCAAGTATATTAAAATATAATTTATTTTTCAAGAAAAGCTACCGATACCGGCGCTATGGCAAACAGTGAAGAAGACACAGAAATATATTAGTTGTTTTGAAAAGTTTGATAAATGTATTTTAATTAATAATGGTCTTAAATATACTTTTTTAACTGAAGGAACAATTACCAAAATTAACCATTCTATTATAGGCAATCAAGCAGAAACAGGCCTATTTAATCACATTTAAGCCCACTCCAGTCACAAGTAAGACTTCGCCGTTGTGTCAAGAGGCTCTCGAGAGAAGAGGTCGAAAACCGTGAACTAAGGGGGTTTCCAGTCCATTGGCTGTCTAAGATTGATCCACATTGGTTAGACATTCTTCCGGGTCTAAAGTCCTGTTGAGACATTCTTGAAAGAGTGACTTAGATTGTTAATTCGAAGAACTTTTCTTATAAGCCTTATACATGGATTTCGAAAAAAAAATGTATCAAAGAGAATTTAAATTTTTGTATACAAACAGTTAATTATTTAGAAGGAAAAATGTAGTACAAATATATTGTGACACTTTTGAATAGAAGAAATCAGCCACATTAATGTACTGGGAATCACTATAGATATTTTAATTGACTGGAAACAACAAATAGAAATAACAAAGAATGAACTTTCGAATTTTATATATACACTTAGCGTCTTAAAACTTAACACAAATTATGAAACTGCATACAAAATTATGAAATACGGGGTGATGCTCTGGGGTAACAGCACCGAAGCAGATGATCTTTTAGCTATGCAAGAAAAAATGTATACAAATGTTATATAGATACACCTGCCAACCGTTCTTTATAAAACATAATATTCTTACACTACCCTCAATCTATTATTTGACTTAAAAGAAAATATATGTCCCTCTTTAAACAAGTGAAAGACACTCATACAATAAACACACGGCACAAAGCCAGACTAGCGAAACCGGTAAGTATATTTAAAGGACAAGAATTCGAAATGTATACGCTTTCAAGTTATACAATAAACTACCTAAAAAAATAAATCGGAAGTAAATGATAAGAAATTCTTTAAAAAACTAAAAGGGTTACTTTTGTCTAAGGGATATTACTCGGTTAAGGAATATTAAAATGACAAATTATAATATAAATAGCGTTTTAAAGACACTCAAACACATTCCAATATCTAGGTACTCGTACTTCTATTTCCAGTTACTGTTTTACATTGCATCTGACCAACGCACTTGCAGTAATTTTTCAAATTTCAAATTTTCTTTATTATCGGATAACAAGATCCATTTGTCACAAAGTTACTTATACTTAATTATTTTATTTTAGTAGCTAAAATGATACATAAAAGTTTTTATCTAATAATGTCATTTAACGTTAATAGATCAAATACCCCCGAGGTACTCCGTGCGGATGAGACCGTACTTCTAGACGAAAATCTTGTCTTTCCGTCATGAAATTTATAATAATTATATGTTTTGTCTATAAATACCTATTAATATTTGATGACATTGAACTTGTTAAATTGTTAACAATTTTTGACGTCCATGTTTTCTAAATCTAATTTATATTTTTTTTACTATTGACATCACTTTAACTTACTGTTTAATTTATATAATGTCTTTTTTCTACTTGAATACAAATATAATAATTATTATTTAAAAACATAAATGAGACATATAAGTTTGCAACACCCTGCCAAGGTTCATGTACTTACCTACTAACCATCTTCTGTATGAGTGCATGTAAGCGATTAATAAAGAAATAAACAAAAGAATGCCCATTTTCTGTTTTTGTTTATTTAATACGTATTAAAAAAATTACATGATAATTTTAACAAGAAAGTCGGACATGGAAATTTTCAGACTGGATTTTCGTAAATACGAAACCGCTTTCATTTCTTTCCAGTTTCTATAAGTTATTTAACGTCCGCGTTTCTAGTTTTCCATCAGTTACTATTGTTAATTAACTTTTCTCCTCAGACGCGAGCTGATCAAATTAACCCGCGCCGGCAAAACGTTTCTTGTCATTTTTCTGAGAAATTTTTCTTTTCCGTGTGACACGCCATCTGAGGCTGAAAATAATTGTAGACACATGAACACTTAAACTTTTAAAGTGAGTATATGTACTAATTCTTTATATGCTAGCGTTGCAATACGTCTGCAATATTCTGCGTAGAAAACTATATTACTATTGGAGATTAATTTGAAGCATCACATTATATTTCTATTCTTACTTTTTCTTATGTTTTTCTACTAGATATCTCCAAGTGGACAAATTGGCAAAATTGGAGCAGTCGATGACAACTAATTTATTATTCGGAAGTTATGTCATCTTACAATTTTTTTTTTTTTTTTTTTACTAATTGGAAACTGTATTTTGATGAAAGATATATAGACAAAAAGGTATTTGGTACAGTCTTGCAATGCCAACCTTTCCAGACTACGTAGTTCTTAGGCAGTAAATTAAATAGATTATTTATTAAGCAACTTGCAAAGTTTGTATTTTTTATGAAAAAAATGGATTCCCCAAATTATAGTGTGTGTGGCACCCTGAACGATGTACAACACTTGCTATTGGAATGTGTACTAAATGATAAGAAAAGACAGTTACGATTGAACAGTCGGAATTTGAATGAATTTGATATTGGCCTTATTTCTTGTTTATTATCAGAACCATCTTTGGATGGAGCCACTGCAGTATATAAATAAGCAGCGGCTGCGCAACAGTAACTCCCATTAATGTACCTCTAGACATATATAATAGGTTAGGTTACAATAAGGCAGTCATGTTTTTAAAAAAAAAAAAAAAAATAGAAAAGAACTTTTCATCTCATCTACTCGAAAAACGATGTTTTCATCCCAAAACATTTGGAGCTAAATTTACTGGCTATTCTCTCGGGACTAAAAGTGAAAAAGAAGATCTCTACGGATTAAAACCAATTTGAAAACTGAACACGAGTGTAATCTATGTAGAATTAAATATAATGTTGACAGACCAGCAAAAAAAAAATGTTTTAAAATAAAAAATTTTTTGTACATATGACGTGATTTTTAAATTTGGAATGCATATCGTCGTCAACACGAATGTATGTAGGTACAAACATTTTTATGTTCTTCGCTTCGGAATAAGTATATTAAAAAAAATCTCTTTATTTAAGTAATTACAGAAGTTTTAGGTTATTTGTATTGAAATGTAATTATTTGTGTAAATGTCAACATTTTTTCGACAGTCATCAAGTTTACTTATAAAAATAAAAAGATATGAAGGATCACGCTAACAAAGGTATGAGTGAACATTTTATCTGAAGTTGGTGGTTTTCGAAAAAATATTTCTTAGTATTTATTGCGTGAAAACGACACCAAACAAAGGTTAGTATTAAATTGTCGGTTGAAGTCTGTTAGGTATTGTAGGTGTTCTACTGTTCTTTATATTCTGTTTTGTATGTGCTAGTTTTTCTCATAGATGGAGATAAAAAGTAGAGTGTGCTACACTAGTACGGTAATATTTTTATTTCGGGCGATATACATGAATCCCTCTCTACACTCAGGATTCTACCGTAGAATCACTTGCTCCTCTCATGATTCAACTGTGAAATCCTTCGTTTCGCTTTGGATTCAAAGTAGCGCTCTCTCGCCTTCAAAATATTACCTTTTCCCCCTTGTAGCACAATCTTCTATTTTCCTAACTTTCTAATGCTTTCTTACTGGATGTTTGGAAATTGGAATCTCACCCTAGCTCTATCTAATATCTCTTTACTGCTTTTTTCACTGGGTACTTTAATTTATATGAAAAAGCCCTTCTGGCGAGTAGGCGACCAATGCTGTGAAAATGAGTTTCTTTCAGCGTTTCTTCTCAGCAGTGGTCGTTACGAAGCGCTGGTATTGGTAGCTTTTATTTAAAATTAAATAAAATTTTAATTTACTTTACACGTAATGTAAATTATGACGTGTAAAAGTGCCTGTAAAGGTCTAATTACTAAATAAACATTTGAATCTTTGAATCATTTACTTTACTTAATGTTGGTAACAATATTACAGTTTTTTGTATTTTATATTACTTTATTGTTCATTTTTATGTAATAGTTTGTACTCCTATGATTAAATTACATTCTTATATTCTTCTACACTGTAATTCTGTAACTGCGCCAACTCCCCCACATCTGTTATAATCTTCTTATCCAAAGGTTGGCTGGAAGAAATCGCTTTAGTGATAAGCCCGCCTTTGTACCTACTAGATTTTAAATGTACTTTTGATTATTGTCATACTTAGTTGGTGAAGTAAAGAAATAATATCTTATCTTATAACGATATCATCATCATCCGAGCGTATTCCCGGTTGCATCATCAGCAGTAACGCTTCAGAGCCCGGGGTCCGCTACCTAACCAAGGAGATTTGACGAGGTTACTGGTTTTTACACAGAGCGACTGCCGTCTGACCTCCACAACCCAAAGGGCAAACCAGGAACCAAGCCTTGGATAGTTCGATGATCAAACGCTAGGTGGCGTTCGGGACCCACAGTTTTACGTGCCTTCCGAAACACCAAATCATCTTGCTTTTCGGATAATCAGGTGATTCAAGCCTGCAATATCCTATCCAAACTGGAAACAACTTTTCACAAAGTATGCTTCCCAGTGGGAATCGAACCCATGACCTCCGGGTCACAAGGCGAACGCCTTGACCACTGGACCACGGAGGCAGTATCTTATAACGTTATATCGTACTTTTATAAAGTTACTGTCGCATGACGCAGCGTCATTCGACAACAGCCTCTTACTGGTCCAGCAATTGGCGTGGTATTCGCGGACAAAAGAGACGTCGGTAGCTCTAAGTACCGCTTGCTTGCATGTACTTTCGATGAAGTAATTTTTAGGGTTCGTGCCTTTTCGATAGCTCGATCGATCTGGAGGCTTTTTTACGGCTTGAGTCTTCTTCTATGAGCTCTGTGAGCTCAATAGACTCTTCATGCGAGCTCTCAGATCAACAACACCAGCCTTAAAAAAAGCTAGAGTCTTCAAATAAAATCAAGCTTTCAAGAATAGCACGTGTTTAAAAAAATACCTGAAGCTTGCCTCTCAATGAGAGCTGGAGGCGAGATTTCAGATGAAATTTAATTACCCAAGGTATGCAAGCAAACATTTCAACTAGTATTGTAATCAATCAAATTTTATTTTTCATTTACAATTTAAATCAGTGAACAATCATTACTTTTTGAACACACTCATCATTGTTTTATGTAAAGATGCAGTTGACTTTGTTTGCGCCCACAGTCTTGCCATATAGTCATCGTTTAATTCTTCCAGTATTTTGTTAAATTCCTTACTTAAACTCGTAGTCATCGAACAATTCGTTAAAAGACTCGAGAATTGTAACTCCAAACCCTAAGGACTCAGAGAACTCGAGCTTTCATTGAAGGCTCGCGGTCATTTTAAGACTCGAGATTTTTCAAGGCTCGAGCTCTTTTGATAGGTTCGAGTTCTTTTGAAGGCTCGAAGTCTTTCGAAGCCTCAAAGCGTGGCTCGCTCGGCTACGCTGGGGTCTCCGAGCCTACCGAGCTCACCGAGTCCTGCCAAATTGACTCAAGCTCCCAAAAGTAGAACTCGACGTCTCGAGGTTTGTACATCACTGTCGGAACCCTAAAAAGTGCCTACCTATAACAATTTGTTTTGAAACTTTCAGCTTTCTTGTCCTGGGTTCCGTTGATGTCATCATTATCATTTGAGTACAATCAGTACATGAATTTTATACAAATTGACATTAATTTCAAATTTGACATTTTTAATTAATAATTATGACATAGCAATGTATTCTCAGTCCACACATCTTATTTTAATATCAGTATAATTGTAAGGTTGACGTTTTTGGAGAAAATGCTAAAGTACAGTTTGTTACCGCTTCTTCTGTACTTGCGCTTCGGAGGCGGCAGTAAACTTAGTTGTAAGTAAATGATCTGACGTCAACAACTAACTATTAAGACATCGAAAGAAAAAAGAAATGACAATTATCAAGTGATATAAATATCCAAAGATAAATAAATGATTTTTGACTTTTGACTTTTGACTTTATTCAGTTCATGTACCTAATGTCTTGTATTAAAAGTGAAAATAAACTTGCTCAAAGTTAGTAGTTCAAATTTCTAGTGACAATGAAATCATAATTTCCCCCAAACAAAACAATTTGTGCCCAACTCAACACATAACAATATTTGGCACGATGCAGATTGGTTACGTTGTCGGGCGTTTAATCAAGTCTGTAATAAGTCGTCACCCCGGGCGTCGTACAACCTAATTTGTATACGCTGCGAATGTATCTCCTATATGGAAAGTCATTTAAACGAACAGCTTATACAATATGTAACAAAAACCCTGTCCGATCCTTGTAGAAGCAACTCAGACCGTCAATATGAACAACTTTTCCTATGGGACCAATGCTGGAAACTCGAAAAAATCTTCATTTTCATACCAAAGTGATCGGCCGGCCCGGCAATATGTATGAAAAATTTTTTTCGATTCCGTCCGCTCTTATATGTCAATTCTCTCCATTTATTTCTATCATAAACCAAATTTGCACCAGCCCCTCGTTCCTTCATATTTGTCCTTCTTCCTTCATTTCTGTGCTTCTAGTGAAGAAAACTATCGTCAGGAAACCAGCAGTTTCACTCGAGTGAACAAATGACAATTGTCACTAGATGATAGTAAAGCTACGTCAAATGCCTTGAGCAGCTCGAAAAATCTTAAAACTGTGTTAGCTATTCAAAAACTTCATAAAAGAAAGGGAATTCTTTCATTTATTGCACTTTTATCATACATAATATCTTTATCTCACCGTTTTAATGAGGTACCCTACCAATATGAACTTTGTTGGGTATTTCAAATACACGATGAAACGGCAAGAGTTAGGCGTTACTCTGATAATGACCTATACTACTGCGGTGCCATGCAGTCGATGGACCATCTTTTGTCATGTCTGAACTGCCCTACATTTCATGTACCATTGAGAATAACGGCAGAGGAATCGCCGAGGCCACATATTCAATGGTCAAAAATTATTTAAAACTACAAAGATAGAACCGTTCCGACTGTACAAATAGAAGATTACTTGATTTTTTTTTCGTTTTCATAACAATTATTGACTGTAGAAGTTATAAGAGACTGACAGCCGCCTTACAACAAATTTTGTGCTCAGCTCTAAAGTTAACTTTTATAATATCGACGGAGGAACCCGAAGGCCCGGCGGGAGTGCGCATTACTAACGCTTTCGCAAATTAAGCGACACCGGGCGTGGTCCACATTTGGATAGGTGACCACAACTGGCAAGAATATTTCTAGAGCTCCTCTATGCTTCGGAAATTGGCCGGTAATTTCATAAGCTATTACAATAATTCTTCAAACATTACGTGAGACACGAGACAGAAAAAAAATAAACTAGGGAAGATGCTTGGGCCATCAAGCTCCTCACTCAAGGTACGATATCATCAGGAGGTCAGCCATGCACGGTCTTTCTTATACAGTTTAGTTGTATAATATTTTTAACTTAGATTTAGTTAAAGTGTGTTATATATTATGACATATCATTATCTTCATCCGAGCGTATTCCCGGTTGCATCCTCAGCAGTAACGCTTTAGAGCTCGGAGTTCGCTACTTAACCAAGTTGATTTGACGGGTTTACTGGTTTTTACACAGAGCGACTGCCGTCTGACCTCCGCAACCCAAAGTGTAGACCAGAACTAATCCATGGATAGGTTATATGAGCAAACGTGAAATGGCGTTCGGGACCCACAGTTTATACGTGTCTTCCAAACACGGAATCATCTTTATTTACGGATAATCAGGTGATTCAAGACTGCCTCCGTGGTCCAGTGGTCAAGGCGTTCGCCTTGTGACCCGGAGGTCATGGGTTCGATTCCCACTGGGAAGCATACTTTGTGAAAAGTTGTTTCCAGTCTGGATAGGATATTGCAGGCTTGAATCACCTGATTATCCGAAAAGAAAGATGATTCCGTGTTTCGGAAGACACGTAAAACTGTGGGTCCCGAACGCCACCCAGCGTTTGATCATCAAACTATACAAGGATTGGTTCCTGGTTTGCCCTTTGGGTTGTGGAGGTCAGACAGCAGTCGCTCTGTGTAAAAACCAGTAACCTCGTCAAATCTCCTTGGTTAGTTAGCGGACCCCGGGCTCTGAAGCGTTACTGCTGAGGATGCAACCGGGAATACGTGAGGATGATGATGAATCAGGTGATTCAAGCCTGCAATAGCCTAACCAGAATGGAAACAATTTCGCAAAGTATGCTTGCCAGTGGGATTCGAACCCACGACCTCCGGATCACAAGGCGAACGCCTTGACCACTAGACCACCGAGGCAGTCAATGTTATTATGACATAAGTTATACACAATATATAGTCTCCACGTAGGATAAGCATAACTAAATATTTAAAACGATATTACTCACGTAGTTTCGATCGGTTTAGACGATCATCATCAGGGCGAGTGTTGTTAAGTGGGACGGCATTTTCCGACTACACTACGTGAGTAATACCGTTTTAAATATTTCGTTATGTCATCTCACGTTACTTTTAATAACATTATAGGATAAGTATATGTGTTACCGTAATGTAAATAACACAATAGCACGACACCAAATTACTGTTTCTCGTTAGCATTCGGAACTGCAAACTCATAATGTAAGTAAGTTCTGTTACTTCGGTGTAATTCTTTGAAAGTGTGGCGTAAGTCAAGGAAAGTTTGGCTTTAAATTTCAAACAACGTGATGGTTTTATCTAAGAGAGACAGTTTACATTTTAATATAATATATTTGGGTTTCTAGACTCCGTGAAAGAAATTAATATTTTTTAAAAAAATACATAAATGTAATCAATAAATAATGAAACTAAAAATTAACTTAAACAAGACTAATTATTAAAATAAATTATAAATCCGTATTGACAAGAACCTTCTAGCGAGTAGGCGACCAATACTGTGAAAATGAGTTTCTTTCGGCGTTTCTTCTCAGCAGTGGTCGTTACGAAGCGCTGGTATCGGTAGCTTTTCTTTAAAAATAAATTAAATTTTAATATACTTTACACGTAACATAAATTATACTTATTGACGTGTAAAAGTGCCTGTAAAGGTCTAATTACTGAATAAACATTAGCATCTTTGAATCTTTGAAACTTGAATCTTTGACATAATGCTAGATAGTTAAAAAATATTCTAAAGATAGAACAAATATTTGGCAAAAATTAAAATAATTTTACATGCAATAATAAATAACAAAATAAATTTTTAATGATGTAGCAAAAATATAACTCTCTATTAAAAGGTGCAGAAAACCTGTCATCAATATTTTAACTGCTTTCGAACGGATTTATACTTTCTGGCAAGATTTCGATTGCTAATGGCAAAATTTTGGTCATTCTGATCCAGACGTCTTTTAAATGTGATACGCATTCATTACTTAATAACTTTCAGTTATATTATTAGTACTATACGTTAATAACATTAGTAAGTGCTTTGTTTAACTCGGCTCACTTTTAACTTTTAGGACAAGCGTACTGAAACGAAGCGTTCTGTCGGCGAACCGTGGAAAAGACAAATGTTTAATCGGTTAATTTTAGTAAATTAACAATAAATAACGGTTGCATCATCATTGGCCGAGCGAGCGAAGCGTCTCAGTTTCGAGATTTTTTCAAAAATACTTTTGTTAGACTGTTAATTTGTCGGTCTGGCTATTCTGGCCTACAGATTGCATTTCTCAGTCCATTCTCGCGAAATTTTGTGAGAAGGTTTAAAATTACGTGAAGTTTCCGGAATGAATATGAAAAAATACTATTAAAGGTACAAAATTAATTTATTGTTTTTCAAAATAATCTCCGATGGCGTCTATGCACTTTTTCATTCGATGATACCAGTTTTGAAAACTTTTGTGCCAATCCTCTGTGGTGACCTCTGAAACGTGTTTTTCATACTCCTCGACAGCCTCTTCTGGTGATGAAAATCGTTGACCGCGTAATTGGTTCTTAATTTTTGGGAACAGAAAAAAGTCACAAGGTGCCAGGTCGGGACTGTATGCAGGATGACTCATGAGTTCTACATTTTTCGCCTTCAAAAAGTCGTTTGTCTGTCTGGCCGTGTGAGAACTAGCATTGTCGTGGTGCAGGATGATACGGCGTTTACGGTTATTTTTACGGAGTTCGTCAATAACTTCCGGCAAACAAATGGTCGTGTACCAGTCACTATTCACTGTACGACGATTCTCTAAAGCAACAGTAGCCACGTGTCCAGTTTTATTAAAAAAAGAAGCAATCATCCGCTTAGATGCACTTTTCACGCGCGCCACTTTGGTTGGTTTCGGCTCATCTTGAAAGACCCATACGCTCGATTGCTGCTTTGTTTTGGGATCGTAGCAATAAATCCATGTGTCGTCACCTGTTACTATGTCCCACACCAAATTTGACGCACCTTCGTTGAATCTGGTAAGCATGGCACTGCACCAAGTGACGCGGTCTGTTTTTTGAGCCTCGGTCAAGTTGTGTGGGATCCACCGCGAGCACAGCTTTCTCACACCCAAATGTTTGTGTAGGATTAATTGTATTTGACTCATGCCTATTTCTAAGGATGCGCGAATTTCATGGTAGGTCACATGCCTGTCTGTTTCAATCATACGGCGCACAGCATCGATGTTTTTGTTGGTCACAGCGGTGGACGGCCGACCATCGCGAGATTCGTCACTGAGATTGATACGACCACGCTTGAATTCTGCAAACCAACTATAAACAGTTGTCTTGCATGGTGCTTCATTGCCAAAAGCTGTTTCAAGCCGAGCGATGCTCTGTTGAGCTGTCAAATTACACTTAAAATCGTAGAAAATCATACTACGAAAATTTTCCCGAGTTAAATCCATGTTGATGCAGACACACAATTTTTTAAATGGCGCCACAAGGTAAAAACAAAAGACAGTCAGATGAAACAAACTGCATTCTACAGCCAAAGAGTTCTATTTTCAAATGTTGCAATAAATTTTTAAATATTGTTTATGTAAGTGGCCAGTTCCGGAAACTTATAGTGCGCCCTATGTATATAGAATGAT
This sequence comes from Acrobasis suavella, assembly GCA_943193695.1. Lineage (NCBI taxonomy): Eukaryota > Metazoa > Arthropoda > Insecta > Lepidoptera > Pyralidae > Acrobasis > Acrobasis suavella. Next base: position 24,650,524 of record OW971934.1, read on the forward strand.
TCGGTCAATTCAGTTTATTGAAATTTTTCAAAATGGCGGGAAATATCACATTTCAGCTATTCCAAAAATCTCTTTTGTTACTCTTATTAAGGTACCACTTTTTTGTCTGAAAAACTTTTCGGGGTGACTCGCGACAGCTCACGAACCGCAAGTTACAAACGCTCCGCTTATCGCTTCTACCACACAATAAACTGAGTGGCGCTGAAGTTTGTTCACTTGCTACTTTTTCATAATGATTGCGTTGGTTAATTAGGCGGAGAAATGTTTGCAAACAAAGTACAATGTTTACCCAATCTTGTGCGGCTTTGTTTAATTTGGGGCTGACACTGATAGCCTACAATCTGTTCATAAGTATGAATAAATGAATATATTTCATTATGGACTTCTTGTTATACAATACAATACCCTTTTTTGCACAAAATGAAATAAATTCAAGACATGATTTTGTTGACCTCTGAGGCCTTGTGGTCATCATGCCAGGCTATTACCTAGAGGTCCCGGGTTCGATCCCCGGTCAAGTCAAGATGGAAAATGATCTTCTTCAGATTGACCTGAGTCTTGGATGTTTATCTATGTATGTATTTGTTATTAAATATAGTTTCGTTGAGTTAGTATCCCAAAACACAAGTTTGAACTTACTTTGGGGCTAGCTCAATCAATGTAATTGGTTCGTATATATGTAACTTAGTAATAATGATCTTTTCTTACTTAGAAGTTACCCTAGACTTTTCCATACAAACGTAGTCTAGCGTGAAATGACATGTGAGATTTTGGCAGTATTTTGTAATTTAAAATAAATTGCATATATGTAGGTTTTCGACAGTCAAATATTAACTTGAAAGCAAATATGAGAGTGTAGAAGTTTTCCATACTGATGGTCAAATATGATTTGATACACTATATTCTCATTTAAGTTCATATTTTGACTGTTAAAACGAATTATATCTACGCCTTAATATATACAATTTCACAAAATAACATAATTTCGCCAATATCTGACATGCCGTTTCAAAATAAAAGCTAGACTACATTTTTATGGAAAAGTCGGATGCTGTCAAAGATACAGGGGCTCTTAAGAACTAGGAAAAACAAAAGAACATAAGGCGGGTTACAATTTCTATCAGAGAACCTTTCATAAATAGAAAACAGTGATGGTAAATAAGGTAGTACGAGGTGGTCAATATAATAAACATTGTTGTATACAATAGCGTTACGTACATATTGAAGTTTTTTTTTATTTGTTTTTTGATGTCAAATTATTTATTTATACAAATTGGAAGGGACATACCCGTAATAAATCAAACCGCGGGCTATACTACATCACTATAATTTACTGAAATTTAAAAAACAGCCAAAACACAAAAAAAATCCATTTCCATACAAACATGTGCACCATGCTAGTCCGCCACCCATAGGTCCCGGGTTCGATCCCCGGTCAGGGTAAGTTGGAAAATGGCCTTTTTCAAATTGTCCTGGGTCTTGGATGTTTATCTATTATGTATTTGTTATAAAATATAGTATCGTTGAGTTAGTATCCCATAACAGAAGTCTCGAACTTATTTTGGGGCTAGCTCAATCAGTGTTATTTGTCCTTATATATTTATTTATTAATTTATGTGCAGCCGCCCGGGCAATTTGTACGGGAATATATATTTTTTGTTTTTTCGCTATTATTTTGATTTTATTATACAATGGTGACCTAGTACAGCCCGTGGTTCGATTTGTTACGGGTATATCCCTTTCACATTGTATATGAAAAATTTAAATGTTTTTTTAGCGTACGTTGGTAGAAGTGGCGACAAAATTAATCTCCTATAACTAAGCCACGTGCACTCTGTAGTTTTGATATAAAGCTAAGCGGCCCCTCTAACGTGGTTCATTGATAGACGTAAGGTAGATCCCACCAAAAACATACCTGTTAAAAAGGGGGCCAAGTTCCTATCGGCTAATTGTTCGGCTAAAAAGAGTTGAAATCCTTTAGGTAAGCAGTATTTAATAATAAGCTATACAGTATGCATTATGCATACATGACAATTTTTTATACGCCTCATATATTTTTATACATGTATAGATAAACATCCAAGACCCAGGTCAATCTGAAAAAGATAATTTTCCATCTTGGCCTGACCGGGGATCGAACCCAGGACCTCTAGGTGACAGCCTGACATGATGACCACAAGGCTACAGGGGTTTTCAAAATACTATAAGTTTACTTTACAAAGCTTAGCCTTTGAGTCCGGCGACAGCACTTTGCGTACCTTGTTTAGACGTGAACATTTACTTGTTCGTTTACATTTTATTTCTTACCACATTATATTTTGTATATGTAAAATAGGTGCCCGACAGAAAGAGGGAAATTAGTATATATCTATTTATTTTTAGAAACCGGACATTTCCAAATTTCCTTTTATACTATCTATACTAGTACAATATGACATCTAGTGGCGACTACTTGGATTACTTATTTACAAGGATGCTACAAGCATCAAGCATTGATACAATATTCAATACTAGGGTACTTAATACCTACTTAATGCAATGTAAGCCATATAGATGGCGCTTGTGTTTAACAGTTTATATAGGTAATCTATTACTTACGAGCGACATAACTATCTCCACTTTAATTAAATAACTTATAATATTACGTATTCACGAGCCGTGTTTTGCATAAGTAAGTAATATATGTGTTACAAGTGTTACAACCTGACAGGTACCAGAATAGGGTTGAGGTAACTTACTTGACTTATAATACCTACGTAGACTAAATATTGTAATGAATTTAAGAAAAATTACTATATCTGCAGACCAGCACATGGCACATTTATCCGAATCGAACGCGTCGAATCGGTCGAATTTTTTAAGGCTTCGCATATATATCCGCATCGAAAGAAACGACCACGCCGTAAGAATCGAGCGCGCCGAAAGAATTGTTTCCATTTCATTTACACCTGTCGCACTCTCTCTTACGGACGCGCTTGTCAGTGTCGAAATGCAGACGATTCGATCGCATCACCAGCGCCGAATTTTATGACGTCATCCGAATTCGTCTGGGATATCTGTGTTTCTTCTAGATTCGGACGATTCGACGCGGTCAGGTGTGCGAGGTTTCATAGGATTTCATATAACAAATTCAAAAATTTGTTTCTTTCGGCTCGTTCGGCTCGGATAAGTGTGCGTTCACCTTTAATTGGAAACCATTTGCTGGATGCATCATATACTGTGTAATTTTTTTTATAACACTATTTTACAAATTATTATTACTTTTTAAACCCATAGACAATTTATGGTAAATTAGATTTTTATTTACCTTCAAATCATTATAATATACGCCATAGATTATTATCACGTCATGGTTTTTAAATGTACTCTCAAGTTGTTTTATACGGACACGTCTTAATTGGATTTTTTACTTGAAACCTGGGAAGCGTAGTGACGAGCATGGCGAACATTTACATCAAGATTTAAAGTCATTTGAAGAGCGACAAAAAATTATGAGATAAAAATGTTGGCCGACTACTAGTCTATCTATAGAGAAACTAACCCCGACCAGTACAAAAGAAAAAGTACTTTGAGTCATTTTTAATTTTTTTTATTGTATAACTAAGTAAAAAACTAGAAAAACTTTTTAATAAATATTTTCAAAATGTGACGTGAATGTGAATTTTTTCATATTCAGTATCGAATTAGGGATGGTTTATTCTTAAGATACACATTACTTTCATTCGTTGTTTTTTTTTTTTTAAATTAGTGTAATTTGTAGATTCATGTGATAATAACTGTACAATTTTATTGTCTTTTTGTCCCTTAAATATTTTTTACTTATATTTTTGCAGCTCTGGCCTCTTTATAACTGACTTCAAAAAGAAGGAGGTTATCAATACGTCGCAATTTTTTTTTTATTTTTAATATGGTGATTGCAAAATTTGGATTTTTTTTAAAATCTCAAAAATTGGTTGTGTAGTTTGGTTTTGATGTCGAATTCGATCAGGAAATAAAGATATATCTATAAACAAAAATTAATTTGCATATTTAAAAATTAAAAAAAGCGAAACAAATTGAATCTAAATTAAATTTTATTTGTCGATTTTAATTTTCGAAAAATAAATTGTTGATTCCCAATATAAATTTTCGTTTGTTTACCCAAAAATCTATTACGAAACGGTTCCCGCTCGAAGTAGGACACGCAAGCAATCGCACACGATACAAACTCGCAAATCAGAGTGTGACGGGACTTTGGTAACATTGTTCACAATGGCCGGGCCTCCCCGGGGACCGAGGCCCAAGTTGCCGCCATTGAAAGGGTAGACTCGGAGTTTATTTTATTGAAAACGCCCTCTCTATACAAAGTCGAGGAAACAAATTTAAGGTACGCCAATTATGTAGCGTTTGAGAGTTTGTTTATTGATTGATTTAAGGTATTTTGAATATGAAAATAGTAACAAATACTTTTATCTTACTTCTTGCTAATATTATAATCGAGAAAGTTTGTATGTATGGATGGATGTTTTTTACTCTTTCACGCAAAAACGGCTATACTGATTGGAATGAAAATTGACATGTAGATAGCTTATCACCTGGATTAATACATAGGATACTTTTTATTACAGGAAAATGTGGGGTTCCCGAGGGATTATCAAAAATGTTCCAAGCGGGCAACGCCGCGGACTTCAGCTAGTAAATATATATAAACAAATTGCAAAGCAGATTGATCTAGCCTCAAAGCAAGTTCGAGACTTACGTTATGGGATATTAACTCAACGATACTTTATTTTATAACAAATACATATATAGAGTAACATCCTGAACCTTGGTCAATCGCAAAAGATCATCTTCCATCTTGACCTGACCGGAGATCGAACCCGGGACCTCTGGTGTGACAGCGTGACTACTAGGCCACAGAGGTCGCCGAATACCTGTATAAGTGTACGCGTTTCATTTTACAAAACAATGTGAGCCGGAAATAAGTAAAGAAAAAAAAGTAGTTAGAGATTAAAATAACTCTGTTACATTATATCATTATCCATAAAATAATTATTTGCCGATTTTTTTCGTCGTCTATCGTTTAACATAAAATAAAAGTGGATTAACCTTTACCACCATACCTATAAAAAATCAGTTTGTTGCATGGGAGCCCCACTTAAATATTTATTTTATTCTGTTTCGAGAATTTGTTGTTATAGCGGCAAATATACATCATCTGTGAAAATTTCAACTGTCTGGCTATCACGGCATATAAGATACAGCCTGGTGACAGACAGACGGACAGACGCGACTACATAGTATGTAGCCGCGTGCAGCCGAAATGTGCGAACTTGGATAACGGAGCTCGTATAAGAATTTATTTTTTATTTTTTTCGCAAACTGATTGATAATATTGTAATATTATCAAATGTTATGGAAAAATACACATGACATAAAATCTATAACCATCTATAAGCTAACACACCACTTACTACTTTTTTTGATACTGCATTTCAAATACAAACATTTTTTTTTTTATATTTATGGTTTGTTAGCTCCCAGACCATCTTGGAAGATAATATGATACGCCGCTATACAGTATCCACTTTACCCAGAAACGTCTCCCGAAGTTTTCTCGAGTGAAAGCGTCTCAGTTTTTCCTGTCCGTTAGCCGTCCATTTTTAATTAACTTTTCTTATAAGACTCGAGTTTATAGAATTACCAGCCACTGTTTCAACACTAGCTATTGTTTACTGGTATTGCTAAGTTTTAACAACCTATATTGTTAAATTTAAGTTTAGTTTACAGATGAAACTTAACCGATTTCCAAAAAGGGAAGAGGTTATCAATTTGTTGCGATCTTTTTTAGGATTCCGTGGCCAAATGGCAAAAAACGGAGCCCATATAGATTCGTTATGTCTGTCTGTCTGTCCGTCCGTATTTCACAGCCAACTATAAGAACTATACTGTTGAAACTTGGTAACTAGATGTATTCTTTGAATCGCATTAAGAATTTCATACAAAAATAGATAAAAAATAAAAAAATTTGGGGGTTCCCCATACTAAGAACTGATTTTTTTTTTCATTAAACCCATACGTTTTCGAAAATGATATTGAGGTTTCTAATATCATTTTTCTAAACTGAATAGTTTGCGCGAGAGGCACTACCAAAGTGGTAAAATGTGTGTCGTCGTCCCCCTTCAGAGAATGATAAAACTAAAAAATATATGTGATGTACATTGCCATGCAAACTTCCACTTAAAATTGGCTTGAACGAGCTCTAGTAAATAGTTTTTTTTAATACGTTTATTAAAACATCGATCAAAGTTACAACGAACTGCAAGAACTATTACACAATGTGTATTTTTTATACTTGATCAAACGAAGTGTGCGGATATTAAACAAAATATTATCGAAAAAAAAATAATCGTTATGTTAGTCATTTAAAAAATCCAGGCACTCAAATTTTTTCATTAATTATTTTTTAACTAATTTCCTCTGTATTGTTAATTATTTTTTACATTCTTAGCTTCCTAAACTTTGTAGCTTTCAAATGAGACCACTTTGTAGAAAACACGCCGTTAGTATAATGAGAAAAAAAAATCGAAACAGAATCTTTAAAAAAAAATATTTTCTTTTTTGTTTTTTTTTTTTTTTTTTTTTTTTTTTTTCAATAATATATCGTCTTATATCCGCACATTTCGTTTGATCAAGTATAAAAAATACACATTGTATTATGTTATTAGCTGCTGCCCTTCACGGGTGATTCCGACTCGTTCTTGGCCACTTTTTTATGTATGTTCACCGATTATTCGAAAACGCTTTGAGCGATTTGGGAAATTCTTTTTTTTTTGTTTGAAAGACTACACTTGTCAGCCGGTCCAATAGAAATTTTAACAAAATTGGTCGTGTAGTTTGGGGGAAGTCGGTTTTTACATACATACATACATACATACATACATACATACATACATACATACATACATACATACTATCACGTCTTTTTCCCTTACGGGGCAGACAGAGCATTTCGGGTCTTGTGGCTCTAGGCAAAAAGAGCCTAAGGCCGTTGGAAATTATATCTTTGTTTCCTTTCAATTGCTTTATTTCAAATGGGGGCAGCACTGGAACCCGAAAAATTAGGTAGCCCCTTAAAGAACGTTTGTTGAACGTTTAATGCTTCTAGATTCAGCGGTTTTAGCTGTGCGTTGATCGATCAGTCAGTCAATAGTTAGTTAAAAGTCAAAAATCATTTATTTATCTTTGGATATTTATATCACTTGATAATTGTCATTTCTTTTTTCTTTCGATTTCTTAATAGTTAGTTGTTGACGTCAGATCATTTACTTACAACTAAGTATACTGCCGCCTCCAAAGCGCAAGTACAGAAGAAGCGGTAACAAACTGTACTGCAGCATTTTCTCCAAAAACGTCAACCTTACAATTATACTGATATTAAAATTAGATGTGTGGACTGAGAATCCATTGCTATGTCATAATTATTAATTAAAAATGTCAAATTGGAAATTAATGTCGATTTGTATAAAGTACATGTACTGATTTTACTCAAATTATGTCATTTGTGAGTGTACAAATTTAAACCTTTAAGAGGGACCCGCGCCAAGCTCAAGCCAGACGTTCTTGTCTTTAAGATAATCATCGGTTCCGTAATAAGCCTTCTCACAAAGTACTTACTTACAAGTAGTTTCTTCTTTAATATAGATAAATTTAGCAACTTGACGTTATAAAAATAAGAAGCGTTAGTTAATTAATTAAAATTGTTCTTTAAGGAAATTGTAAATATTCCAGAGAAGGTAAAAAAAAAAAAAACAAAATCTTCTGCAAGTATTAAATCCAAGTGGAAGTTGAACAAAATGGGCACTTTAATTACTTCCCTGAAACGTCTGAGCTAGACAAACAGTTTTTTTTATTACGCTGCGAAATTATTAGGTCTATTTTGACGAGTTCACTGACCATCTTTTAGTTTTTCGTGTGGCCAACACTGGTTTCAGAATATTTTGCAATACTTAGTTTTTGCCGAATTGTTTATCGCAAATCCCAAGGGAACTGTACTTTTTTCCAGGATGAAAGATACCCTTTGTCCTTTTCAGTAGTCCTAACTATGTGTATGCGAAATTTGAAGAAAATTGCTTCAGAAGATAAAGCGTGAAGAGGTAACAAACAAATATACAAACTCACTTTCGCATTTATAATATTAGTTGGGATTGGGATAGTTGGGATTGGGATGGGATAGGATTATTGCAAACTAAAAGAAAAATGCTTAATATATTATAAAAAAACTTGAGACACTCGCTGAAAGGAAAGACCGTGACGTAATTGCGGCAATTCTTCGCTTATTTGAAATTAGTGCAAACTTGAAGGAAATTGCCTAAGATATCATTGGTTGGTTTTCGTGTGTGTAAGAGGCCAACACTAGTATCAGATTTTTCAAGCTGCCTAAAGGCATCTGACATAGCTTGAATACTGCCATACATTACAGCCGGGACCAACGGCTTAATGTGCCTTCTGAAGCACGGAGGAGCCCGAGATTTTTTTATGTCACTTGTGGTCTTGTAAATGCGTTCTATCACCGAGCTATCGAGCTGTTAGATAGAAGTTGGATTTAATTGATTACAGGGATCACTCACATCCGACAATTATGGAAATTAATTGGAATTTTTGTAATTTCGTGACTTTAAAAATATGGAAACCTCCAGTTGCATTATTGGCTGTGTTGATTTGTAATTTTTTATACTTGTTTCCCATGTTTCTATTCCACATACAATTTTGACGACCTCCGTGGCGTAGTGGTCACCATGCTAGTCCGCCACCCAGAGTTTCCGGGTTCGATCCCCGGTTAGGGCAAGTTGGAAAAAGGCCTTTTTCAAATTTTCCTGGGTCTTGGATATGTATTGGTTATAAAATGTAGTATCGTTGAGTTAGTATCCCATAACACAAGTCTCGAACTTACTTTGGGGCTAGCTCAATCAGTGTTATTTGTCCCTATATAATATAATTTAATTTTATATCGTGCGTATGTCACGCGTTTGTTCTGTGTATTATCAGATTTAAATATTTTTTCTAATGTACACACTTTAGGCGTGCACTTTTGAATATTCCAAACTTATTTTAACATGAGCTTGGAACCTGCTTATGTATAAGTATATAAAGTACTAATTGCTTAAACAAAAATTCAAGTTCTATCCATCATGGACAGTATAACTGTACCATCGGTAATTCGATAAGGTCGTCTCGTCGCCGCGAAATCAAATACCTTTCAGCACAGCTCTTATCTTTTACGCGATAAAATAAAAATATGACAACCATTTTGATGATTGTCTTAGAATATCCATTTTAGATCTCACGAATACTTTATTGCACATTTCAAAAGACGTAAGGATTTGATTTCTTCTATACTATAAATATATAGGGATTAATTACACTGATTGAGCTAGCCCCAAAGTAAGTTCGAGACTGTTATGGGTTACTAACTCAACGATACTATATTTTATAACAAATACATATATAGATAAACATCCAAGATCAAGGACAATTTGAAAAAGACAATTTGAAAAAGGCGGACTAGCATGGTGACCACTAAGCCACGGAGGTCGTCAAAATTGTATGTGGAATAGAAACATGGGAAACAAGTATAAAAAATTACAAATCAACACAGCCAATAATGCAACTGGAGGTTTCCATATTTTTAAAGTCACGAAATTACAAAAATTCCAATTAATTTCCATAATTGTGATGATATGTCAATTATTTTTTGATACCTAATCTGATTGAGGGACTAATTGAATTAATATATTTTTATACTAGTTCACATCTCTATTATTTGACACTTCACTGCATTGAAAATAGTTTGCATGATTAAATATTGTGTCTTGGCGTTTATTATTTTTTCAGAGAGTTGGGAAAGTGCATGCCTTTCCGGTATTGTATTCCTCTGGCGGCTACAATAGTAACTTGAGACGAAGTGGCAGCTAAAATGGCGCCCTCATTTGAAAAAAATTGTTTAAAACTAAATATGGTGATAATTAAAAATTTGATTTGTATTACTGTCTAGAAAGACCTTTAAACTATTTTATGAATAACCTTTGAAAGTAATATTGGTAGTCCGTCTAGTTTTAAGACGGGTTTTCGCCATAAGTGGCCGCTTTTGGCGAAAACCCGTTTTAAAACTAGACGGACTATTAGTAATAATTTCAAATGTTATTCATAAAACAGTTTAAAGGTCTTTCTAGACAGTGATACAAATGAAATTTTTACTTATCACCATATTTAGTTTTAAACAATTTATTTCAAATGAGGGCGCCACTTTAGCTACCACTTCGTCTTAACTTCGAGATAGGCTGCAAGATTATTTGCGAAATACCAATAGTAGTGTTCTAAGTCTATGATAAGATTTTTGTATCTTATTGACCGAGCGAGCGAAGCGTCTCAGTTTCGAGACTGGCCAAAAAGGCTTTGGCGGTCAGGGACCACTTCTTACAGTCCGTTTCGGGATTTGTATAATTCTGGGTTTAACTAAAATTCTTTTGGCCGGGTGTCAGTTTTTCCGGCTGTTCTCGCCTACAGGTCGCATTTATCAACCAATTCTTTTTAAATTTAGTGAACCGGTTCAAAAATTAAATAGATTTTTTTGTCGATTTGATGTAGGGGTTGAAAACTTTAAAATATCATATTTTATCCATTTTGAAAAGTTATAAAAATGTTATGAAATTTTTTTGTTACCTTTATTAAGACGCAACTTTCTTTGTCTGATTTTTGGAACGTAGTTCCTTATCGCGGGTTGCGAAAGGGAACTAGACGGAAAAAATTAAGACCAAACGTTGTAACGACACTTTTTGTTCATTCAAAATTTTATGAAGATAATAAAAACTTGATTTTAGAACGCAGAAAAGAGTTTGAATGTAATTTAGACCTATTTATATTTATATTTTACTTTGTTCCATCCTTGACACCTCTCAAGTTTTTTGTTTTTATCCGATAATCTTCTACGGGTCGGGGTGACTCGCGAGGTCTACAGTTCACTGAGCTACTAGTATAGTATTTTATGCAACAGTTGTATAAGGAGGGTTAAAAAATGCGAGTGGCGCAGGTTACGATGCGAGCCTTGGCGAGCATCGTAAGGAGACGCCATCGAGCATTTTTTGACATACTTATACAACGTTGCATACAATACTTTTTCTACAACTACATTTACTAAAAAAATCCAAAAATAAACAAAGAAAAGTATGAAATAATACCATATGTTTGCTAGATACTAGGTATCTATGGAACACTTAATTTTTTTTATTGACGTCTTCCTAGTGACCAAAAGTACCATTTTTGAATGTTTTTTCACTTAAACGAATGTTTTTTCATACAAAAAACCGTTTGTTCAGTGACTCCGCGTTTGAAAAATGGCACCATATGTTAAAATAACGATTTTAATATGTTGGCAGTATGGTAGAACTAAAGAAAAAAGTTATAGGTCTATGGCTAGGAGTATCGTTTTGGCGAAATAACGACACATGTGCTATTATATTAGGAATAGACTATAGACTTTTCTGAAATCATATAATCTATGTTCTTATATTAGTGTTCGGGACCATTTAAAAGACAGATAACAGTACAGGAGTAGAAAATAGTATATTATGCTCTAAGTCTTAGTTAATTAACTTGAAACGTTGCGATCAGCAAACTATCAGATTCCGACGCTGAGAGTAATTGTACTCGACGCGGTGCAGTTGAGAGCTCATTTCCAAGGGAATTTGGATTAAAGAGACTTTGTTTTAGTTGTTGAATTGTTTTAGTGTGAGTGGCCAACACTGGTGTCAGTGTCAAATTTTGTAAAGGCATCTGACTAGCTTCTTATCAAGTGTGGATAAGGGGATCTGAATTTATGTATTACTTTATTTTTCGCTTACATGCACTACATGACATAAGAACATGAACCCTTATAGGGTATTGCGAACTATAAGTCTATATAATGAAAGTAATTTCATAAATATTATAATAGGGATATGTCAGAAATTGTTAGTAACAAATTAGCAATTAAATTGAATGTGCCTATAAGTTAAATAATTATTTTAGGGAAATTCGATTACAGTTAAATTAAACTGGATGTAATTTTTGAAAAATTGAAACATTTCAAATATTCAAGTAATAATAATGTCAAAAATTATTTAGAAACAAAAATGGAGTAGTATAAATTTCAGTATAATAATTGATGAGCGGCTTGGGAATTCTTTCAAACTAGTTGTGTAATTAGTCTTCTAAGAACTCTTCAACAGAATAATAATCTTTTGTCATAACACAGTTTTTAGGTTCTTATTATACGATTTGTGATTATAAAACTAATTGTAGTGATTGTACAGACTGTAGTGATTTCGGTAGCTTAGATTTTGCACAATGCCTGCCATCTAGTGATAACAAGCACACACTAGTGAACTAGACGGCATAAATAACTTTTTATTGTACACCAAAAGAAAAATGTAACACAATGAAATAATTTTACAGTAAATGAAGCACAATGGGTGGTCTTATCGCTTAAAGCGATCTCCTCCAGGCAACTAGAGGATGGAGAAGAATCTGAGTAAGACAAAGACGGTGGTGCAACTGACTAAGAAGGAAAAATAATATCTAACGCCAGGCGCGGTCGCAGCTTGAAATTTTGGAGGGGGTCACTCACTACACTAATAAAAATTGGTATCTGGAATAGAATAAACATTATTGCGTAAAAACACCACTAGATGTCAGCAAACTATAAATTTATAAATTTATCGCTGTTAGGGGATAGCTAGAAATTTTCTTTTATTATTTGGCAAATTTTTGAGATTTTTCAATTTGACCTTAGATTTTGGGGGTCATGTCTCCTGTGACCGCGCCTGTCTAACGCAAGTATAAAATGAACAAATTTGACATAAACTTACACATATACAAATTTCAAACCTTTATAAGTTCATCAAAACATAAACTATACTTAAATCAGGAGCTCGGTGGCCCGGCGGGAGTGCGCATTACTATCGCTTTCGCAAGTAAAGCGATAGCGGGCATGGTCCGCTCTTGGATTGGTGACCAAAAGTGGCATGAAAATTTCTCGAGCTCCTCCGTGCTTCTGAACGCACGTATAAGCCGTTGGTCCCGGCTGTCATCATTGTGTGGCAGACGTCAAACTATGTCAGATGCCTCTAGGCAGCTTGGAAAATCTGACACTAGTGTTGGCCACTTACACACACAAAAAGCAAGCAACATAAAAATAGGTAATATACATACATATATAATATATTAAACAGCTTAAAGACATAGCTTGTCGACAGCCATTTATGATGATAGCAAATCCCAAGGGTCACGAGATATTTGCGCCTCTCGTATTGTGCTTGTACAATGTACAATCCATCCAATTAGCGGCCACGCCCGAGGTTGCTGGTCTTGTGAAAGCTCTAGTAATATGTACTCCCGTGAACCAACGAAGCTCCTATATTAATTTACTTGTCAAAGTCAAAGTAAAAAATCATTTATTTATCTTGGGATATTTGTATCACTTGATTTTGTCAATTGTCAATGTTTTCTTTCGATTTCATAATAGGTAGTTGTTGACGTCAGATCATTTACTTACAACTAAGTTTGCTGCCGCTGCCTAAGCGCAAGTACCGAAGAAGCGGTAACAAACTGTACTGCGGCATTTTCTCCAAAAACGTCAACTTACAATTATACTGATATTAAAATTAGATGAAAATTAGACAAACTTTTAAGAGCAATCCGCGCCAAGCTCAAGCCAGACATTTTTGTCTTTAAGATAACCATTATTCTGTAATAAGCCTTCTCACAAAATAATTTCTTTACACGAGCTTTAAATTTTTTAACTGGCATATCAAGTACCGATTCTGGTCATTTATTATAAAACTTTATACAGTTTCCCTTTAATGACTTACTGTCTATTTTCAGCGGTAATTAAATCATGTATGTTATGTAAGTTTCTTCCCGTAAAATCACCTATTTTATTAAATAAGGCAATAATTTTTCTTACAAACATTATATTTTTAAGTATGCACTAGGATAGTCTACTAAGTTTATCAATTTTCTTAAAAAAATGTTTTAGGGAGTCTCTCAATCCTAAATTGTAAATAAAATGAATTACCCTTTTTGTAAAATAAAAATACTTTGTATATCAGCTGCACTTCCCCATAGAAGTGTAAAATATTTATTGACGTGTAAAAGTGCCTGTAAAGGTCTAATTACTGAATAAACATTTGAATCTTAGAAGAATCACGTAGGACATCATACAATGAAAGTATCTAAACTAGTCTAGTACCTAGTTGCTACATCTGTCAATTGTCTGACTGTCCTCATAGCGTAAGCCGCTGAGCTAAGCCTATTAGCGAGTTTAGAAATATGGGCATCCCATTGAAGTTTTGAATCTACTGTGGTTCCAAAGGAAGTAGTATTTTCAACGAGACCTAATTTTTTTTCGTCCAGCAGCACATCAACACAACATTGGCCTTACATTACGTAAGGAAGACTAAATCTAATGCATTGGGTCTTATTTGCATTCAAATAATACAAATACAAATGCGTTTATTTATCGAACTCCTTAAACTAGTGATGTTTACTGGTGGCCCCACACTAGGCAACAATGCCTGTCCTGTGGAAGCCTTTATTAACATTTCCAAAAACTGATTTTATTATGTAAACTGACTTAAGCCGGCAATAGCTTATTATCAGAAAAAGCTTATAAGTAGTATAGTTTATTCTATTCTATTATACTAGTAAATTTTTAAGTTGGTATTTTATAGAATAAATGTGCATAGTTGTAAGTAAATGATCGGACAGTAACAATTATTATGAAATAGAAAGAAAAACAATTACCAAGTAATGATATTATTATTCAATAGAAGGTTATTGGCTGAAACCCAATTAGAAATGGCTGATTGAACTCTCCGATCAAAACTATCAGGTTTGAACATAACTAACATAAGCGTCAAATAAATAACACTCTTCATTGAAATATATGCAACAATGTTTATTTATTTATTTTATTTAATACTTTATTTACCAATAATAAATGGTACAAAAGGCGTACTTAATGCTAATAGCATTTTCTACCAATCAACCTTCGGGATAAATAGAAATTTTTTCGTAGTAGGCGTAAAAGTAAGGTACTCAATCAGTCTGCTCCAAACATATAACATAAGAAATACATATGACATAAACATATATTGTGCAATATACATAAATAAATAATATATATACATAACCATACATACAATAAATACATTAAATAAATGTGTCTAATTCCTACAGAATACCTAGAATACTATAGAATATATAGAATAGAGAGTAAACGTGTGCGGACTTTTATTTTTTAAACAGATATCTGTTCGAAATAGTGTTAATGTCCTCAGGCAGGGCATGTTATTATAATGTTATTCTAGTGCCATCAGTTCTCACCACCTCATTCTAGCTCTTTCAATGTAAGTAAATTATATTCAGAAAATGAGCCCGGATGTTGTAATACAATGTAGTTAATTAACTGTAGTTTCTGAGATGTTGTGCTAAGATCAGCGAACTATCAGCGTGTCTGCAAGTCCGAAGGTAAATGAAGCCGGGGCGATGCAGCTTAAATTACCGAAGAAACAGAAAATTTTACTTTTCTATTTTGTTCCGAATGTATTCGAGCTCAATGAATAATAAACTATTCATCTCATCTACTCAAAAAACGATGTTTTCATCCCAAAACATTTGAAGCTAAAGTTACTGGTTATTCTCTCGGGACTAAAACTTGAAAAAGAAGATCTCTAGGAATTAAAACCAATTTGAAAACAGAACACGAGTGTAATAATCTATGTAGAATCAAAAATAATGTTGGCAGTCCAGCAAAAAAAAGAAGAATTTTTATTTAAAATAAAAAAATAATTGGCACAGACTTCGTGATTTATTAAATTTGGAATACATATCGTCTTCAACTTGGATGAATGTAGATTAAATTTTTATGTTCTTTGCTTTTGAAAAAGAAATAATTATAATTAAAAACGCAATTTTTTCCTTTGATTAAAGTAATTACAGAAGTTTTAGGTTATTTGTTTTAAAATATAATTATTTATGTAAAAGTGAATACTTGTTCGTGAGTTTAAGCCAATAGTGAATAGTAAGTAATAACTTATAAAAATAAAAAGACATGAAGGACCACGCAAACAAAGTTATGAGTGAACATTTTATCTTAAGTTGGTGGTCTTCGAAAAAATATTTCTTAGTATGAAAACGACACCAAACAAAGGTTAGTACTAAATTGTCGGTTGAAGTCTGTTAGATATTGTAGGTGTTCTACTGTTCTTTATATTCTGTTTTGTATGTGCTAGTTTTTCTCATAGATGGAGATGAAAAGTAGAGTGTGCTACTCGGGTACGGTAATATTTTTATCTCGAGCGATTCACATGAATCCCTCGCTACACTCAGGATTCCACCGTAGAATCACTCGCTCCTTCGTTTCGCTCCGGATTCAAAGTAGCGCCCTCGCCTATAAAATATTACCTTATCCCCTTGTAGCACAATCTACTATTTTACTTCAACCACAATGAAGTATTAAGATATCTAAATTAAAATATGTGAAAACGTTTTTGTCAGCGAATGGGAGTTAAATCATCCCTTACAACCCCCTAATGTCCGTGACATGAGTGCACATCAAACTGTGTTCATATTTGTGATGTTTGTTTCTTATGCGTACCTATTCATAAAAGTTATCGACATTATTATATCAACGCAAAGAGAATACTTCCGTTAAGTATTAAATTACCGAGAGAGATCAAATGGTAGTCGCTATAAATAAGATATTAAGTACTCTGCATTTTTTTCAAGCTTTTTATATTTTTTATGTGCTGGTTTTTAAGTCATTTGTCAGAAAAAAACTATTTCGAAAATTCGAAAGTCCAAATATTATGTTCTAGAATCTTTTTTGTTTACTTTCGACGAACAACTCTTATATTCCTACTGTATTTACGGTATAAAATACTAACGTTCTAAGTTTGTGGAATTTCAGTTCTATACTTTTACTATTTTATACTAAGATGCTGCAGTTTCAAGCTCATTTGCAAAGGAATTTGGATTTATATGTCTTTGTAACAGTTTGATTTCTTGTCCGTAGGCAAGTTTAATAATATAAAAGACAACAAATATTTTGTAGATACAATAACCACCTACCTATTCTTAACATCTTGGTCAAGGCATTTAGACAGATTTGCAAAATCCAAAAGTTTAGATAAGCCGGAAATCAAAACCAGTGACCGGAAACTAATCAGATGAATGCCCAATAACGTTTATACTGTTAGTCTGTTTTTCTTTGCCGTCTATCAGCGTTGGAAAATTGATATAACACGTTTGTCTCTATAGAATATTATATTTTAGAACTAAATCTGTAAATGTAGAGTTAATTGACCAAAGACTCAAAAAAAAAGAGATTGAGGGCGTGTTCGGACGCCAAGCCCACGCGAAGCTCACGCCTCGGGCGCTTTGAAATTTGTTGCATATAATTTGAGTCCTATCACACATCAATACAACTCAAATTGAATTAACCGAAGTCAACACTCGCCCGCCTCGCCTACGCCACGCGCTCACCTTTCCTCAGCTTTGCTTTCGTTCTTCCATAGTCTCTGCCTACCCCTGTGGGAAAAAGGCGTGATAGAAAAAAATTTACTGTAAAAAATCGCGCAGTGCGTGTTTTTGTCGAGTGCGAGTCCGTTCAAGGGTTCCGTACTACTATCTATAAAAAAGAGATCATTATTGTTTTGAAATTATTACTAATAGTCCGTCTAGTTTTAAAACTGTTTTTCGCCAAAAGTGACCACTTTTGGCGAAAAACCGTTTTAAAACTAGACGGACTACCAACATTACTTTCAAAGGTTATTCATAAAATAGTTTAAAGGTCTTTCTAGACATTTATACAAATCAAATTTTTAATTATCACCATATTTAGTTTTAAACAATTTATTTCTAATGAGGGCGCCACTTTAGCTACCACTTCGTCTTAAATAGTTAGTTTATTTTAATTTATTTATTTATTTTTAAATTGAATATCCACTTAAATATTCTGTGAATATTTCAATTGTCTACTATTTCCGATATAAAATCGAGCAAAAAGACTTTATAGACTATCAGCACTGTGTGATATAGACATATCAGCTCCAAGCTGCTCGTCTATAAATAAATATAATAATAATAAGGGCAGCTTGTGGCGAGCTGTTGGTGAGTAACGACACCACGGACCCGAGTGCTCCAGGGAGCCGGTCAGGGCCCTCGTCCCCGACGTGTCTTCATCGGTCGGGGTGGAGACCCAAGAGGGCTCGCAGGGCTCTCAGCTCTGCATTGCCTTAATTGGCCGTACAGAGAGGAGTCGTTAGAGCTGTTGCTCCAGGGGTGGAAGTGTTAAAGGGCATAACGCCGCGAGTAACTTCGGAGAAAGCGCAGCACACCTCTCGACACCCCTGAGTCGCCTGCACCGGTGTTGCTTCTTTGCTGGCAACTATGACATGACAAAGCCCTTCTGGCGAGTAGGCGACCAATACTGTGAAAATGAGTTTCTTTCGGCGTTTCTTCTCAGCAGTGGTCGTTACGAAGCGCTGGTATCGGTAGCTTTTCTTTAAAAAATAAATTAAATTTTAATATACTTTACACGTAACATAAATTATACTTATTGACGTGTAAAAGTGCCTGTAAAGGTCTAATTACTGAATAAACATTTGAATCTTTGAATCTATTGTCGGCGCGTTTGAGGGGCCCATCTAGTGGGCGGCAAGCCACCACCTGCCTACAATAGTCAGTAATCATGATTATGGCAGGTGACGTTCCTATTGCAATATCCCAGCATCAGTCCATCCCAATCTCATTCCATAATCCATAGACCTTTCCCTTTTTCTTCCAATAGATCTTTCTCCTGCCGAAACCTATTCAAGGGTTCACCTTTCATAGGTATATTCAGGAATGGGTTTTGGCGGGAGCGCCACATTACATCAACTTCTCCAAAGGGCCTCTACGTGTTGGATCTGTATCCCCACGCAAGCCTCTCAAAGGACCGGGGTGAAAAGACCCGTGAATCTTAAGGAGATATAATAATAATAAACTGCATAAAATAACGTTTCTTGTATGGAAGTTAAATATCTATTTTATTCTGTTTTTCTGTAAAAATTTCCACCGTCTATATATCACGGTTCATAAAGTACAGTCTGGTGACCAACAGACAGACGGACAGCAGAGTCTTAGTAATACCTGTTTTTACTCTTCGGGTACGAAACCCTTCAAATAGTCACACAGAACTAAGAGTTTAACACCCAAAACAATATCTTCACAACGCCGCGATAAAATTCCATTTTTATGTCCTCCAAAATTACACGTTATCCCGTACAGGCCATAATTCCCCATAAAGAGGGCCACAACTCTCGCCATGCAGCGAGACTCGCGCCACGTAGGCCGCATTACTTTCCGCCGACATTTAAACTTTCATTCCGAGTGTCACAGACAGGGCGGACTCCCCAGGCCTGTGATCAACATGTCTGTAGATGTAGCAAATGTTATTAGGGGATACATAAATTCGGGGTCCAGTGCTGCCACCATTTGAAATAAACAATTTGAAAGGAAATGGAGATATCACTTAAAATTTGGTCTTTACTAAACCTAGCCTAGATAATCCTTCATTCATTGTTTACTGCGGCCACTCGGGATTTTCTAGCATTTATGCCGTACGATCACGACCGTCCTCCGATTTGTGTTGAAATACCAATAAGTTTTGTGATTTTATGTTTTGGATTGATGCTTAGTGTGTAAGTAAGTATGTTAATAAATAAATAGGTGATGCCACAACTATTCACAGTTGAAAGAAAGAACTTGAAGCTTGTCGACGCATATTAGACAAAAGTGGCCGCTTTTCGCAAATGTGCTTCACGTTCTTTCACATTCACGTTCTTCCTTAAACGTATCGGCAAATGCGTGCTTTTATGTGTTTGTGGCCTACTCTGAAACTATGAGTTTAAAGTTTATGATAATATTACGAGTATACCTCAGTAACTAAAGTAAAGTACCCGTAACCGAATTGCATGTATGAAGAGATTGATGTAGATGAAGCAAAAGAGGTTTGTCATGATCATAGCAAGTAGAAGTCCATAGTCTCTGCCTACATACTGTGGGATATAGGCGTGATATTATGTATGTATGTATGTTCCCATCCAAAGCCGGGGCAGGCCATATTCTCTTTTTTCCGACAAATAAACAAATAATTAACAAGAACCTATGTTAGACAAACGTAACGAACCATCAACATACATTATCATTACTTTATCCCTAGAGGGGGTCAGACATAGCATTTTGGGTCTTGGGGCTCTAAGCAAACACAGCCGCCAGACCCAAAATGCTGTAAAGCCATAAGTGCTGTAAGACTCAAAGGCCACTCTTAGTGTGATGGTGGGCGAGGCGAGAAGGAGAAAAGGAATCAAACTTGTGATGGTTTGTTTGTTCGTGTGTCTAAGTGGCAAACACTGGTGTCAGATTTTTCAGACATAGCTTGATGACTGACATACAATGATGACAGCCGGGACCAACGGCTTGTACGTGACTTCTAAAGGAAGAAGGAGCTTAAGAAAAGTTTACGCCACTTGTCCATCCATGTGCGGACCTTACCCAGTGTCGCTTTACCTTGTGATAATTTCTTTAGGCGCATCGCCTGTTGAAGGAATACCTCAATTTTCCGGGGTCCAGTGCTGCCGCTGCAGGGTTATCTAGTGCCTGGTCAAGACAAAATTTTGAATGATGTCTCCTGTCAAATTGATTTATTTCAAATGGGGGCAGCATCGGACCCCGGAAAATTCAGGTATCCCCTTAACATGATTCACATTTTCGCCCATTCCCTCAATCGGCTTTTACGATATGCGCAGGAAGAAAAGTAGCTGTTAAATTCTAAGTATTTTCTTATCTCCTAAGCTAGCATGAAAACAATGTATTGCGACATCTAACTTGAACAAAGCTCATTGCGCCACGCCTTCTCAAGTGAGACATAAAATGAAATATTGCCGGCCCTCCGCGCCGAGGCGGTTTTATTGCCGCTGTGTGTAAAGCTTGTAAAAAAATTACTCCAAACTCACTTTTTATTTGCAAAAAGAATGAGGTGATGATATTTTTTTACGTCCCTCGAATATTGCGCACGTAACGTCTTTATTCCGCGGTAATTGTCGATGAGGATTATGCCGTTTTTAATACAAAAAATACAATATTTTGTGACCGCAATTCATAGGAACAATTGAACACCTCGACGACCTCTGTAGCCTAGTGGTCATCATGCCAGGCTGCCATTTCGGAGGTCCCGGGTTCGATCCCCGGTCAGGTCAAGATGGAAAATGATCTGTGTCAGATTGACCTGGGTTTTGGATGTTTATCTATATATGTATTTGTAATAAAATATAGTATCGTTGAGTTAGTATCCCATAATACAAGACTCGAACTTACTTTGGGGCTCAATTTGTGTGATTTGTCCGTATATATTTATTTATTAATAATTTACTTTATAATTTATTTATAATAACAATTTATCTTTTTTATCCAATGCTGATCTAGTAGAAAAGAGAAAACCGGCCTAATGTGATTCGGACTCGCGCACAAAGGGTTCCGTATCATTATTATCTTTAGAAATCACGATATGTTTTTTATACTTTTTTTAAGTATTTGATGTTATAGCGTCATATGAAAATTTCAACTTTTCCGGTTTCTGAGATCACGGTTCATGAGATACAGCCTAGTGACAGACAGACAACAGACGGACAGTGGAGTATAAGAGACCTATTACTACTGACCCTAACAATAATAATATTTTATGACCGCAATTTATATGCAAATAAACTAGTCTAAAGAGTGTAGTTAGGTCTGTCAGGATAATAGCAAGTGGAGGTCCGAGTATCTGCCTACCCCTGTGGGAAACAGGCGTGATAATAGTGCTCTGTCTTTCTCATTAGGGATATATTAACAGTATAATAATTCTCGATGCAGATTACACGCTCGACACTACTTTTAATAAAAGTTTGACGGTAATGCGTAGCCACAATTTATAGCGTCCTTTAGCTGCAAATTGAAATACGGCCTGGACAAGAGCCGCTCGGGCAGGGCTATTAACGAGTTTGTAAACCAGCTAATGTATTGTTGGAGCTACGTTTTAATGGTGGAGATATCTGAGAGTTATTTTTTGTAAATTCCTTCGTTTGCTTACTATTTTGGAGTTTTAAGTAAATGTTTCTGTTAATAAGTTGTATTGTTTCAGATTGAAGTAACAGCTTACTACTACACTTTTTTTACTAGCTTGTAGCATGCCTACCCATTGCCCTATAAGTATTTCTCTTCCCTCGACACTAGATGGCACTAGATGGCCTATTAATTAAAACATTAAAATTTTACTATTATTTAACGAAAGTAGTCTAATTAATTAAATATGACTTAAATTAAATGCAATAAATATTTTTAAAGCATATTGAACTCTTTCTTCATCACTTTTTTTGCTAGTCGTTTGTGCTGCCATCTTTGTGCCAATTTTGCCTACTTACATCTCCAATAGCATCTATGGCGTTGGGTATTTGGTACGGTAGTAATTATATTATCTTTGCTTGTAGGTATCGTATCCCACTGCTGGGCAAAGGCCCTCCCCTTATCTTTCCACTCGTCTCATTTTCTGCGACTTACTGCCATTCGTATAAAAATCTATCTAATTCGTCCCGTTATTTTGTGCTGGCCTAACCTTACCCCGTCTTACGCCCGTCTGGAATCCAGAATATACATCATTTGGCCCATCTATCGGATCGCATTCAGCAGATATCTCCCGCCCAGTTCCACTTGGCGGGAGATATCTGCTGAATGCGAGCTTGGCTGTTTTTGAAAGGAACTACACTTTACAAAATGATAAATAATATAGAAGACGTGGTCAAACGTAGGAACTTTGAGAGCAATTCTCTTCAATTGCATGGTCAATACAAAAAAGGAGATGGAGAATACGTGTTTTCACTTCTAAATTTTGTCACACATTAATAATGTTTTAGAAAATATTTACATAATAAAAGATTAGGGTTACGGGTTATATTATTTTTAAAAATTTGCACCATATTTTATTTAATTTTTCAATGACAAATTTTTAGCAGTCTATGTATGTATTTTTCTTTGTATGTGGGTATGTGTGTCTGTTCCGAATCGCTTCTTTAATTAAAAAAAAAGATATTTCAATCGATTCGTCATTATTGTCTGGGTGACATAGGCTACAAATTGTATGCAAAAATGTATATAATGAATGTTACATACAAAATAATATGTATTTTATTTTTGATGACCACCCGGACCAACTGTGAGGGTATTTTCTACCCACCATGTTAAGTGCCTACATATTTATTAGAGCAATACAATCTTTTTAACACTTTGGGAGTCAGATATTTATTTGGCGTATTATGTCTGTAAAACTTATGCCTAAATATCATTATGCGAAAGCATATTTAGGCTTTAGAATAGTAAACTTAACAATAATTTTGCTTATAGTTGTTATTTAAAAAAAAAATGTACCTAAAAAGTTATGCCAAATGAACACTGTGCGTAACTATTAAAATTTTATGCAAAAAAAAAAATAGAAATAGGGAACCTATCATATGTATTGTTTATTAAGCTTTAACAGTTCGAAGTGAAACGCTTATCCCATCTGTTTTTTTTTAATGTAAAGATTTTAAAAGGACCAGCTATTAAAATGTGACTTTTCACCATTTTGGGAAGCTTGGAAAATTGAAAAATTAATATTCAAAAATGAGCCCTGTTTAAGGAAAGATTGTTTTATGATTATTAGC
This sequence comes from Acrobasis suavella, assembly GCA_943193695.1. Taxonomy (NCBI): domain Eukaryota; kingdom Metazoa; phylum Arthropoda; class Insecta; order Lepidoptera; family Pyralidae; genus Acrobasis; species Acrobasis suavella. The sequence continues at coordinate 24,674,319 of OW971934.1, forward strand.
ACAGAAGGGAAAACAACTTCCTCAAAGAACTACATAGCATAGTTACTGCCAATATATTTATTAACTTCTGAACGCTTTCTATATTTATAGCCTCCAATAAAACCAAATCGCTCTTCAAAACCACAGTATACATTTTGGGAATTACTCATCCCACCATCAAACGATTCCCCACACACCGACTCCGTTAGCCATGAGACCATAACCAATAATTTAGCACCATAACGCAGCCCTCACAATTTCACTGGCCATTCGCCCCTGCCGTTTATACAAAATGACCGCCATAGACTTCTTGAAAGATAGAACTGTCAGATAAATGCGCATACCTTAGCGAAACTGGAATTTTTGTTGATAGTTTTTGTGTACGGTATGTCGTCGTCACTTTTTAGCTAGAGGTGTGGGCAGTTAAATATTAAATTTTCTGTATAATATTCTAAAAATATTAAATTTTTAGACCCTCTTAAACATAAAATATAACTTTTGTATAATCTATTTAGGTACAATATTCAGTCTTGTCCAAACACAACATATTTTTTAAGCAAATATAACACAAATAGGTTTGTTTAGCATACATACATATTTTCACACCTGTTCCCCATGGCAGGCAGTGACTATGGATTTCCACTCACTACGATCCTTGCAAATCTCTTTTGGCTTCGTCAACACTCATTACTCTTTTCGTGCTTGCTTTCCGAGTACTCCTTACTTCACCTTTCCTCGGAACATCTACAATTAGCATACATTTGTTAATTTTTAATACAAAGAATAGTATTCGAAACGCATATTAAAATTACTATTTATTAACATTTGTCAAGTGTATGTAATACAAGACGACAGTGTCAGATTTCTTGAGTCAAGTTTATAATAAATACAATTTCTGATCACGGCTCAAGAAACGAATAAAGTGCAAGTAGTGTCAATGATTTTTATTTACCGTGGGAGTTAGCATATCCTAAATTTGCTGTAGACAGTTATGTGATTTTCCTATGTCTATGGTAGAAAAATAAAAACAATTGTTCATCGCAGCCCTAGAGATAAATAAAGTGCCAGTGTTAATGATGTTTCATATTTCTGCGAGGGATGACCACTGCCGAGGGAATTTACCTAATTAAGTGTTAGGGAGATTACGTTTTAGATGTGATATTTTCCTAATGATGACACTGTGTATTTTTTTTTATAAGAGCTGGGATTTTCTCCCGCCGTGCTGTAGACAGTTCTATGTTTTCAAAATCTGTGGCAAATAAAGATTAAAACAGATATTTTTTGAAATGATTTTTATTAGTATTAAAACCTTAAAACATGTAGACTTTTCTGAAGAGAAAGAAACGTGAACTTGTATACATATAAAAAAATCCGTCCAAGTGCGAATCGAACTCACGTACAAATGGTTCTCTAATCTCTAGCATTATCTATAAAAAATCATGTTTGTTATATGAGAACTCCACTTGAATATTTATTTTATTCCATTTTTAGTATTTTTTTTTTTGTTATAGTGGCAACATAAATATATTTCAAGTTTTGCACTACCCCTGACATTCTTCACATCATATCACCCGGCTGGTTGACTGGTAAATAAGGCCTTACACTTGTTTTGTGTATGCAGTTAAATAAATAAATAAAAATACATCATCTGTGGCACTTTCAATGTGTCACCAGGCTGTACGAGGTACAGCCTGGTGACAAACAGACAGACGGTCAGTGATCTTTTAGTAATAGGGTCCCGTTTTTACCCTTTGGGCACGGAGCCCTAAAAACCATCTTGATTTTAAATACTGTTACAATGTGTACCGGTTTACTCTAAAAAACAATAAAGAGCCTGTATACAGGAGATATAGTTTTTAAGCTATTGCATAGCTTTTATCGCGGGCTTTGAGCGCGGCGACCGAATCGAGAAATTCCGTAACAAAAATAAAACCTAACACCCCCCACTCCGCCTACCATGTAGGCTTACAAGCAAATTCATCACAAATCACAGCGGCACGGCGTTGAAAGCCGTGCATCGTCTAACGTCGTTTCAGTTCGGCAGACTTCAGCTCGGTGTTTGTGTGCGTGCGATTAGTGTTTGTGTGATTGCATAAGTTGATAAAAAAATGCTATGCAATAGCTTTACCGCGGCAGTCCCCGAGCGCCACACTTTTTTTTGCTTTTTTTTTAGGTATAGCTACTTACCTATTTATAAAATAGCAACTTGAAAGGGCGATAAATATGGTATATATTTTACAGACAAGAACATATAACTTAACATTATTAAAAGTTATAAGTGTTACAAATGAAGCTTTCTGACGTCGAATAAATAAACACGAAATTCATTCCATTCAGTAATTTAATTGAAACTAGTGCTGCAGTAAATTTTAAAGTAACTTAAAGTTTAAAGTTAAACTATCTTGGGAGAAATATGACTGTGGAAACAGCGGATAAAGTTGGCCGGCTAAAATAAGAACTATTAAGATTAAATTGAGTCTTAAATCAAAGTGGCTCAGCGATTGTTATAAATTACATTGTTGGGAAAATCTGCCCACTTTCTCATTGGGTGTGTTATTTTTTGTTTCTTTCAAAATTATAAAATAATGTTTAAGTGACACAATAATAGACCAATGTGTCTTATACTTACGAATAAAAAGAAGTGCAAGAACTATGTGGCTATTACATCATGGAAAGAAAATAAGTTTATTTTTAGCTGACTCAGCTAAAAATAAACATTTCTTTTCATGATGCACGTAGTTCTTTCACTTCTTTTTGGGTCATTTGGATTATCCAAAATAATGGTCACTTAATTAACGATTCATCCAATTAGTAAGAAATTACAAGGACAGAGCGTTTACGTTTCTGATTCCTTACTCCGATACACGCCTTGGTACAATTTTTACTCAAACAAAAGTAACATCACAAGCCCTTGCTTGTGACGTTGTTACGAAGAACTTAAAATTCACTGCGTCTTCGTAATTTTTTGTAAGTCAAAGAATAGAAAAAATAGGTGTTCAATACGTTTTAGTAGTCCATCTGGGCGGCCAAGTAAAATTTTTCAATCATCATGCCTATTAAAGTTGACAAAAGATCCAAAAAACGCAACACATCAATATGAACAAGCAGGGCGACCGGTGCTCGGTTACTTTCTTAAGACAAAGTGGTAGCTAAAGTGGCGCCCTCATTTGAAATAATTTGTTTAAAACTAAAAATAGTGATAATTAAAAATTTTTTTTAGTATAAATGTCTAGAAAGACCTTTAAACTATTTTATGAGTAACCTTTGAAATTATTACTAATAGTCCGTCTAGTTTTAAAACTGTTTTTCGCCAAAAGTGGCCACTTTTGGCGAAAAACAGTTTTAAAACTAGACGGACTACCAATATTACTTTCAAAGGTTATTCATAAAATAGTTTAAAGGTCTTTCCAGACATTTATACTAAAAAAATTTTTAATTATCACTATATTTAGTTTTAAACAAATTATTTCAAATGAGGGCGCCACTTTAGCTACCACTTCGTCTGAACCAGCAGGGCGACCGGTGCTCGGTTACTTTCTTAAGAAAATCATAATTTTAACCTCGTCACTCCATATATACCGAGTTTCATCAAAACCATAAAGCCGTTTCCGAGATCTTCATTATATATATCTAATATCTATATTTGATAAACATTTTGTTCTTTCAACAAAAACAGTGACTTAATACAAAATCCCGTCACAAAAACGCAGACGTCTCAAGTACACATTGAAATGACTTCAAAGACTTTATCATAACCGCGTAATCTCCATAGCACTATTCAGCAGGCACAATGACTCACAGATATAAATAGGAAATTATTCCCAGTAAAAACCTCCTGTCACGACCACTTCGATCTTCCGAATATTTCAATTCCCTTTTATATTTTTTACTCCCCAAATCATCAGGAGGTTAAACTAGTGACAGTGTAGAAAAGAAACACCACAGTTTATTTTATCTGATATTCTAACATAGGTTATACAGCTTTGGTTTCTTTTCTGTGCAGCACTTAACAGGGGGTAAATGAATGCTTTAATCCTGCCGTTTTAAATTATTTTAATAACACGTCGAGGACTTTTTCCTTAAAACCTATTCTAGGCAATTCATGCGTGGAGCCAGCTGGCGGCAATATTAGTTTTTGATCTCAACCGAAAAGCGTACCTCGGTAGAGTCCCAACACTACTGTGGTACGCTTTTTACGATGGTTCTCATCACTACATTTTCTCTTCCATAAACCAGCCTTGGTATGTGTCGTTGTTTCAATAAAGTTGCGCCACTGATTTTAGAACGAAGTTTCTTTTCGGACGGTACGGACTTGGCGGATGGGGGGGCTAGGTGAAAAAAGTGTAACATTTATCTGTCACGAACTAAAGTGAAAAGTAATTTCACAGGTTGACTATCTCTTTTGCACGCCTCATAAGCAGAGCGTTGAGGTTATGCATTACTATCGACATATTACAGTCAAGCATGTTTCAAAAAGTTTACTGTTAAATTTATTATTAATAAAAAAGTATAAAAATACTCCGTCATCTTACACACAAATACGGAGTAGTCTCACTTCTGTTTCCTATGTGGGTTGTAGCACAAGCCTCCACTCATTTGCGGGATGTTTCCTAAACCGCTTTAATATAACAAGATGAGGCAAAAATGTTCGCAGTCACGCTCCTTATTACCCGCCGGTTTAAGATTTTCAATTTAATCGCATTATAACCCTTGAAAGTATTCATATTTGGGAAAAATTGAAAGGATCGCCGTATCCGCTCGTTTGCTGCGGTTAGGGTTGCCACGGAAAAAATTTTGAAGATTATTTACTTAATTTTTCTAATGGACAATATTTGGAAAATGTTATCTTAATGAATCAGTTTTATATATTTCTAGTGCTTTAAAATTGCTCGAAACAATTTAGGAATGACAATCAGAATCGCGGTTTGACATTTATCAATATCTACATATCTTATTTCAAAAATTGACATAAATTATGAAATATTTTGTAATCAAAACCTTATATTGGGATAGATTTACTTTGTGAAAATCCCTAATTTCTGGACATTCAAGACGTAAAACTTATTCAAAAGGTTTTCCCAAAAAACCTTTTCAAAAGTTACAATTTGTCATCAACTATAAAATGAACGTAATACATATGTTTTTTCCTAATTTGTTTCAAATATCAATATTCGATATATCTTTGAATGTTTCCGAAAAATCCGGAAGCACGGCAACCCTATATCCGATGGAAATTTGAAAATAAAACGATCGAGGAAAGGTTTTGTACGTCTTGAATGTTTATTAAATCTTTTATGCCTCACAAATTGAATTCGATTCAAACATATCTTTATTATCGTAGGATATTTATAACAGCTCTTAAGAGTCCACTTACCGTAGACAAAATCAGACTTTCCCCTACAAACGTAGTCTAGTTATTATTTTGAAACGGCATGTTAGATATTGGCGAAATTATGTTATTTCAAAGAAATTGCTTACATTAAGGCCTAGTTTTCACAGTCAAAATATGAACTTAAAAGATAATATAGTTGATTAAATCATATTTGACCATTAGTATGGAAATCTTCTACACTCTCATATTTTCTTTCAAGTTTATATTTGACTGTCGAAAACTAGTTACATGCCTAGATATATACAATTTCTTTAAAATAAGAAAATACTGCCGAAGGCTCACATGTCATTTCAAAATAAAAGCTAGACTACGTTTGTAAGGAAAAGTCTAGGGTAAGGGGATTCTTAATAAAACTAATTTTGTGTATATGAAAAATGTAACACAACTGTTGACGTTAAATCGTTACTTAAGCAAAATTTGGTGCCGCTTCCACCCAGAAATGTAGTGGAGACGAAGCGGTAACAAACTGCACTGCAGCTGTGTGCAAAATGTATTTGATGTCCATGAACATTGAAAATTAAGACACAAGTAAACATTTGATAGCTTTATATACTTCAAACCTGACATCAACTTACACACGAAATGAAAATAACAACAATAACTACCATACATTATATAGCTAATTTTGTGTCAGTAGGCATGGCAAATAGAGAAAAATAACCTAATTCTAACCGATGGGCTACAAAGTCCATCGGTTAGATTATTAAAAAATATTGTATACGATTTTTTTCTTTTCTCTGAGAAACAAAAAGGGACAAAGATACAGCGCATTGAAATTTCGCACGACGTCACGGCTAGGTACAAATACAAATGCGTTTACAAATGCGTTTATTTATCGAACTCCTTAAACTAGTGATGTTTACTGGTGGCCCCACACTAGGCAACAATGCCTGTCATGTGGAAGGCTTTATTAACATTTCCAAAAACTGATTTTATTATGTAAACTGACTTAAGCCGGCAATAGCTTATTATCAGAAAAAGCTTATAAGTAGTATAGTTTATTCTATTCTATTATACTAGTAAATTTTTAAGTTGGTATTTTATAAAATAAATGTGCATAGTTGTAAGTAAATGATCGGACAGTAACAATTATTATGAAATAGAAAGAAAAACAATTACCAAGTAATGATATTAGAGTGAAATCAAAAGAAAAAACAATTATCAAGTGATAATATTAAAATGAAGGGTACATTAGTCTTCAATGCGTAGGAACTTTTCGGTAAAATCATAAGTCCATGGTAACAAAAGTGATTGAATAGAAGATCTTGCTGTTCCAACTGAGGATTCTCTGATATTACACATCCTGCAAATACTATTATTAATAAATGAAGATGCAAACTGAGTGAAGCGGTGAGCAAAGGCAGTGTTGACGCAGTGGATAGAAATTCTAAATACTCTTCTCTTTACTAAACTGGGATATCTTGGAGATTTCAAAACTTGGCGATGAGTGTCTAAAGCTATTTTTAAAATATAAAGCTTACGTACACTTAAAACTTTTACCTCGTCATAAAGTGAAACTGTGGGATATAATAATGGCCTATGCATCATTGCTTTTAGGATGGCCCGCTGTGTCCTTTCAATTTTAATCATATAGCAAGTTGATGCGCCACCCCAGATGGAGATACAGTAATTGAGAATAGATTCGCAGAGGGCTTGATACACTGTTATTAATAGATGTATATTGGCAGATTCTCTGAGAAGTTTCATAACGTGTACTAGTTTCCGAAGTCTTTTACAGGTCACTTCAATGTGTGAGGCAAAGGACAGTTTTTCATCTAGAGTAGTACGATTTTTACAGAGCGGTAAAAATCATATCTGGCGGTCGCAAGTCCCCAATACGGAACTTTGATGCTCCGTATCTTTGTGAGTTTTAACTTTTCCAGTAAACTGAAAAATATGTGTCTATTATTTTCGGATAATCTAAAAGACGGACTTATTAAAATCATACTTTTTTGACCCTGTCGTCACCCATATTATGTATTGTTAAAAAAAAAGTTTTACTAATAAACCAAAAGAGATTATTTCTTTGCTTTTTAATATACGAGTGCTACAAGAAAAAATTCATTGAATTAGCTCTTCTTTTTACGTTATATGTCAGCATCGTGGAAGCTATCGAGGCGGTAGGGCGAGACGCACGCTCCCGGACTATTAATCTTATCCACTTCACACCTTGCTAGATTGGAAGAGGATCGATTGTCTGCTTAGCTCGAGATAGTTTACTAAAAAATTGTTCGTCGAAACGCGTAAAATTTTGTTCTAGTTTGTGTTTTAGATACAGACACGTCTTTATCGCTGACGGGATAGACAGAGCCTAGGCCCGTAAGACTCAAAGGCCACATTTAGCGTGATAGTGAGCATGAAGATGAGTAAAATGAATCAAAATAGGGATGGGTTGCTAACCGCATTTATTACTACAACCCAGTTATATCCTTAGCTAGAATGCTAGTTCTGGATCAGTGTATGCTTTTTGCATTTTCTTTTTCATTTCGCATGGTAATGCGAAGTATTGAGTGTACTGTTTATTGTTTATGATAATACTCACAACAGGTAACAATAGGTAATTTTATACTTTAATCTAAGAATTTAACTCTTTGGTCTAGGCTGAGACCCAAAAATGTGCACTATTGCAATGTTTTCAACTTTAATAGTTGATATGGGCTGATAAGTTATAGATAGATAATCCAAACATACAAAGACAAGAGACAATAGCTCCGTATCATTTCTCTCTTAAAGGATTTCTATTGCTGCACAACGTAGAAATGCTGCTAGCATCATGGGAACCTTTGGTCCAGAGACGATTCGGGGCGTTTTATTAGATTGATAATTTTGACGAAACATGTTGTGGATATTTATTTGTAACAAGATAGATACAACTTTTGCGAAACATGTCAAGGATTCTTTTTAAACATTTTTAACGAAGCTTAAAATATATTTTAAAAAATCTTAACATTTAGATAATTAAATAGAGACCAAAGAAAAGATGAATGACGTGTGTTTATCAGGATATGACTGGTAAAAATTGAATGGTTGAGGTGACGAAAGATTGAGTAAAATGGAAGGGACTTAAATGCTGTACCGACCCCATGTAGATAGAGTGGGATAAATAAAGAAAGAAGAAAAAGTTGATGTGGCCTGAGGAATGATGAGATCTGATGATGCTGTAGATAGGTAGGTTCTCCACTCGAAATTACTAGATACTCGTAATCATCTAAACCTACCCATCTCTCGTAAACCTACCCATTCAGCCATCTTGGAACATCTGAAATGAAAATCTATTTTCACATGTCACGTATTTTAACTCTTAAAGCAATTTCGTGCTAACTGCTTAGCTCTAAAATATTTATACAAAGGTAAATTTACCAAATTAAAACTATTGTACTCGTATTTTATATCACATGTTTTAATTTGGATAATAATCCGAGATTTGTAATGCTGTTAAAAAACCAATAATTTAAACAAAAACCTTCTTCACTTACATCAACTAAATTCTTCTAAATTGAATTAAGTCGAATATCACATTTCTAAATATTGGGTAGTCGTGAAGAATTCCGCATGCCTCGAATGCGTGTGTACTATGTGATGAGAAATTTCTCAGGGTGATTCGAAGCCACGGTAGCACAATTGTTAGTGCACTCACGGCGTTAACGTGAGGGACGCGAGTTTGAATCTCACTCGTGGCAAAATTTTTCATCACATGTTTTAATTTGGATAATAATCCGAGATTTGTAATGCTGTTAAAAAACCAATAATTTTAACAAAAACCTTCTTCACTTACATCAACTAAATTCTTCTAAATTGAATTAAGTCGAATATCACACTTCTAAATATTGGGTAGTCGTGAAGAATTACGCATGCCTCGAATGCGTGTGTACTATGTGATGAGAAATTTCTCAGGGTGATTCGAAGCCATGGTAGCACAATTGGTAGTGCACTCTCGGCGTTAACGTGAGGGACGCGAGTTCGAATCCCACTCGTGGCAAAATTTTTCATCACATGTTTTAATTTGGATAATAATCCGAGCATTGCCATGCTGTTAAAAAACCAGTAAATATATCAACTATTGACGGCATTTCTTTCTTCGTATTTGTCGATAAACTAACTTTCATTTTATAGTTTATAATAATATAATTATAATCCTAAAATCTTAATTTTGGTTAGCTTTTTACAAACGGATAATTAACCTGAAGTTAAACCTTTAAAATCGTTAAACAAAATCTTCAAACAGAAGCAAAAGCCAAGCGGATTAACTGAAAACATTTACAATCAATCGCCAATTACGACACCAAAGTTCCAAAGGAGCTACAAAGTAGCTCAGCCCGAACCCAGCAGCCGCGAGGCAACCCAACAAAGATGAATTACTGACGATGTTCGCTTGCGGGTGTACCCACCATCATCATTCAATTCACAACTCTATTACACCGCTTTAAGTCTCAATTTGCTCCAACGCTGTGAACATATTGGATTTGAAAATTTGTGAAAAATATTTGGCCAACATTTATCGGTATTTGCGAAGTAGCTCCGACGTGTTTAGCCGGGGGCGCGACAATATTTATGGATAATTTGCCCTTTGTGGTGCGATATCTGTATAAATGTGCCTTTGTATGTTTCTACATTTAACGTGATTGTGTATTTTTCATTTCGGCCTCGTTTCGTATCTATTTAGCGTCTCAAATTTATCGCTTTTTCCTGTGTTTTTATATTTTTTTACTAAATAAAAAGGAATGTTTTTATTTTTTTATTTTGTTTATTTGTTTATTTCATTCAATCTTGCCACTGACCAACGTGAGCGGATTTCTAACTGAAGTTTAATGTAATCAATCAGTTACAAAGTCCATTATTAATTTTGCGACTGATAGAAATTAAAAAAAATCCGTATAAAAAAGGAAAAGATCTACCCACATCTATCTACTACAAATGAATGGTGCCACAAAGATGACAAAATAATAGTATTTTTTTATACGGTATTTTAATCGATTTCTTTTATTATTCATATCAATAAGTTACATAATCCGAAACGGAAAACTAACAGATTATTTTAAATCTGTCCAAAAATAAGTAAGATAATAAAATCTGATGGAAAAGGATCTCTTTTAACTACTATAAGGCTTTCATGTAGGAAAGAGATAGTCAGATTTCCCCACCACGCTTCTACTTATAAATTTGAAATGCTAATTGATTTATCAATAATTAACCTTTTTTCTGCTGTTTAAAAAGTTTTTTTTTTGTTTTCTTTTTAATATAAACCAAAAACATACACAGTAAAATAGCATATTTATCAGTAAATTACAATTTTTAAGCTACCTTCCTAACCTTATCTTCTAATAAACGACCTTAACAACCTCTTGATAACCTCAAAATGGAACAATTGAAATCCATAAAAGTGTCGTGGCGGCGGCAGAATTTTTAGTCAATTTCTCGTCCGACAATTGAATTTGATCGGCGGATAAATCAAGTTTCTGGGCACGAGCGAGGCTGACTTCCGAGGTGACTCGGGCGAGGCGCGAGGCAGGGACGACGAGCGGGAATCATACGTGAGCTCTCTGTCTATAATATTTAAAATTCTTAAAATAAATAAGGAACAAGAAATAAATATTAAGAATAAGTAATTTGTCAAAACCAAAAACTGATTTTAATACTAAACTACACAACTTCTATGAGACTATCTGACAAGTATGCCTTAAACCAACAAAGAATTTTCCAAATTGGTCAATGTGTCTTCGAGTAATCGAGGAATACATAAAAAAAACATATTTGAATTGATAACCTTCTCCTTTTAGAAGTATGTTAAAGAGAGGAGCAGTAATCGTCCGATTAGAAGCGTTTACTTAAATGCTTCGTAGGTACTGCACTTAAGCCCAGCCCTGGTAGCATGGCACCATTGATAAACCAAGATAAAGTTTATATCAAGCTATGGCTTAGTGCCATTCCGATTACTATTATTACGTAGAATGACTTATGGATCTGAAACGTGGTCCCTTACTATGGGTCTCATAAGAAGGCTCAAGGTCGCTCAGCGCGCTATGGAGAGGGCTATGCTCGGTGTTTCTCTACGTGATCGAATCAGAAATGAGGAAATAGAAGAACAAAAGTCACTGACATAGCCCAGCGGATTAGTTCGTTGAAGTGGTAGGGGGCGGGACACATAGCGCGAAGAACCGATGGTCGATGGGGCATTAAGGTTCTCGAATGGCGACCGCGTACTAGCAAGCGAAGCGTAGGACACCCAGCCACAAGGTGGTCAGACAATCAGACCAAGGTCGCTGGAAAGCGCTGGATGCAGGCCGTTCTTGATCGGTCATTTTGGAAATCCTTGGGAGAGGCCTATGTCCAGCAGTGGACGTTATGCGGCTGAAATGATGATGATGATGGTGATGACGTAGAATGAGATAGTGATAGATGATAGATTGCATTGAAAAACATTGACGCTGATGCCATGCTACTAGGGCTCTCGAGCCATGAGAGTGGTATAACGAGGTTTGGCGTCGCCATGTTCTAGGGACTGACGATATACATGCATCGGCTTTGGTCTGCAAGCGTGATGACGTACTCTCCAAGGTAAACCTCATTCATAAGCTCTTGCAGCGTAACTGCTGGCTGGGCGGACTCAGAACAGAACAGAACAGAACAGAACGCTGATGCCATGCTACTAGGGCTTACTTTTAAACCCTCTACAAAAAGAGGGGTGTTATAAGTTCGACGCTAATGTATGTCTGTGGTATCTTAGCTCTCGAACGAATGGACACATTTCAATGCGTGCATGAAAGCAAGTTCTCTTGCGGTGGTTCTTAGCTATGTTTGCTTTAATATCGGTTATAAAATAACAAAAATAGGTTAGGCCGTTCAAAAGTAATTGGGGGTTAACGCTTGCAAGTCACCTGGCAAATAAAATATGGCGTTACGATCTAAATTCCACTTAACATCGTTTAGAATATGTATTTCCGCCACTCATTACAAAATGGCGTGGTCGGGGGTTTTTAGGGTTCCGTAGTAAACAAGGAACCCTTATAGTTTCGCCATGGCTGTCTGTCTGTCCGTCCGCGGTTTTACTCAGCGATTACAAGTACTAGATAGCTGTAATTTGGCATGAATATGTATATCAATTAGGCGGAAGAAACGGTAAAATAAAATGTTGAAACAAAATTTTTTTTTTAGGTAAACTCCCGTACAAGTAAAGTGATAAGTAAATGTTTTTTTTCTCGATTTACCAGTCATAATGGGTATCGTTGAATAGGTCTTTAAAAATATTGTGAGTTTGTGAACACCATTTTTTATTTATTTTGGGATCCGTTTCTGAAGTATTTGCTTTTAAAGTAAAAAAATTTGTAAGTGTCAAGTGTCCCCCCCCCCCCCCCCCCTCTAGCTGCTAAACGGTTATATATGGACACGTAAAAAAATACACAGCTATAGGATATATAAAGAAATTAAAAGGAAAACTATCAGAGCTAAGTAGGGTTTACAAATTAAAAAGTTATGGGCGATCAACTTGTAAAATGTACTCGGAAAAAAAAACGTACAAATAAATAGAAACTTAGTTTTTAGATGCTTTCAGTGACATGAACTTAAAGTTGGCATCCGTAACTACGGAACCCTACACTGTGCGTGGCCCGACACGCCCTTGTTTTTATTTATTTTATAATTTGCCTGGCATATGTACCTGTTAATGATGATATTAGATAGCAGTCGTTAATCTTGAAAAATATATTGTCAATGTTGGCATAATACGGAACAAAAGTTTAAGTATTGTTACCTGTATTACATCGTTATCTATATACGTATTTTATGTGACTTGCGGCCCTGAGCAAAACTTTTACGCTCGCCGCTTGGCGACCTCATATCATCGTTTAGCAACTTAGTTCGCATTGTAAGACTACTACCGCAGTTTCTTCATAATTTTAACGCTTTTCCCGTTCTTTCTTAGCCATGATTTTGTTACCCGACTGCGCTGAAACAGTGTTATGTTTTTCTGGTGTATGTATTGTCGCGTAAGGAGGTGAATGACACTGTCAACGTCACGAATTCGAACAAAAAGAATTCAACTAAAGGAAAATTTCGTCAAGAGCGTCAGAGCACGATTGGTCTAGTGATCTGAGAGATGGACTGTGAATCCAGAGACCGCTGGTTCAAATCACAGCCACATATAGTGTTTTTTAAGTTTTGAAAGAAGTTTCTAGATAATACTAGACTTGATGGAAAAGATAAAACGGGACAGAAATTGAGTGAGAGAGAGAGAAGGCGATAGAAAATTAGTAATTTAAGTTTGGAACATTGATGCGATTTTGTTCGAATTCGGGGGTATATAAACGGAACAAGGCGCCGCCTAAGGCAGTTTAGTTGGAAAGTGAAATCCGAAGAAGGAAGAAAAGAGAAAAGAAGAAGAAAAGTATAGTAGTGAGTAAAGTGAAACAGTAAGTAAAGTGATGTGTTCAGTGCAGTGAATTCCGCGCGCGTGACAGTGCAGTGTCGTTTCCACGCAAATGACAGGGAAGTGACAGTTGGAGTGCAAAGATAACTAACGCTGTCAGTTGTGAGTACACTTGTGTTGTAAATAAAGGCACTATTCCATAGAATAGTTGTTTCCTTTCCTATCCCCAACACACTCTCGTGACTTGTATGTATGTATGTATGTATAAATGTTTGGCAGGCTCTGCAGCCTGAACGGTTCGATGGATTTTAGCTTTAGACGTGTTGTTAGATTTGTATTTACTCTAAGAGTGATACTGGGTATATATCAAAATAAATAAAAAAACAAAATGCCGGATTTTTGGCGCCAAATTCTAATGTTTGGCACGCTCTGCATTCTGAAAGGCTCGATGGATTTTAGCTTGAGAGGTGTCATTAGAGTTGTCTTAATTCTTAGAGTGACACTGAGTATATAAAAAGGAGGTCAGATTCTTTTTTTTTTTCTATTAATAACTTTTCTTATCTTTAGAAAAGACACAGCCGAAAAGCACACACCGATGATATGGAGAGTAATGATAAAAACAGCCAAATGCCAAAGATTTTAAATTAATCAAAATATCACATTTGTAATTTTCAGAATTATATATTTTCTTGTAATCTACAAGCAAAAATTCAAAATACACATTAAAAAAGTTTACATTTAATAATGCGTTCTATACTATCAATGATTATTTAAGAGATAAAAACGCGTGGATACTTCCTAAATATTTTCCATTACACTCCACACATGAAACATAAATAGCTGCATTTTCTGTTACCATAATAAGCTTACTGTAAAAACATGTCAATGCTTTGCGATCAATAAGTGACCAACATTTAACTAATACTTTCTCTTGACAAGGTCTGCGACTTCGGGTTTTTCATGCTCACTAAAATGTCCAATCCGGTGGTGGCGTCGCTGGTCGGGTCGTTGGATTCCCTCTAATATGGTTGAGTTTAACGATGGCTGATCCGTGCGTCACCTCGTGAACGGGTGCTGCCGAGAGGGACTGGTCAGCTCGGCTTCGCTTTTTTGACTACTTAATATATTTTTATTTTTTATTACGCAATTTATGTTTGTTTACTTGTTCGCAAGCATTACATGTTATAATGTGTCAATATTGTATTATATCATAAGTATTTATTAATTAAAAGACAATAATAATAATATGATAAAGCCCTTCTGGCGAGTAGGCGACCAATACTGTGAAAATGAGTTTCTTTCGGCGTTTCTTCTCAGCAGTGGTCGTTACGAAGCGCTGGTATCGGTAGCTTTTCTTTAAAAATAAATTAAATTTTAATATACTTTACACGTAACATAAATTATACTTATTGAGGTGTAAAAGTGCCTGTAAAGGTCTAATTACTGAATAAACATTTGAATCTTTGAATCTTTGAAAGCAAGGACTTTAGGCTCAGTATTTTCGGAGATCAGCACAGGGAAATGATCAATTTTCGACTTCTTTCATGAATAAAACTAAAACTATTTAATTTACATTAATAATATACTTATTCATTATATATATTATACTGACATAGTAAGGTTTGCAAAACTTTTTTAATTTCCTAATTTGTCCCCCGAAAATGACCCTTATTTCCAAAAAATATTTATTTACTTTGCGCATCTGTATTAGGGCCATAGAATTACACAATCCTATGAAATTTCACCCAATTTGGTCTAGTAGATTCGGAGCAAATTGGCTGTGACACACGGACGGACAGACATATAGACGCACGAGTAATCATAACTCTTCATCTGTTGCAAATAATAAAACATAGATGATCAATTGACTTGGAAGGAATTCCTCCCAGTGACAGGTAAGGGGTTATAGGATATAAGGGTTCCGTTTTTTTATTTATTTGTTCGGAACACTAAAGACAATAATATTATAAGACTAGCTTTTGCCCGCGGCTTCGCTCGCGTAGGGGTGTAATTTAACAAAATCCTTTCTTAGGGGATGCCTACGTCATAGTAGCTTTATGCATGCAAAGTCTCAGCCCGATCGGTTTAAAATTGACAAAGTTTCATACAAATTTTCATCCCCTATTTTATCCCCTTGGGGGTAGAATTGACACAATAGATTTTTAATTGTTTGTCGGACACCAGGTGGCCGTCATGGCGTTTAAAGACGGGCGCATCGCGTGCCAAATGTCTTAGAACGATCCTTAGTGTTATCAATATTAACGAAATACTCACTTTGAAATAAAAATACAGTAACGTTCAGGATAAACTCTAGTGACTATATGACTTAAAAACACGACTGCTTAAAATTTTCTCGATAAAAACAAATGCGAAGTTGCATCAAAATCACCTCCAATTTATACTATCGACTATTTAAGAACAGTAAATTAGCCCTTGTAACGTTGACTTATAATTTTATCAAACAAAAGGCAGACATCATATATTTTATTAAATTTCGAATTTCTTTTTATAAAAATAAAAAAGCTAAAGAAACACCCGCTCGTAAACCATCTGCGTTTGAGCTGCCTCGCTGCTCGCGTCCCCGCAAAGCAAACTGTCTCGTTTCTCCCAGTGTAAATTTTTGTGCGGGGAGGCGAGAGCAAAACATAGCTTCTAACAGATAATAGGAGTCAGGTTAGGGTAGAAAAGTATAATTATAATTAGTCTGTCTTTTATATTATCCAAAAATAATGGCCCCATATTTTTCAGTTTACCAAAAAAGTGAAAATTCGCAAAGATACGAAGCAACGAAGTTCCAGAGTGGGCGCTTGCGACGTCACCTCTACGTAAAAATTGTACGTAGCCGTGACGTCATGACAAATTTCAATAATATCTTTGTCATTTTTTGTTTCTCAGAGAAAAGAAAAAGTACGTGTACAATCATTTTCATAATCTTCTCAATGAGTTCAACATATTTTTCCATTCGTCATGCCTATTGTTCACGTGACCCTACTTTATTTATAAAGTTTTTTTTTAATGGCCATTTCGATCCCATTGTTAGGCAAAACCCTCCTCTCCTCCTACAAGTTAAGTTATGTATAAGACAAAACGACACAACATAATATAACCCTAAATAGCGAGGGTGCTTAGCGCGGTACTCGGGCTGAGCCGTTATTAAGTGCCGATTGTTCACGCCACACGATTAATAATGGTTACGCAGTAATCGCCGGGTTAACTGTGTGGGTACGGATTAGGTTCACACGTGGAGATATCGCATATCTAATCTAAATATATATATCTCAAAGTTGACTGACTGACTGACATAGTGATCTATCAACGCACAGCCCAAACCACTGGACGGATCGGGCTGAAATTTGGCATGCAGGTAGATGTTATCACATAGGCATCCGCTAACAAAGCAGTCAAACGCTAAGCATCCTTGCTATTTGAGATGGGGGTTGGTTCATATATTGCTTACATATTTTATACGGTTGAAAGAATTTAAAAAAAGTATCGGTCTACAGTAGTATTGCAAGCAATAGTATATCATAGCGACATTGTAACTGTTTTTCGAAATCAACTATTTATCCAACCCTAGTCTAATGCTAGACTAAAGGCCTCTTCCAAATTAAGGGAGGATTTGCCCAAGCTTCCGTAGCCGCCTCTCATTCCCGTGGGATAGGGAAAATGTTGTGACACTAGTGACAAATCGTATTCTACTCCGCCGTCATCATACGGCCAATATGTCGTATTTATGTCATTTTTTGTAGTTTGATGCCACTCGCTCCATGGCACTTTGCAATCTTGTATAGTTCCTTTTGTAATAATCTATGTCTCGGCACCATAAGTTATGGTTGGCAGGATATACTGGTAATGTTTAATATAAGTAATTATTTAAAAAAAACTTTTAAAACAAGCTTTTATGATCATGAACTAAAAGGTTAAAGTGCTCTTCAAGTCGAGCCCAAACTCGGTGAGGTTGCCATGCCATCAGAAGATGCCATGACCACCTTCCAGCTCCATCATCAAATCAGCTCCATGTCATCAGTGGTTCAAATTTAATTTGCAAGATTTGATTACAGACAGACAGATAACGAAACTAAATAAAAGCTTATAAAAAGAAGGCAAGTGATTTATTTCCCTTCACATAATTTGTCATTCATTTTCAAATGTCAAAAGATAATTATCAAAAAATAAAAGTCGACTGATAAATAATCTTTCAATGAATCAATTCGATATTTTATCGCTTTCAGTATTTATCGCGATCGTAATCAATCAGAACGCATTGGAAATCAGTTAATTTATTATGTGGTTTTATTCAATTTGATGTCAATTGATTTCTGTTTTTGATTTTATTTAATAGTTTTCATGTAGACCTGCTGCATATTTTCAGAAATGTACATTACCATCTCCTTCTGTAGATGTCGTAAAAGATGACTAAAAGAAGATTTAGATCAGGCGGCGGCTGCTTGATAAACTTTGCAGAAATGCATATCCAAAGAGGAATGTCAGGCATTTCAGAAACATTAACCGAATTTTAGTTCCAGTTTCTTTTTTCTTCGCTTCGTACGGTCTCTCTCCAGCTTCACTTCAGTTGCGTAAGATAGTGTATCCCTACCAGTCTGCTCCGATTTTAGATACTTTACTTCTCTTCGGCAACACTATGGCAATATAGACCGTGACGCAAAAAATCCCTTAAACGCAGGTTGGACAAATTGGCGACAAGTGACATGGGATTACTTGTGATGCGAGAATACCCCTAAAACTAAAAAGAAAAGTTTATAAAAACGTAGTTAGACCAGTTGTTCTCTACCGTTCGGAATTTTGGGCTACCAAATTGATAGATGAAAGACGACTGCACGCAGCGGAGATGAGAATGTAAAGGTTGATGAGTGGAGTGACAAGAAAAGAGAAGTATAAAGGTGGCCCCAATTAAGGAATAGCTAAGAAGCAATAGACTACGATGGTATGGACATGTAATGAGGAGGGAGGAAAACCACATTACAAAAAAGATGCTAAATTTGAACATCACTGGACACAGGAACAGAGGACGGCCAAAGAAAAGGCGGATGGAGTACGTTTAGGACGATATAAATAAAAATAATTTGTCTAGTGCCTTGACAATGGAAACGCACCCACGCAAAATACCTTTATATAAATAAGATCCATTCGAATAAATCCTATTTATATAAACGTATATTGCGTGTACTTTTTATTTCGTTACTTGACTTCCAGTATTGAAGACATGCTAGATTTTCAATTGTTTGTTTAGTTCATAAAAGTTGGTGTGTTGTTGCAGATACCACATGAGGCTGCATTCAGAGCAGATCGGCTGGTGAAAATGTTCGGGAGACGAGGGCCGTGCAAGAGCTTCGCCATCAGCGTCATCCAGATCATCACCATCATATGTCAAGGTGCGCATGAGCTATAACTTATTACTTCATGCAAATTACCTAGAAAATCCATTGCAAGCAAATTTTATTCTTTAAATAAAATATAGAAATAACTTCCATCTCCGGAGATGTCACTATATAAATCCCAGGAAACTTCCGTAATAATAACACCTTGGATACTTCACTCTTCTATTTTGGATACTTCACTCTTCTATTTTGGTTGCTTTGCTAGCCTGACGTTACAGATATTTCGTTCAATATACTTAAATCATACAAAAATACCCATATCTCGTTCTATTTTTGTACAACACCATCTATTGCAATGTAGATAAATTATGCCGTTTATATAGTCACCGCGCGCATAGTAATCTATACATATAGAAGCGAAAATCACTCACTCACTCATCACGAAATCTCGAAAAGTACTTAGCCAATGAAGATGAAATTTGGCGGGAAGGTAGATTGTAGCTAGGAGACGTCCGTTAAGTATTTTTTGGAAATTCCATCCCTCAGGGGGTGAAATAGAGGTTGCCAATTTGTATGAATCTTCGTAATTTTAAAAGTGAGACACATGAAATTTTTAATTTATTTTAGTAGTTAGTGGAAAATAATAATGAATTTATTAGATTTCAAAAATGACATCCCTATAGGGGTGAAATAGGGGTTGCAAGTTTATATGAATTTTCGTCATTTTTGAAGCGATACATATGACATTTTTAAATAAGTGGTAAGTAAAAAATAATAATCCTTTAATTGGATTTAAAAAGTTGCATCGCCGGGAGTGCATTTAGGGGTTGCAAATTTATAATATTATGAAACTTCATAGTGATTCAGTGATCAATTGAGTAAGAGACAAATTAATGGTGATAAAGAGATCTGTCGCTGTATTATCAGATTTTCCATGAGCCTAATGACTTTTTTGAATGAGCGTTATGAGGCATAAACTTCTGGATTTTCCAAACATTTATCTAATTCATCTCTTTTAAAAAAAGTTTAACAATCACTCCCACAATACAAAAGGAACACGGCACCCATCAGGCAGACAATCGAACGTTGATAACTAACTTCCAAATTACAAGGAACTTTTCAAATAAAAGCTTCAAAGGGCACGAGCTTAATGAAGACAATATTTTGGAAGTTTGCTAATTGAATTTAAGCTCATATTGAGTGTATCAGATAATTGGTTATTAAATTAGTTGCGGTGGATGGCAATTTCGAAGTTTCGTACTCGATTAATGTGGGGTTTGTTAAGGTTTATTAAATGTATTAACGCTACGATTTCATGTCATTGGGCGTGAAATACCTTTTCGAAGTATTTTTTTTTGTCCAATTTTAGTATCTTATAAACAGATTTCGTAAGTTCATTGTAGAAATCATTGCATCGACATTTTAATTGTATAAAGTCTAAACTCTACAATGTACTAAAATTAAAGTTATGGCAAAAGAAAACTCAGTTCTCAACAACCCTCTTTTGTAGAAGTCGGTTACACTTCTCCAGTTAACCCCCGTAATCTTCATTGAAAATATCGTTACCGCTTAAACAAACGTTTTCGCAGCGGGGGTTAATTTATCCGGGTGTTAAAATATTTTGCGACCGACCCGGTGCGTAAACAACCGGGTGGCAAGAACGAGAGTACAGAATGTGCACTTCATACTGTTATAATCATACGATACTGCAATAATAACATAAAACTATAGTTATGAAAATAGTCGCTTGAAACACTAAAATTTATCAGATATTTGAAAGATTGTATGTGTATGAGCTATCATCTCATACATTTTAGCAAACAATTAATATCTACATAGGTAACAATATTTTAACCTTCTTTTTAACTATATGCACAACTTAGCGATTAAGTAATCTGGGTCAATATGTCAATCAAATAGTGATCTTAGCGTTTAAGTGAAATCAATAAAACTAGTGTGAAGAAATCACTCGACGGGTTTGGTTATATTCTCTTCGGAGTTCCTCCCGCCTAGCTAGCATCCCTTCAGCTTAACTTAGCTTAACTTTCTGTGTGGTTAGCCCATACAGTATGACACCCAAAAAATATTGTTACAAGTGACAACTAATTAGTTACCGGATATGCTAGTAAATACTGTCAAACTTATTATCATGACCTTCTCATCGCCCAGCTTCTATGTATAAAATATTAGGTTTTTTTACTTAGGTACATATACTACTATTGTACCGTTGTTCAAAATAAAGATAAAACTTAGTACCTACATAAATACTTTACTTGGATCAAAACTGGTTTCATATATGGGCCCTATTCAATGGCAATTAATTAGTTACAAAACTAAGGTATCGTAAATGGCTGTCTCAAAAATTTGGAAGTAAAAAGTGGAAATCGAGACGCACAGGTGGTACTTTTTACCATTTTTATGTTTAAAACTAACGTTAAACCACCGGGTGTTATGTACAAATTGTTTGTTACCAAGATAAAAATCAGTACGCGATGTGTGGTCTTCCCGTACTGTATTTAGTTTAACCGGTGGTAAACCAGCGTGTGACGGGCCCGGGTGTTGTGGCTTGTTTGTTACCGTATAAGACGGACATTTTGAACAAATGAAGTGTTATATGTTCGTACTATTTTCATTTTAAACCGGTGATAAACAACCGGGTGTCAAGCCCGGGTGCTATGTATGGCTTGTTTGTTACCGTATAAGACGGACATTTTTGAACAAATGAAGTGTTATCTTTTCGTACTATTTTCATTTTAAACCGGTGATAAACAACCGGGTGTCGGACACGGGTGCTATGTATGGCTTGTTTGTTACCGTATAAGACAGACATTTTGGAACAAATTAAGTGTTATATGTTCGTACTATTTTCATTTTAAACCGGTGATAAACAACCGGGTGTCAAGCCCGGGTGCTATGTATGGCTTGTTTGTTACCGTATAAGACGGACATTTTTGAACAAATGAAGTGTTATCTTTTCGTACTATTTTCATTTTAAACCGGTGATAAACAACCGGGTGTCACGCCCGGGTGCTATGTATAGCTTGTTTGTTACCGTATAAGACGGACATTTTCGAACAGAAGTGTTATCTTTTCGTACTATTTTCATGTCAAACCGGGAGTAAAAAACCGGGTGACGGGCCCGGGTGTTGTGTAAGACTTGTTTTTTACCGTATTAGACAGATATTTTCAAACCAATGAAGTGTTATCTTTTCGTATTGTTTTTATTTAAGCCAGTGGTAAACAACCGGGTGACGGGCCCGGGTGTTATCTTGCTTGTGTGTTGCCGTATTAGACGGACATTTTGAACAATCTAAGTGTTATCTTTTCGTACTGTTTTTATTTAAACCAGTGGTAAACAACCGGGTGACGGGCCCGGGTGTGATGTATGGCTTGATTGTTACCGCATTAGACGGACATTTTGAACAATTCAAGTGTTATCTTTTCGTACTGTTTTTATTTAAACCAGTGGTAAAAAAACTGGGTGATGGGTCCGGAAGTTATGTATGACTTCTTTGTTACCGTATTAGACGGACATTTTGAACAATCCAAGTGTTATCTATTCGTACAGTTTTTATTTAAATCAGTGGCAAACAACCGGGTGACGGGACCGGGTGTTATACGGGGCTTGTTTGTGACTATATTAGACGGATATTTTTAAGATTATTAAGTAGTATACATATAACACTATCTTTATTGTCATGGTTGTTTTAAAGCAGTTAAGGCGCATAGAGTTCGTTCCTCACTTGACACGACTTTTATGTACTCATTACAAAAATTACAATTATCATGTGATACAAATATCCAAAGATAAATAAATGAGTTTTTACTTTTTTTATTTTTTTTGACTACTTAAATACTTCCCACCACTCGATTCCAGTGAAGGAAACAAATCATGATGAAACCTTTTTACTAATTCACTAGTGAGTGATACCTAATGATTTTCATCACCAATGTGATTCCAGACATTGAACTACGTCAGATGCTTTTAGGCACCTCGTAAAATCTGATAATAATGTTATTTTTATCACACTTGAAATGAATGAATGCTTGATTTTACAAAAACTGGCAAAAATTCCAAAATAGGGCTATAAAAAAGGAAATTATCAGAGAAAATTTCATTCAAATAAAGCAAACGGTTTCCTGAAAACGGATTATTGAATTATCACGATTATATTCAATTAAAAAATCTCTAAATTCCGCTTCAGGAACGATTAATGAAACTCGTAGTAATTCGGAATCACACGCTCATTATCATTTATCAGATTAACACTTATGAATCTTATTATAATTAATCGGGGCTGTAATCGTTCATACATACTAGAACGTATTTATCCGTAAAGGGGCAAACAGAGCCCAGGACCGCAAGACTTAAAGGCCACTTTTAGCGTGACGGTGAGTGAGAAGGTGGAAGAAGGAATCGAAATATTGAAAGGTTGCTAACTAGCATCACCTAATAATGTGCAAGAACGTGAAGATTTTCATATCATTTTTGCGAAAAACGGCCTTTTTTGGCATAAATGCTGTAAAAAGCTTTACGTTCTCACTTTAAAATATAAACAGTAGTTCATAAAACAGTTTGAAGGGTTATCTAGAGTTTTATCAAAGCATTTTCTTTTGAAATGATTTATTTCAAATTGGGGCAGTACTGGTGAACCCCGAAAAATTCAGGTAGCCACTTAATATTATAAAATGATGGGCAGACAACGCAACATGTAGTGTCTTCAGTAACAGTCCGCGACATACGGTGACCTTCGCATGACAGTTTGCGACAATCTGCGATGGTCGTCGACCGACGACAGCCACTGTTGCCGACCAGAATCGCGTGCAAACGGTCTCTCGTCTGTTAGAATCTTAAGCTTTGTTATAAAGAATTTTCTTTTCGGACAGTGTAGGGTCTAGGCGAAAAACACTTATTCATAACTTTTTACGTCACGAATCAAAGTGAAAGGTTATTTCTGAAGTTTTACTATCTCGTCGATAGCTCAGTTGGGAGAGCGTGTGCCTGACAAAAGCAATGTTCCTGGTTTAAACCCATAGGGAAATATATTTTTTTTGCATTAATGTTTTTTAGTTTTTTATAACTTATTGTTATTATGTTAAACAAAAAAGGGTAAGATTTTCAGTTTTTACTACGAAAGTTACTTCGTTCCAACCGAGAGATCCACGACACTCACGTTCTTTTTTACACCTGTACTATCAAGCACTCTGAGTTTACACATAAAAAATATATAAATAATTTTATTTTCCAGAAAACAAAAAGTGATTTGTTGGTTGACACAACGATTGCAACAATAAATTTTTCAATAATCGCTTCTACATTTTAAAACCTGAAGCTCATTTTCAAACGTCGCGTTAGGGTGACCGCAAGCATTTTAATCGGGGATCTTTCGAAGTTAATCGCTTAACTCGGGCTTTAAGCAAACAAGACTGAAGCGATACAGCGCGGAGTGACATTTTTAATCAACGCCCGCTCGGTAATGACAGGCGAAACATTGTTTATTAGCCAAGTTTGTAGGAAACAACTTGAGGGTTAATATAATTTTTGCGGTTGACTTTGAGGTCTGAAGTGATTTTTTTTATTTCTTTTTGGGTTCCGTACCCAAGCGGGACCGTATTACTAAGACTCTGTCCGTCTGTCTGTCACCAGGCTGTATTGTATCGTGATAGTTAGACACTTGAAATTTTCACTGATGATGTATTTCTGTTGCCGCTATAAGAACAAGTTCTAAAAAAAAACTTGAGAGGTGTCAAGGGACACCCGGATGGAACGAAGTAAAATATAAATAGGTCTAAATTACATTCAAACTCTTTTCTGCGTTCTAAAATCAAGTTTTTATTATCTTCATAAATTCGAATAAACAAAAAGTGTCGTTACAATTTTTGGTGTTAATTTTTTCCGTCTAGTTCTCTTTCGCAACTCGCGATAAAGAACTTCGTTCCAATAGAATAAAACTAATATTTAAATGGGACTCCCATACGATAAGATATATATAAATAATGATATGGAACCCTTCGCGCGCAAGTCTGGCTCGTAGTAGGCAGTTTTTTTTTTCAAATACTTTGTGTGGGTTTCATTGAAACATAAGTATGTTTCAATTAGAAAAATCTGACAATGAAGCCAACACCTGTGTATACTTTTTAGTCATTAAGACGAGTAGGTGGGAAAATTGTATTATTAAATTTTTTTATTAAATTATTAGGTACAGTCAGATACCAAGATACCTGACCAAGCCCTTTACTTATATATTGAATTTTCTCTTAAACTAAAAATGACATTAACATGAAAATTTATATTCAGACAGATTTTAATTGAGTCTTTCTGAATATAAATTTGCATATTAAGGGGATACCTGAATTTTTCGGGGTCCAGTGCTGCCCCCATTTGAAATAAATCATTTGATAAGATACGGAGACATTATTTAAAATTTTGCCTTGACCAGGCACTAGATAACCCTAACAATTGCGAAAAACGGCCACTTTTGGCGTATGTGCGTAGAGAAGCTTCAAGTTCTCACTTTAAACTGTAAACAGTAGTTTAAGAGAAAATTGAAGATATAAGTAGAGTTCCACTCCGTTTTTATGCATTAACAACCGTGGCACCGTCGCACAGCACGCGTCTGAACAAGTTGAAAACAAACGTCAAAATGAACTACGCAAGTGTGACCACGCAGAGCGAATTGTTAGCGTGCTTAAACCCTTTCATGTATCGCCACCCGCGCGATAACTAACACGAAGTCCGAATAGTCGGGACGATACCCGATAACGGCCAGTCACATTTGCGTGTATCGTGTAATAGCACGAAGCTTCATGACGATAGGCGCAGGTCCGGCCCAAGAATTACAGTACATATTTTTACCAGGAGAGTACCCAATAGCGACATCTATACAAAGTTTGTATAAACTTAGAGTCAATAAGAGAAAACATGTTATTATTTGCGAAGAAAATATTAACGGGACGTTTTATATCCCAAAATAAAATGTTTCGCTAATATTTCCCTCGCAAATAATAACATGTTTTGTGATTGAGACTCAAAGCAAATATCCTGTTGACGATACGTCTTTGAAGAATAATTACGGTGCTCTCCGAATATGCTCGATTGTAATCTGCTGACAAAGATATTCATATATTTTATTGTTATGTTGATATTACTGATTCATTGAAATAAGTAGTCGTTATTGAGGCCTTTGGGTTTAATGTAACTTTTTTTTGCAACTATCATATTAGGTTGTTCAATTACAATTGTCACTTTATATCATTCACTGGAAACAGTGAATAAAAAGCACCATTTTGGTGTTTGAATTTAGAACATTTATCCTCTCCGAATATGCTTCGTTGTAATCTGCTGACAAAGATATTCATATCTTTTATTGTTTATGTTTATATTGTTGATACATTGAAATAGTAGTCGTTATTGAGGTCTTTGGGTTTAATGTAACTTTTTTGCAACTATTATATTAGGCAGGTTGGGTTGTTCAATTAAAATTGTCACTTTATATCATTCACTGGAAACAGTGAATAAAAAGCATTATTTTGATGTTTGAATTTAGAACATTTATGATCTCCGAATATGCTCGATTGTAATCTGCCGACAAAGATATTCATATATTTTATTGTTAGATAGATAGATATATAGATAGATAGATAGATAAAAACTTTATTTGTCTCACTGAGGCACACACATATACATGTTTACACAAATCAACATAAAATCATTGACAATAAGTTTTAGAAATAAGGTGAACCGCAGTGATACAAAAAGGCAATAACTCAGCGTTAAAATTGCTCAGGGAGCAAACACTGATTTTCAGTCATCACCGTCGAGTGAGAGAACATGAGCCTGTCGGAAGAGCTATAAATAAAGATTAGTTATACCTAGCTTTAAACCGCTTTGGATATATTATTAACTACAAAGTGCCGACGTGTTGGAATGAAAAAGTGTGAAAAGAATATGAACGATAAAATACAGAAGTGAGAGAGAGAGAGAAAGTGATAATTACAATTATAACCTACGATTCATAGTGTCCGTCATCTAAGCGACCAATATCTGTTTTTTTTATGTTGTTTGTTATGTTGATATTGCTGATACATTGAAATAAGTAGTCGTTATTGAGGCCTTTGGGTTTAATGTAACTTTTTTTGCAACTTTCATATTAAGCAGGTTGGGTTGTTTAATTAAAATTGTAAATTTATACCATTCCTCCTCTAAAAAGTTTATTTTATTCACTGAAAACAGTGAATAAATACAAAGCACTATTTTGGTGTTTGGATTTAGAACATTTACTCTTATTTTCAGTAATTGTTTTATTTTTAAACTGCATTTTCATTAATTTCATCTTCTTTTTGTGTGTCTAATGTTTATTTTCGCTACAATCTTTGTTTTTTCGTAGTCATGGTATAAAGTATAGTATGCAACTCTTGAATAAAACGGATTTAATCGAGGGCCATGAATCACTCGCGTCGCTCAGAATTCTAACACTTGAATCACTCGCTCGTGTTTCAATCATTGTGAATCACTCCCTATGGTCGTGATTCAGTATTGAGAATCCTTTAATTGCTCGTAATTCATCTATGCCCTTAATTTCAATCTGTCTTTTATTCTCTGATTGCTTGATAATGATATACTATTTTTTTGGATATACTATAAAATTTGTGTATTAAGGAAGCATCATATATATTTCGTGGTAACACTTAGGTTTGCTTTTTTTGTTACGTTCACATACAAATATTATTTTTGTTTCAAACAAAGTTAATCAAAAATATTGCAAATGAAGCTATTCAGTTAAAAATGCCTTTTTAAATAGAAATATTATTAGTATTCAGCGTATTGTAAATTCGCAAGCAAAGCCACACCGGGCGTGGTCCGCACTTGGATTGGTGACCACAAGTGGCATGAAAATTTCTCGAGCTCCTTCGTGCTTCGGAAGGCACGAATAAGCCATTGGTACCGACTGTCATCATTGTATGGCAGTCGTCAAGCTATGTCAGATACCTTTAGGCAGCTTGAAAAATCTGACACTAGTATTGGTCATTTCCATACACAAAAAGAAAGATCTATATAAATCAAGTTTGTTGCATGGAAGCCCCACTTAATGACTTATTTTATTCTGTTTTTAGCGTGTTTTGTTACAGCGGCAACATAAATACATAATCTGTGAAAATTTTAACTATTTAGCTATCACTGTTCATGAGACACAGCATGGTGACAGACAGACGGACGGGCGGACGGACAGCGGAGTTTTAGTAGTAGGATCCCGTCTTTACCCTTTTTGGTACGGACCCTAAAAAGGAATCGAAACAGCTTGGTAGCCACCTCGTCTATGAAATGATTAATACGTATTTTCGTCTACTTTCTCGATCGGCTTCTACAATTTGCTTGAAAGAGAAGCAATAGGTACGTTCTAAGATCATTTTTTCTCCCAGACCATCATTGAAGAAAGAAGTTTCAAGTAATCTAAGAAATCGTCCTATTTGTCCTTTCTTTAAGGTTATCATACTGAAGCTCGCGCCGCCATTGTCGGACAATTTAAAATTCAATTTATTCAAATTAAATTCCCAATTCGTTGTATCGTCATTACGCTTACATTGGTATTCCGTGGATCCCTTAATCGTACCTGCGTGAGCTCGTTTTTAATGAAACACTACACTGTTTGTATAATGAGGCTGTGTTTATGAAAATGGTCGTATTATTTCAAAGCCTTATGAAAATGTGCGTATTTGTTTTATTTAAATGCGGTGTGTTTGTTAGACAACCTTTTTATTATCTTTTATTTAGTTTCACCTGTCCCGTTGTCTGTCGGTCTGTCTGTCTGTAATCAAATCTTGCAAGTTAAATTTGACCCACTTCCCGATTTCCGATTGAGCTGAAATTTTGCATGCATACGTATATCACGTGCCAATGCGGTATTCTGATGACATGGAGCTGATCTGATGATGGAGCTGGACGATGGTCATAGGAACTCTTTACTGAAACGACTTAGCCCAATAGAAATTGGGCTCGTTTGATTCGTCTTGAGGATCACTTTAGCTAAAAGCTTAATCTATTTTTTTTTTAAATATTGACTTGTTTAGATTTTGGTTGATTTCAAGTTCAGTCTCACTAGAACTGTATTCTCAGTCCACGTAACTAACTAACTTAAATATCAGTATAATTGTAAGGTGGACGTTTTTGGAGAAAATGCTGCAGTACAGTCTGTTACCGCTTTTTCTGTACTTGAGCTTAGGAGGCGGCAGTAAACTTAGTTGTAAGTTAATGATCTGACGTCAACAACTAACTATTAAGAAATTGAAAGAAAAAAGAAATGAAAATTATCAAGTGATATAAATATCCAAAGATAAATAAATGATTTTTGATTTGTTCTTTTTTTTTGAGTATACCATACAGGGTTGCCTTTTACCCACCACTGAAATTTTTGGAGCCAATTCTGTCCACGATTATGAACTATTTTCTTTAAAAAAGTTTTTGAAATCTTTAAATTTTTCGTCCGTAGTTTGTATGAGAATACAAAATCCGTTTAGCCGACCGCTGATTTGTATGGAAAGGCGATTTTATTCTTTGTTTTTTGCTAAGGGGATATTGGAATTTTTCAGGGTAAATTGCTGCCCCCATGTGAAATAAATTATTTGAAAGAAAGCGGAGATATCATTTAAAATATTTGATCAAGCTCTAGATTACTCTTCAAACTATTTTATAAACTACTGTTTACAGTTTAAAAAGAGATCGAGAAGCTTTTCTACGCACATAAGCCAAAAGTGGTAGTTTTTCGCAAACGTGCGTCCTTCACTTCACGTTCTTACTTTAAACTGTAAACAGTAGCTCATCAAATAATATAGTTTGAAAGGTTATCTAGGCCTTAATCAAGACAATATTTAATTTTTTTTTATACATATATATATATATTTTTAAATTGCTGAATTTATTTTGTTAAAGTAAGCGAGTCCTGGTGACCCGTAATTACAGGTTCTTCGGAAACCTAGCATGGGCACCAGTCCTCCAAAATCATTTAAGTTAGTATCATGTATATTAGTTGAATAAGTTTTTATTTCTTGGGTATTTTGTATAAAACTGTAATGTAATGTAATGAAGGAAAATAAAAACATTTTATTATATTATTATTAATATTTTAAATGATACCTCCGTTTCCTTTCAAATGTGTGAATGCTACCCCAACTCTAGACCCCGAAAATTAATGTATCCTTAAGTTTGTAACTGATATTTTTCCATGGACTTAGATGTTTTTAATGCTTTTTCCGTCCCTTGCCTCTGCAAGCCAGTTATATATTTTACGAAATTTTTATACCAGGAATGTGAATTTCGGGATTAAGACTTTCTTATGTCCTTTCCTTAGTCTCAAACTATTTACGAGGTTTAAGCGTAAAGAGGTTACAATAGTATTTTATGCAACAGTTGTATAAGGAGGGTTAAAAATGCGAGTGGCAAATTGACGCCATCGATCATTTTTTAACCCTCCTTATACAACTGTTGCATTGCATATAATACTTTTTCTACGACTACATTTACTAAAATAAATACAAAAATAAACAAAGAAAAGTACGAAATACTACCATATGCTTGCTAGATACTAGGTATCTATGGAAGACTTAATTTTTTTTATTGACGTATTCCTAGTGACAAAACTGCCATTTTTGAAACATGGAGTCACTTAAACGACTGTTTTTATACAAAAAACCGTTTGTTCAGTGACTCCACGTTTAAAAAATGGCACCATATGTTAAAATAACGATTTTATTATGTTGGCAGTATGGGAGATCTAAAGAAAAAAAGTTATAGGTCTATGGCTAGGAGTATCGTTTTGGCGAAATAACGACACATGTGCTATTATATTAGGAATAGACTATAGACTTTTCTGAAATCATATAATCTATGTTCTTATATTAGTGTTCGGGACCATTTAAAAGACAAATAACAGTACAGGAGTAGAAAAACACATATACAAACTCACTTTCGCATTTATAATATTAGTTGGAACGGGATCATCATCATCATCCGAGCGTATTCCCGGTTGCATCCTCAGCAGTAACGCTTCAGAGCCCGGGGTCCGCTACCTAACCAGGGAGATTTGACGAGGTTACCGGTTCTTACACAGAGCAACTGCCGTCTGACCTCCGCAACCCAAAGGGCAAACCAAGAACCAATTCTTGGAAAGTTCGATGATCACACGCTAGGTGGCGTTCGGGTTTTTTTTTACGTGCCTTCCGAAACACGGAATCATCTTTCTTTTCGGATCATCAGGTGATTTAAGCCTGCAATATCCTATCCAGACTGGAAACAACTTTTCACAAAGTATGCTTCCCAGTGGGAATCGAACCCATGACCCTTACGACCCCTCCGGGTCATAAGGCGAACGCCTTGACCACTGGACCACGGAGGCAGTCGTTGGAACGGGATAAGGATTATAATATACTATTTATAACACATTACATTATCATAAAACGTGGAAGGGAAGGTAAACCACGGGCTATACTAGATCACTATAGTATAATGAAATTAAAATAACAACCAAATAATAAAAAAAATTTCGACTTTTTCATACATATTGCCCGAGCGGCTGCAACCTTTTGTATGGAAACGCCGAATTTTTTTTTTATGTTTTGGCTTACATCTTGATTTCATTATATATCTATAGATTATAGTTATCTAATATAGCCGTGGTTCGATTTATTACGGGTATGTTGTATTTTTTTACATTCCGGCTACATTCACCGAATAATTTAGGTTTCAGACTTTTTTTTAAATAGTACTTACTCGGTAACAGACCTCTTTTTTTTTAAAGTTCCTCACTACTATTCCTTTCTGTCAACAGTCCTGACTGAGGAGCCTCGCTTCGCTGAGCCGATCCCCAACGTCACCGTCGCACTGGGCAGAGATGCCAGTCTGCCGTGCGTGGTTGAGCATCTCGGGACTTACAAGGTATGTACATAGGGCGCACTATAAGTTTCCGGAACTGGCCACTTACATAAACAATATTTAAAAATTTATTGCAACATTTGAAAATAGAACTCTTTGGCTGTAGAATGCAGTTTGTTTCATCTGACTGTCTTTTGTTTTTACCTTGTGGCGCCATTTAAAAAATTGTGTGTCTGCATCAACATGGATTTAACTCGGGAAAATTTTCGTAGTATGATTTTCTACGATTTTAAGTGTAATTTGACAGCTCAACAGAGCATCGCTCGGCTTGAAACAGCTTTTGGTAATGAAGCACCATGCAAGACAACTGTTTATAGCTGGTTTGCAGAATTCAAGCGTGGTCGTATCAATCTCAGTGACGAATCTCGCGATGGTCGGCCGTCCACCGCTGTGACCAACAAAAACATCGATGCTGTGCGCCGTATGATTGAAACAGACAGGCATGTGACCTACCATGAAATTCGCGCATCCTTAGAAATAGGCATGAGTCAAATACAATTAATCCTACACAAACATTTGGATGTGAGAAAGCTGTGCTCGCGGTGGATCCCACACAACTTGACCGAGGCTCAAAAAACGGACCGCGTCACTTGGTGCAGTGCCATGCTTACCAGATTCAACGAAGGTGCGTCAAATTTGGTGTGGGACATAGTAACAGGTGACGAAACATGGATTTGTTGCTACGATCCCAAAACAAAGCAGCAATCGAGCGTATGGGTCTTTCAAGATGAGCCGAAACCAACCAAAGTGGCGCGCGTGAAAAGTGCATCTAAGCGGATGATTGCTTCTTTTTTTAATAAAACTGGACACGTGGCTACTGTTGCTTTAGAGAATCGTCGTACAGTGAATAGTGACTGGTACACGACCATTTGTTTGCCTGAAATTTTTGGCGAACTCCGTAAAAATAACCGTAAACGCCGTATCATCCTGCACCACGACAATGCTAGTTCTCACACGGCCAGACAGACAAACGACTTTTTGAAGGCGAAAAATGTAGAACTCATGAGTCATCCTGCATACAGTCCCGACCTGGCACCTTGTGACTTTTTTCTGTTCCCAAAAATTAAGAACCAATTACGCGGTCAACGATTTTCATCACCAGAAGAGGCTGTCGAGGAGTATGAAAAACACGTTTCAGAGGTCACCACAGAGGAGTGGCACAAAAGTTTTCAAAACTGGTTTCATCGAATGAAAAAGTGCATAGACGCCAAGGGAGATTATTTTGAAAAACAATAAATTAATTTTGTACCTTTAATAGTATTTTTTCATATTCATTCCGGAAACTTATAGTGCGCCCCACGTAATACTAAATCAAAACCTATTTATTTTGATTCAAATGTTTATTCAGTAATTAGACCTTTACAGGCACTTTTACACGTCAATAAGTATAATTTATGTTACGTGTAAAGTATATTATAATTTAATTTATTTTTAAAGAAAAGCTACCGTAACGACCGCTGCTGAGAAGAAACGCCGAAAGAAACTCATTTTCACAGTTTTGGTCGCCTACTCGCCAGAAGGGCTTTGTCGTATTATTATAATTGTCTTTTAATTAATAAATACTTATAATATAATACAATGTTCACACATTATAACATGTAATGCTTGCGAACAAGTAAACAAACATAAATTGCGTAATAAAAAATATTAAGTATTCAAAAAAAAAGCGAAGCCGAGCTGACCAGTCCCTCCCGGCAGCACCCGTTCACGAGTTGACGCACGGATCAGCCATCGTTAAACTCAACCATATTAGAGGGAATCCAACGACCCGACCAGCGACGCCACCACCTTTGTAATTAAAAATGTAACTCTCGACTCGATAAGAAGAATGAAAAACGTGTCATGATTTGTTGTATAAAGATATCACTTTTTTACTTTATGGTTACCTATAGATGTATGCGGATGGGGAGTTGATAATCTCTCTTTTTTTGAAGTCGATTGAAAAACTTAAGAAACCCCTTACCCTAAACTTTTCCAAACAATCGTATTCTACGTTTTTTTTTAAACGAAATTGCAATTATCTAGGTTTATAATTGGTTTCCGACTGTAAAATTGTGAACTGGAAAGAAAATATAAGGGTGTAGAAGTTTACCATACTGATGGTCAAATATGATATTATACATTATATTCTTTTTTCTGTAAATCACAATTTTACTACCCCATATCCGACATGTCGTTTCAAAATAAAACATAGACTACGTTTGTATGGGAAAGTCTGATTCTAGCCAGGGTAAGGGTTTTAACGACCTGGCTGTGCGATATTAACATTTTGGTACTACCAAAAAAAATTTTACATTATCATTTTTTTATTATTGCAACATTTTAAACGGCAATCGTGAAAAGCTCAATGAATGCACGTGTGAGAGGATAACGATCGCTGCAGCCTCCGCCGGGCTCCGGGGAAATCGCGCCGCCAACCGATTTTATTCACTTTTCAAGATTAATAGCAAACGAGCTTCCAATCAGATTACTTTCAACATATTATGCGGAATTTAAATACGGTATTCATTTTCACGTTTGAGTATGTATATTTAAATAAAATTTATGTATTAAATGTTAAATAATTATATACAGACAGACAGGTTTAAGCCGTGTGGTTTCCAGCAGAGAAGAATAGGGCCACTCCAAGTCCTCCCTTGGATGTCGTAGAAGGTGACTTAGGAAATTCAAGTTAAACAAAGCTTATAAATATCAATGAGACCTCTCCAATCCGTCTGGCCAGCAAGGAGAGTGTAGGCCAAGTCCTCTGGCTGCTCAGGTCATGTATGGCTCTGGTAGTACAGAGAGGGTCGTGCTCTTGCAGTGGAGACTAAAAGACTTGATGAAAAAAAAACACTGCATAGATTAAGCTAGCAAGTAAGTTCAAGACTTGTGTTTTAGGATACTAACTCAAAGATAGCATATTTTATAACAAAATACATATGTAGATAAACATCCAAGACCCAGGTCAATCTGAAAAAAATCATTTTCCATCTTGACCTGACCGGGGATCGAACCCGGGACCTCCGGTATGACAGCGTGGCATGATGATCACTACGCGATAGAGGTCATCAAAATGTGTGAGAATTTTTATAATGTCACATATTGTAAATGCTTTTACAGGGAATATATACGTAAGTTTTAAGTACTGTGATTTGTTATTTTATATTTATGACAATGTAACATGTTTTTCTTACAATGCCAGTAGACAAAAAAAAATATGTCAATACAAATATCTTTTTGCCACTGAAATTGTAAAGACGAGCATAGATAGATATATTATATAAGCAAGATAAATATATTGAGATAAGTAATGCCTCAATAAAACTTTTATTTTATGTACTCCCTGTATAAATTTTCCGTTAAATTAAATTGGAAAATAATAAATAAGAATATTTTTAACAAAATCAGAATTCAATAATTAAATAGGTACATTTTTTCATTTTAAAAACGCAAGTACCCGAAGATTTTTTTTTCAAAAGCATTGAATATAAACAAAATTTATTCATCATTGCTACGGTAAACAGAGGTAAACAAAGTGAGCAAAGAGATGCACAATATTTCATATTCACAATTCAGACGCAGGCACAAGATTAATGAGAGGCCGTGTGAGCTCTGCGGGATTTCCCGAGGGTGCGCGATTGATTCCCGAGTCAGAGTAACGATGCAGGTGGAGATAGTTTACTCAGTATTAGACACAGTTACATGGATGTATGGATATTTGCACCGATCTCACGCCAAAACGAATGAACGCATTGAAACGAAAGTACTTTTTCACTAAGCAAGCTTACATGAATTTATCGGGGTCCAGTGCCGCCCGGGTTCGAACCTCCAGTGTGACAGCCTGGCGTGTTAGCCACTAGGCCACAGAGGTCATTTAAGATCGTCTAGATGTGAAAGCGGATCAAATATCCAGACATCATTACAAACGTTTACATTTGATTGGATATAGTAGCTGTCTAATATTGAGTAAACTATTTGCACCTTCATTGTTACCAATCGAGCTTACCTTCGAGAAATCCCGCGGAACTCACATAGCCTCTCATTCAGAGGATACATGAATATATCGGGGTCTAGTGCTGCCCCCATTTGAAATAAATTATTTTAAAGGAAACGGAGATATCATTTAAAATTTTGTCTTGATCTAGCTTACTCTTCAAACTATTTTATGAACTACCTGTTTATATTTTAAAGAAAGAACGTCAAGCTTTTCTACGCACATTAGTCAAAAGTGGCCGTTTTTCACAAATGTGCGTAAATAATCTTTACGTTCTATCTTTAAACTATGAACAGAACTTCATAAAATAGTGTAAAAGGTTATCTAGGGCTTGGTAAAGACAAAATTTTAGGGCAGTGGCAGCACTGGACTCCACAAATTCATGTATCCCCTTAAGACCATTCGATCCTAACTCCTACAATGAGTTATATGTATGGAGTAAGTACTTACAAAGCTTAGATGAATTGATGACCGGTGGTCGCCAACCGGTCCAGCAAGGCACACCTGCGTCCTCGTCCTTCGTCTTCCAGAATGGCATTGTCACTTGTTACGCGACAATCGTGAGGTAATAGTTCAACTTAATAACAGAGTAAAGCAGAATAGATTTTAGCCCTCAAAAAGCAGCATCTCCTCTTTAAAAAATATCGGAGATCGCAAAAGTCGAGCGAATTAATGAGAGTTTGAAATAAGATATTTGGTGATGCGGCGATTCGATTCTCTTTTCCAGGTACCCTCTCTTTCGCGTAAAATTTTTACTTCTAATTTTACTTCGCCGAAGCTTAATGGTCTAAACTTGTAATTTCAAATTGTCGTTTAGCCAAATTAATATTTTAGTACACTAATAGTTTAGCCTATCAATTGTTAGCCCTCATTTTATAATCTCTAATGTTACATGGACTTAAATCGATTGGCATTCATATCTTTAGAAGTAACGATAACTTTGTATATATTATCAAATGATTTTAAATAATTATAACTTAGAAAGACTGTTAGGGCAATGAAATAGGTAGGTTAAGATAATTTTTTTATCACCACCCGAAAAGACTGTTAGGGCAGACAAATAGGTAGGTTTAGGTTATTTTTATGACCACCTGGAAAGCCTGTTAGAGCAGAAAAATAGGAAGGTTTAGGTTATTTTTTTATGGCCACCCAAAAAGACTGTTAGGGGAAAAAAAAGTAAAGTTAAGGTGTTTTTTTATGACTACCCGAAAAATCTGTTAGGGCAGCAAAGCGATAAGGCGTAACAGTTTCGTGTATTTTCGTTTTTTGAGAAATATTAATTACTAGCTGCGCCCGGCGATGTTACCCCTGGAAAAAGACGTCTACTTGTTAATCCAGGGTGTGAGCTTCCTGCATACCAAACTTTATCAAAATTGGTCGAAAAAATAACAAATATATACACACACACTCTCAAACTTTCGCCTTTATAATATTAATGTCATAGTACGGAGCCCCTCGTGCGGGCGTCCGACTCTCGCTTGGCCGGTTTTATTCTACGTTCTCGCCCACCATCACGGTGGCCATTGGATCTTGCGGCCCTGGGCTCTGTCTGTTTAGAGCAAGTCCCAAAGTTTTTTTTTAATGTTTTTAGAGTTCTGAGAGTAAGTGATCACCGCTGCCCATGGACTACTGCAACACCAGGGGTGTAACAGAAGCATCACCGGCCTTTCAGGAAGATATAGACTCATCTTTTAAAGGTTTTAATGTCGTATGGGTCCGGGAATACTGCTGCAGGAAATTGATTCCACAGGTCGGTCATATGTAGTAAAAAGTTCCTTTTTAAAACGTACGGTGGTTGATTGCCAACTATCCAAGTGGTGTGGATGAAATTTTAATTTTAGGCTGGTGGTGCCGTGGTGAAATTTTGCAGCAGGTATTAAGTCGAACAATTCTTCAGAGCATTCCCCGTGATAAATGCGATAAAAAATGCACAAGGATGCAACATCCCTACGTAGAGCCAGAGATCAAGACGGCCGAAGAAAGTCACATCGTCGATTATACGAGTTGCGCGATTTTGAATACAGTCAAAAGGAAGAAATTGGTATTTACGAGTAGGTGCCCCGGCCCGGAGACGAGAGCAATATACCATAAGCGGCCTAAATCGTGCTTTATACAGTTGAAGTACTCTGTCTCCCCATTAGGGATAAAGACGTGTTTTTTTCGACGAGGTTTTTATTACTTTAAAAGTCTGTTAACTTATAATAATGTTATCATAATCCTACTCAATAAACTGACCATCTTTACAACCGAACCCTTAATTAACTCGACAAATACTATCCTATCTAACTCAGCCAAATTACTCAGGAGTTATTATTCAAAAGTAACAAATTAGCCGAAATAACCCTTTCAATTACGTGCTCGAAAATTGTTAGCTACTCCGTATTTACGAGCCGAGTCGAGATAATAGAAGTCGTAAAATAAAATAAATAATTTGGAAGCCTCCTTTCATGAATAAGTTAATTGTTACACTGCAAGTCTTAGTCATAAATGTCGAGAATACAGAAATATAAAACATATACCTTACGTTGTATTCATCCTGAAGGTTGACTGATAGAGATTAGCTTAAGTCCGCCCTGTCAGGCCTGTGTCACTCCCCGTTTAGGTATCGAAAATATACCTACATTATTTCTACGCGCGTGACGACCACTTCGAAAGGAAAAATTCACTTACGTGTTTCCTTTGATTAGAGTAATAAGAATAAAATTGGCTTGCAATGGATGTCTAGGTATCTAAACGAAGAGGTGAGAAGTTCTGACGCGAGCTAAATTAAACCATAGCGCTAACCACATTAAATAAATATTCCTTTGATTTTTTCTGAGTAAGACTTCTGTACGAGGGTACTAGTACTTATTTTGTGGCCCTGTTCCATTTAGTATTGGTAAATTAAGTCTTAAATAAATAAAAGTAAATTTTTTTATTATTTGTACATGTATGACACACCGAGTTAAGTCTTTAAAACCAACAAACAATTAAAATCTATTGAATCTGACACTCAAGATGTTAAGTAATCAAATGTGGCTTTTATAAAATAATCGTAGATAAAAAAAACACGGATTACATTCATCACAACTTAATACTTTTAATTTAATTAATTATCATCACAATGCGAATTTTTCTTAGCTAAGCTTCTTTGGAATAGGATATGACTTTGACTACATTCATATGGCTCACGTGATGGAAAATGCGGCATATACTAACTAGCAATCGCCTATTAACTTGATTCGAATTTTCTCCCATTCCCTCGATTAGCGTTTACAATCTGCGCGAAAAAGAAGCAGTTGTTACATTCAAAGTTTTTTCTTTTCGCCTAAGCAAGCTATAAAAGTTTTTTTTTTCTTTAAATTTAACCTGAGAATTCTCACCTAAGCCAAATATCGCTTGGTTTCTTTTCTACACTGTCGACACGTGTGTGTCGGTGGTCGTTACCCTGCCCTCTTTCCACCCCCACTAAATTGCTGTAGGGGCGGAATATGACAGTTCGCTCCCGTAGATGGATGGCAGGGAAGCGGGGCCGCGTAATTGTTGAAATAAAACGGTTTGCGAAACAATAGTGGCAATCTAATCATAAACGGATCTTGAGGATGGTTTGCGGGTAAGTATTTTATTTTTATTTTTTTCAAAAGTTCCTCTATCTTAGCGCTTTGTAGCGATTACTAAGGTGTTGATGAAACCCATTGGATCTGGTTGATCCATCACCGTCTATAGGAGTGGATAATAAATAATTGTTTGAATTACGCAGAGCATTTACACTATATTTTTTCAAAACTAAAAACAAACTTCACTCCTAAACTACCCTTCCTATTTTGATAAATTTCATATGGGACCACATGATAAGCATACCCTTTCAAATAAAAGAAAAAGTTTCGAAATCGGTCCAGGCGTGATCACACATGAAAAAAAAACATAAAAGGTTGTAACGACTTGATAATCTCTTCCTATTTGGGAAGAGAAGGAAGTAATATTGAATCTACACGTCCAGTTAGTACGTGATATGTTATTATCAAAATTATGTATTTGCTTTTTAATTAAATATATAGGTATTATATTATATCCTAGTGCGCTTTACGTACGACCATAAGGATGCTGTATATGCTTTCTCAGTGACCTGTTCAACTGTGCTGCTTTTTACCTCAGGGTGCACTATCCCGTTTCTAATGAATTCTTCTCCAAATAAATTATGCAACAATGCACCCAATGCCAATTAAATATTAAACAAATAACACTGATTGAGCTAGCCCCAAAGTATGTTCGAAACTTGTGTTATGGGATACTAACTCAACGATACTATATTTTATAAAAAATACAAATATAGATAAACATCCAAGACCCAGGACAATTTGAAAAAGGACATTTTCCAACTTGCCCTGTCCGGGGATCGAACCCGGGACCTCTGGGTGGCGGACTAGCATGGTGATCACTACGCCACGGAGGTCGTCAAAAATGACGAAGACTATGTAAAAACTCTACTCTAAAAATACTTGAATATTTTGAGGTTAAGGGCTCCCCAATTTGAAATAAATCATTTGAAAGGAAACGGAGATATCATTTAAAAAATTTGTCTTCATTAGACCCTAGATAAACCTTCAAACTATTTCATGAACTACTGTCTACAATTTAAAGTGAGAACGTGAAGCTTCTCTACACACATTAGCGAAAAAAGGCCACTTTTAGCTAATGTGCGAAGAAAAGCTTAAAAGCTAATCATTTCAGTCGCATAACGTCCACTGCTGATGATTTCACTGATTTCCAAAATGACCGATCTAGAGCGGCCTGCATCCAGCGCTTTCCAGCGACCTTATTCAGGTCGTCAGACCACCTTGTGGGTGGGTGTCCTACGCGTCGCCATTCGAGAACCTTTTTGCCCCATCGGCCATCGGTTCGTCGCGCTATGTGTCCCGCCCATTGCCACTTCAACGAACTAATCCGCTGGGCTATGTCAGTGGCTTTTGTTCTCCTACGAATTTCCTTATTTCTGATTCGATCACGTAGGGAAACACCGAGCATAGCCCTCTCCATAGCGCGTTGAGTCACCTTGAGCCTTCTTATGAGACATAGTAAGGGACCTAATTAAAAGCTAAAATCTGTCTGTAAAGACGTGATAGTATGTTTAAATGTATAAAAGAATAAATAATTTTATTGAATGTTCATAAAAAAAATATTGACATCATTTTACAAGAACTGACGGAATCAAAGCTTTTGATCACATTTATCGCAAGTTACGGCCTGCCAATTAACTTATTCATGAAAGCTGTTATTTACCGTAAATGCCGCTAATTATTCCGCGTGGCATTAGGCGCAAATTCACAAATTTTGTAACTAGATCAATACAGCGCCTGTGGGAGTCATTACATCCATAATTGAGTTTTAGTTGCAATATTTCGATATGTTTTTAGCCCCCCGCAAAAAAGAGGGGTGTTGTTAATTTTACAAAAGTTAATATAATTACTAACTTAACAGATACCTAACGCCATAGAAACTGTTGAAGGGCCCGTAAATAGGCAAAACTGGAGCTGCGGGTAGGCGCACAGATGGCAGCACACGACTAGGAAAAAATTGACAAAGAAAATGTTGAATATGCTTTGAAAATATTTATTTCACTTTTTATAAGTCAAATTAATGATAAAGAGTACTAATTTATTTAAATTATAGTAATAAAAGATTTTAATGATACTTATATATAATAATACTTATTATAGCGCCATCTAGTGATAAGGTAGATAAATAATTATGTTTATAAGGCGATAGGTATGCATGGTTTGACGCTAATGTCTGTGGCATTGTAGCTTATGATTGGAAGAACCGACTTCGATGCAGTTTTTTCACGTGAAATCAAGTTCCCTTGCGGTGATTCTCAGCTTTGTTTGATGAGAATCGGTTCAGCCGTTTTAAAGATATTGGGGGTCAACACTTAAAAGTCGGGTTTTTTTTATTTTTCATGGCAAACAATAGATGGCTCTACAGATATGTAGTTCTGCCACTCCTCACTAGATGGTGTCTTCGAGAAAGTTTTTTAAATTTTTCTGGCAAATAAACCTTATTGCAGTTGAATATAATAGAAATGGGACATTTGTACTTGACAACTCTCAGGTATACAGTTGATGGCCTAATGCGTGATGGCAGTAGTTAATAGTTAATTAAGGCCCAGTTAGACGAAGCAAGTTTCTTGCCTGTTTAAAAGAAAAGTCAGCCATACAAATCATTTATTGCTGCAGTAAAATGGTATGTAACAGGAAAAAAAATTGCACCGTCTAAATGAGCCTTTACATACCTTTCATTATTTACCAACATAATTATTGTTTACAAAATACCAAAGTGCTACGCCATATTTCGATGTGCTACGCCGTAGATTGAAAAGCTACGCCGTAGACCAAAGTTCTACATCAAACAACTTTTGCGCAAATTGATTGCATTTAAAAGGTATATTTTTCAAGTGATTTCATAGAAATGTGATTAAAATCGGTGGTGTAGTTTGGGAGTCAAGTCGGTTTTAAGTTTTGAAAAATTAAACATTACGCTATGATTAACATGTACCTTAGATCTATGGTAAAAATCCTAAGGAGGCAAACTGGCAGCTGCTTTGTATTAGTTTTAGTAAAACTGGAATTACATTTAATCAGAATATGTAAATCTCTTAGCCCCATCTCAAAAAATCCCGCACACAATCACAGGGAGTGGAGGATGCTTGAAAAACAGCGTTACCTCGGACTCCGGTCCGGGGTAACACAAGCTGAGGTATCCCTTTGCCTACTCGCAAAGTTTTTTCAAACTATTTTTACTTTAGTAACTTAGAGTAAAGCAGTAAATGATATTTTCTTTCTTTCTTTTAAAGCAGCCCTAGTCTCACAAATTACTGTACCTACTGTTTGTATTTCCAACACATTCCAAAAAAACCTCACACGAGTCAGAGTTACGGGGGCAAATAAAAATAACCCCGAGCTATAAAAATAACTCTCAAAAAGTTATTAGGTTCGGCTGAAAGGGCATCATTGAGAATCAATTTAACAGCGACGAGTGAAATATAGGGCGTTCCTGAGGGACTCTAATCAAATACACCTTACTTTTTACAGTCGGATTATATTTCCTCTAAGTGATTTTGGCGGAGCTTAGGGAGCTGGTGTTGGTCTTTTTTATCGTCGATTTTTATTATATTTCTAAAAGTTAGTGTTTCCATGACACTATCAACCATCGTACGTTTTAAAAGGAACTTTTTACCACGTAGGACCGAACTGTGTAATCAACTTCCTGCAGCAGTGTTCCCGGACAGATACGACATTGAAACCTTCATAAAACGAGTCTATATCTTCCTGAAAGGCCGGCAACGCTTCTGTTACACCCTGGTGTTGCAGTTGTCCATGGGTAGCGGTGATCACTTACCATCAGGTGAGGTGACCCGCTTGTTCGTTTGCCGCCCATGAAAAACGAAAACATTTTATTTTATTTTATTTATTGGCGCACAAAACGGTCTTAAAACACAACTTAATAAAACTAATCTTAAAATAGAAACATGACTTGTTGAAAAACAAAAAAAAACT
Organism: Acrobasis suavella; assembly: GCA_943193695.1. NCBI lineage: Eukaryota > Metazoa > Arthropoda > Insecta > Lepidoptera > Pyralidae > Acrobasis > Acrobasis suavella. The sequence goes on from OW971934.1 coordinate 24,717,824, forward strand.
AGATAGAAGACACGCGTTGTAACAACTAATAAAGTTTTGTATTTTACAATACATTTTAATGAAGTTTTCAAGTGTGTTTCAATATTAATTATTTTTTAATATCAAAGAAAAATCTAAATAACTGGTTAAGTGCGAGTCGGTCTCGCGCAAGAAGGGTTCCGTACCATATCTATAAAATATCACGTTTGTTGTATGGGGGCCACTTTAATATTTATTTTACTCTGTTTTTAGTATTTTTGTTATAGCGGCAATATAAACCTACATTACCACTGACTCACTCACTGATTGACATGTAGTTTGGTTTGTTCCCGGATGACAGGTGTCATAAACGATATACCATCATATAGAGGGTGCTCCAGTGAGTACCAGAAAAGTCTGACATTTCAAGATCTGCGGAAACCTCATGTGGAAGGTGTACGGCCTGCAAAAACGGTTGGGGTTAGGGGCGTGATTTTTTTCCCAAAATGTAGGAGGTTGTGAGCAATTTGACGACTGTTATTTGTTTTTTGATTTTTTTCAAAATCCAAGATGGCCGCCATACATGGACAATTCCCCTCCATACAAATTTCATACAAAAGTGTCCCCTAAGTATCTAGGCGTAGCCAGAGGCCTATTTCCGAAGGCACAGGCCTCCGCGAGGCCGCAGGCCGACTGATGCGAGCCCGCAGGGCGAGCTGCGTGGCAAAGCCGTAGGCCGAGCCACTCCCACCAAGCCCTGCGTTGTTTTTTTTTTAATTTTTGGAAATCCAAGATGGCGCCGTAAGTCAACTGCCTCCGATTTGGCTGAAAATCGATATCTATATATATTTTGAGCCGAAAAATCTAAATATCATATTTTTTTGGAATCCAAGATGGCGTCTAGACTTTAAAAATTTAAAATTATTACGTTCATTACGACTCAAAGGGACGTCGAAGGGGTCTGAAATTTTGTATCCTGGGTTAAAGCACCCCGCGAAACTCGAAACTGCAATCAGATTTTGGATCCAAGATGGCCGCCCACACATTTTTTCATGTTTTCTCAACAGACTGCAATGCTTATCCATTTTCTGAATTGAAAACATATTTAGCCTACCTCAACAGCTGCACGAAAAACCGCGGGCTGCTTGCAGCCCGGCAACGCCCGAAAAGCTAGTTTTTGTTATAGCGGCAACAAAAATTCATAAGCCGTGAAAATTTCAATAGTCTAGCTATAACGGTTTATGAGATATACCCTGGCGACGAACAGACGAACGGATGGACCGCGGAGTCTTAGTAAAAGGGTCATGTTTTTAACCCTATAAAAGAATAGGGTTTTATTTTTTAATAATATTGAAGTTATAATAAATTAACTCTAACTTAATTTTCTTAATCAGAAAGCTGTGAAAATCAAAATGCATTTGGGCTTTGGAGCTCCGAAATTGCGATGTAGCGATAACTGAAAATTTAATTTACTACCGCATTATGAGCCGCATTACGTCATAAATATCGCAGCTTACTACATTATACTGTAAAATAACACACTGTACATGTGTTATCATCTTTACTTAATTTAATTATGTGTTTACGATGGGTGGTTCAAAGATTCAAATGTTTATTCAGTAATGAGACTTTTACAGGCACTTTTACACGTCAATAAGTATAATTTATGTTACGTGTAAAGTATATTAAAATTTAATTTATTTTTAAAGAAAAGCTACCGATACCAGCACTTCGTAACGACCACTGCTGAGAAGAAACACCGAAAGAAACTCATTTTCACAGTATTGGTCGCCTACTCGCCAGAAGGGCTTTGTCATATTATTATAATTGTCTTTTAATTAATAAATACTTATAATATGATACAATGTTGACACATTATAACATGTAATGCTTGCGAACAAGTAAACAAACATAAATTGCGTAATAAAAAATATTAAGTAGTCAAAAAAGCGAAGCCGAGCTGACCAGTCCCTCCCGGCAGCACCCGTTCACGAGTTGACGCACGGATCAGCCATCGTTAAACTCAACCATTGGTGGTTTCCAGCAGAGTAGAAAACGAACACTCCAAGTCTTCCCGTGGATGTCGTAGAAGGTGACTTAAGAAATACAAGCTAAATGAAGCTTATAAATATCATTGAGACCTCCTCAACCCGTCTGGCCAGCGTGGAGAGTGTAGGCCAAAGCCTCTAGCTGCTCTGGCCAAGTATGGCTCTGGTAGTACAGAGAGGGTTGTTCTTCTGCAGTGGAGATTAAAAAGACCTGATGATGATGAAGTACCTAATCGGAATTAAAAGATTCATACAGATTATTGTATTCGCGGGAAATTCTAAGCATCAGATTATAGCTGGAGTCCTGTTTGTTAACACTTCTTCTATACTTGCGCTTAGGAGGCGGCAGTAAACTTAGTTGTAAGTAAATGATCTGACGTCAACAACAACTATTAAGAAATCGAAAGAAAAAAGAAATAACAATTACAAGTGAAACAAATATCCAAAGATAAATAAATGATTTTTGACTTTATTGACTAATAATTAGTACCAATAATCTGATGCTTCCTCTCCTACATATCTGATGTCTCCTCTTATAGTCAAAAGAAGATCATCAGATACGTAGGAGAGGAAGCATCAGAATATTGGTACATATAAGGGTCTGATTATGCGAACATTGCGTATTGGTCTTGTTGGAACCTTAAATTGTATGCTTGAGAGCAATAAAATGTTGAGCTGTCCATGTATAATTTTATGCAAATAAATGAAATTTTGAAGAGAGCGTTTCTTTTCTAAGATTTCAACACCGAAGAATATATTTCGAGACTTGTGTTGTGGGATACTAACGATACTATATTATATAACAAATACAAATATAGATAAACATCCAAGACCTAGGACAATTTGAAAAAGGCCATTTTCCAACTTGCCCTGACCGGGGATCGAACCCGGAACCTCTGGGTGGCAGACTATCATGGTGATCACTACGCCACGGAGGTCGTCATGAAAAATAATACTCCAAAGCCACATGGTCCAAATGTTAATGACTACTTTACAGTGTTCATGTCGAGAATTAGTGACGATATCATCATCATCATCATCCGAGCGTATTCCCGGTTGCATCCTCAGCAGTAACGCTCCAGAGCCCGAGGTCCACTACCTAACCAAGGAGATTTGACGAGGTAACTGGTTTTTACACAGAGCGACTGCCGTCTGACCTCCGCAACCCAAAGGGCAAACCAGGAACCAATCCTTGGATAGATTTGATGTTCTAATGCTAGGTGGCGTTTGGGACCCACAGTTTTACGTGCCTTCCGAAACACGGAATCATCTTTCTTTTCGGATAATCAGGTGATTCAAGCCTGCAATATCCTATCCAGACTGGAAACAACTTTTCACAAAGTATGCTTCCCTGTGGGAATCGAACCCATGACCTCTGAGTCACAAGGCGAACGCCTTGACCACTGGACCACAAAGGCAGTCAATTAGTGACGATATATTAACAACTAAATGAAAACCTCTTTAGGCAGTTACTACAAATGCCACTTAATAGTAAACCAGAAGTAGAGATGAGTAATGACGTCACTTAATCACAGTTCGCAGGCTGTTAATAGTCGGTTATTGTGCAAATCGCAGATTTATGAGGACAACTTCATTAGACCGGCTGTGAGTCCGCTTGGTTTCTCATTGTTTCTGTGTCTATTGATTTTGAAAGTTTATTAGCGACTGGCGTCGCAACCACAGCTGTGTCTTTCGTCGTGCAGAACGCTTCAGAATGCTTCAGAACCAAAGATTCAAAGATTCAAATATTTATTCAGTAATTTTAAAACTTTACAGGCACTTTTACACGTCGATAAGTAGAATTTACGTTACGTGTAAAGTATATTAATGCCGGTGCTATAAAGTTTTGTTGCTCTTTCTGGCTCTGGCAAATGACGGTTCAGAGCGACAGAAAAGGATAGCAAAGGAAACTGCTGTTTCGTACTGACAAGTGAGATTCAACCCCTAATCTTTATTGTCCACAAAAGCACAGAATGAATCATTATCATTATCATCATCATCATTTCAGACGCATAACGTCCACTGCTGGACATAGGCCTCTCCCAAGGATTTCCAACACAACCGATCAAAAGCGGCTTGCATCCAGCGCTTTCCAGGGACCTTGGTCAGGTCGTCTGACCGTCTTGTAGGTGGGTGTCCTACGCTTCGCTTGCCAGTATGTGGTCGCCATTCTAGAACCTTTTTGTCCCGCCCACTGCCACTTCAACGAACTAATCCGCTGGGCCATGTCAGTGACTTTTGTTCTCCAACGAATTTCCTCATTTCTGATTCGATTACGTAAGGGAACACCGAGCATTGCCCTTTCCATAGCACGCTGATTGACCTCGAACCTTCTTATGAGGCCCATAGTAAGGGACCCCGTTTCAGAGCCATAAGTCATCACTGGTAACACACATTGATTAAACACTTTCGTCTTGAGGCACTGCGGTATTTTGGACACAGAATGAATATACGTATTAAATACAGCACGGAAAATACTAAGGTCCGCGCAGTATGCATCCCCGTTCCCCGTCCCCGCGCCTGTCTCTCATTTTCGCCTTGTCGAGTGTGTTGGCGGGCGAATGCACACATTGCCGTGTGTACGGATGTATAGTTTCGTTTGTAGTAGTGCCGACATAAATGATACTCCGCTTCTATAAAGTGCCATACCTGTGATAATGATACAAAGGTGCTAATGCTGATTTATCCCTTAACAGAATATATTAATTTGTAAGTACATATGTGTATATCGACGACCTCCGTGGCGTAGTGGTCACCATGCTAGTCCGCCACCCAGAGGTTCCGGGTTCGATCCCCGGTCAGGGCAAGTTGGAAAATGGCCTTTATCAAATTGTCCTGGATCTTGGATGTTTATTATATATATATATATATATATATATATTTATTCGGTGTTACGAGTTTTTATATATATATATATATATATATATATATATATATATATGTGTGTGTGTGTATTTGTTATTAAATATAGTATTGTTGAGTCAGTATCCCATAACACAAGTCTCGAACTGTGTTCGCTCCAAGTAGGTTGGCAACTTATATGCTCTAATTTGTATTTATATAAACTTGTGTGTTGTTCAGCCAGTGTGCGAACCAAATAAACAAAAAAATAAAAATGTCGGTGGTCGATTTCAAATGGTCTTCGGCATCTTTGGGTAGCCATTGAAATGTAAATAGGTATCTACTAGTGGATCTGTAAACTGAAGACCCCGCGAGTCATCCCAACCAGTTGAAGTTTATCAGATAAATAAGTTATTCAGACAAAAAAGTTGCATCTGAATAAAGGTAACAAAAAAGATTTAGGGCATTTTCGAAAACTTATCAAAATGGCTGACATATTATATTTTATATTTGTACATTATATTATATTTTGTATTATTTCTGTCATATTATATTATTTATATTTTCAAAGTTTTGAACCTCAATATTTCCGCCATTTCGATATATTTTCCAAACTTCTCACAAAATTTCACGAGGATCGGTTGTGAAATGCGCCTGTTAGGCGAGAACAGCCGGACAGACAGACAGCCGGACAAAAGCATTTTTGGCCAATCTTGAAACTGAGACGCTTCACTCGCTTCGCTCGCTCTGTCTATTATATTTGGAGAAAAAAAAGGCGTTATGTGTAAATGCACCAAGGATGCGACCTAGAACATACTAGACAAGAAGTTAAACATTAAATAATACATACATACATAAATAAATACATAGGGAAAAATAACACTGATTGAGTTAGCCCCAAAGAAAGATCGAGACTTGTGTTATGGGATACTAAATCAACGATACTATATTTTATAACAAATACATATATAGATAAACATCCAAGACCCAGGACAATTTGAAAAAGGCCATTTCCAACTTGCCCTGGCCGGGGATCGAACCCGGGACCTCTGGGTGGCAAACTAGCATGATGACCACTATGCCACGGAGGTCGTCAAAACCTATAGTATCTACTGCCAAAGTTAAACCCTTCAACACCTCGCTAATAAAGTTCCATTCGTCATAAAGTTGTCTCGTAAGCCTCTTTAATCGCGTCGCTCGAACAAGCTGAGCGGCAAGTTCGCAAAGCTGCCGTAAGCTCGACTTTTTATTCTTCCGCCCTACACATACTTAGCGGGTTCGAGAAAACCGTGTTTATTCGGTGTTAAGAGTTCTTTTTACATATATGTTCTTTGCTTAACGTATGTGTGTGACCAACACTAGAGTTAGATGTTTTTAAGCCGGTATCCTTGAAGACAGCTATCTAAAAATAAATATGGACAAATAACACTGATTGAGCTAGCCCCAAAGTAAGTTCGAGACTTGTGTTATGGGATACTAACTCAACGATACTATATTTTATAACAAATACATATAGATAGATAAACATCCAAGACCCAGGGCTATTTGAAAAAGGCAATTGTTTAACTTACCCTGACCGGGGATCGAACCCGGGACTCTAGGTGGCGGACTAGCATGGTGATCACTACGCCACGGAGGTCGTCAAAATGATACCAGAGACCAACGTTTTAACGTGCCTAATAAAGTACGAAGGAGTTAAACCTCTCGGGACCCCCATGTCCCGATGTCGGGACATGCGCAATATCCCGTGAAACCCGATGACACGATATCGAGTCATAGAGTCCATCCGAGATTGTAAACCCTATTTCTTGAGCGTTATGGTTTGGATTGGCTTGAATTTTTTTTGAGAGCAAGCTGAATTTAGTAGCAATTCATTCGAATGCCAATCAAAATCTTTCTCCAATAAAAATATAGCACCGCAGCGCTTCAATTTTTTTTATTCTCAGTTCGCGAATGATGGCGGCCATTGCGTGTATAGTATTTTTAAGTGCGTTTTTTCAGGTGTTATGTGTTAGTTAAGAAATCTTATATCACTTGCTTTTTACAGCTAAGTTTATTGTCGCTTCCTAACTGCAGGAAGCGAAGATGTGGCCAACACTAGAATTTGATCTTTTAAGCTGCCTATACTTGAAGACAGCTATCTAAAAATGATAACGGTGTCCAACATTTTAACGTGCCTTATAAAGTACAGTGCAGTTTAAGAAATCTTACGTCACTTGTGGATGCTAATCCAATTATGGAAACCACTCGGTGTAACTTAACTTGCGAAAGTGCTAATATTTGTACTTCCACTTGTCGAGCCATTAAAACCCAGTCTTCAGTTTCAGAGCTTCTTCTAGTGACTTCTTGCCAATTTTCAACGTTCTAAGTAATACAAACACCTCGCTAATAAAGTTCCATTCGTCATAAAGTTGTCTCGTAAGCCTCTTTAATCGCGTCGCTCGAACAAGCTGAGCGGCAAGTTCGCAAAGCTGCCGTAAGCTCGGCTTTTTATTCTTTCGCCCTGCACACACTTAGCGGGATCGAGAAAACCGTGTTTATTCGGTGTTACGAGTTTTTTTACATATATGCTCTTAGTTTGTCGTATGTATGTGTAAAAAAAGTCAAAAATCATTTATTTATCTATGGATATTTACAGCTAAGTTTATTGCCGCTTCCTAACCGCAGGAAGCGAAGATGTGGCCAACACTAGAGTTTGATCTTTTAAGCTGCCTATACTTGAAGACAGCTATCTAAAAATTATAACGGAGTCCAACATTTTAACGTGCCTTATAAAGTACAGTGCAGTTTAAGAAATCTTACGTCACTTGTGGATGCTAATCCAATTATGAGCCCCACTCGGTGTAACTTAACTTGCGAAAGTGCTAATATTCGTACTCCCACTTGCCGAGCCATTAAAACCCAGTCTTTAGTTCCAGAGCTTCTTCTAGTGACTTCTTGCTAATTTTTAACGTTCTAAGTAATAAAAACACCTCGCTAATAAAGTTCCATTTGTCATAAAGTTGTCTCGTAAGCCTCTTTAATCGCGTCGCTCGAACAAGCTGAGCGGCAAGTTCGCAAAGCTGCCGTAAGCTCGGCTTTTTATTCTTTCGCCCTGCACACACTTAGCAGATTCAAGTAAACCATGTTTGTTCGTATACAATATGTAACAAAAACCCTGTCCGGTCCGATCCTTATAGGAGCAACTCAGACCGTCAATATGTACAACTTTTCATACGGGACTAATGCTTGAAATTCGAAACAAAACTACATTTTTATACAAAAGTGTCCGGCCGGCCCGGCAATTTGTATAATAACAAAAATATCTATGCACGTCTAGTATTTTTCAATATAAAAATTAGACTAAAGAATATAGGTACTTAGGTACTTAAAACTAAGCTAGATCCAGGAATTTAAAATTTTGTTTTCGTGTGTGTAAGTGGCCAACACTGGTGTCAGATTTTTCAAGCTACCTAAAGGCATCTGACATAGCTTAACGACTGCCACATGATGACAGCCAACATTGATGACTAAATGGTTATACGTGCCTTTCGAAGAACGGAGGAGCTCAAAAAATTTTTATGCCACTTGTGGTCACCCATTCAAACGCGGACCATGCCCGGTGCCGCTTTGTCTGCTAAAGCGCTAGTAATGCGCACTCCTGCCGAGGAACCGAGCTCCTCGAATCCAAAATTTAAAATTAATCCGATAGATGCCATGGTTACTGGTTATCACTGATTTTTATATACTTTAGGGCGCGTTCAGACGATACGCTTACGCTAGGCCCACGCCTTGCGCACGACAAGCGCACACAAGCGTGGTTTAAATTTTGTTGTGTATAAATTGAGTCCTATTACACATCAATACGACTGAAATTGTATTTACCGAAGTACAGTCGGGGCGAGCGCCAGGCGGGCGCAAGGCGGAGACAAGGCGGAGGAAAGACGAGCGTCTAGACTCGGCGTTGACTTCGGTTAATGCAATTTGAGTTGTATTAATGTGTGATAGGACTCAAATTATGTGCAACAAATGTTAATCTATTTAAAGCGCGCGACGCGTGATCCAGGCATGGGCTAGGCATGCGTTAGGCGTGGGCATGGTGTGTGCGTGTCATTTGAACACGCCCTTATTGTAGCAAAGATCTAATCAAATGAACTTATATATATACTTATATATATACTTATACATATTTTTGTCGACGTTGAAAAATCCACAAACGTAAGCCCACATCACAAGGGCGATGTTTTTTGAGTATTACAATATTTATTGCAAGCCCCGACCTTTTTGTGCCAGTACTATTGTATCGTATTATAATCCCGTCTTACTCAGTCTCAACCTTTTTAAAGACAGTTGAAAAAAATGTACTGTTTTGGAGTCAAAGATGAGATTTGTATTATATTAATATTGAAGAATTAGATTCAATCAATTTTTTTAAGTAAAAAAATTACAACTTTTTTTAATTAATTTCCTTTTCTTAAGGCTCTAAAGTCCTCTTTTAAACTTAAGATTTCTCCCCACAGAAGAGCAAATGTCTTTGCCCAAAATAACCATCCTCGCGGTATGGTGACATGAGACGCTATTGTCTTTTATTTAATTATTTTTATTAATTTACCAATTTACATACACGAAAAATTTATACAGAAAATACATAAAATAAAAGTTGTACAAAGGTACTACTTATCTCAAAAGAGATTTCTCCTAGGAGGCCTTTGAGAGGAGATGTTTGTAATAGAGGCATATTTGCTGTTTTACCTATACCTCCCTGAGATGCCTCTTACAATAATTGAGATAAAGGTCAATTGTTTCCCGTATTTTCCGTTATTAAGCCAACTTTGTTACTAAGCCAACTAAAATATTCTTAATTTGTGACTTGCAGCTTTAGAAGTCCGTCCATCTTTTCCTTGCTTCCTTTTCTCTTAACAGAACTGTTTAAAAAGTAAAGACTTCAATATTTTACTTTCAGTTTTAAACTGCAGCACGATTTCCGCCAATTTACAGTTATGACTGTACCATTCTCCAGTAGTAATAAACTTGACTCACTACACTAAAACAGAAAATATAAAATTAAATTTATTGACAAACTTTCAGGCGAAATTTCTGTTCAAACTTTCTACCCCTGTTCAGATCCCTTAGAGGACTCGTTAACCCTTTTTGTGCTTACATAGATTAGATTATAACTATAATATTTATTAACGGATTATCTTATTGAAACGGCAGTGGGTGGAGCTCATCGCGACGAACCGATGTCCACTGAGATAAAAACGCAGACTTCCATGGCGTAGTGATCACCATGCTGGTTCACCACCCAGAGGTTCCGAGTTCGATCCCCGGTCAGGGCAAGTTGGAAAATAGTTTTTCAAATTGTCCTGGGTCTTGGATGTTTATCTATATATGTATGTATTTGTTATAAAATATAGTATCGTTGAGTTAGTATCCCATAACACAAGTCATGAACTTACTTTGGGGCTAGCTCAATCAGTGTAATTTGTCTATAACAAAAAAAAAGTGTGGCACTCGGGGACTGCAGTGGGATTTTTTATCAACTTATGCAATAATAATTATTTATTTATTTTTATTTATTCAGTATTTTTTCTTTGATATTAATTCAAGTTACACTTTTTGAGCGTTGTAACCGATAAGAAAACCATTTTTTTTATTTTATTGAATAAATGAGAAGTTAATATCGTTTAAAATATTTTTATTATCTTACAATACATGTAGGTTATTCAGGAATTTTTATTATAAACAGTTAGCAGCTAGTCTACACGCATACGTCTAGTCACACGCACACAAACATCGTGCTGAAGTCTGCCGAACTGAAACGACGTTAGACGATGGGTGTTAGGTTTTATTTTCGTTAAGGAATTTCTTGATTTGGTCGCCGCGCTCTTAGCCCGCGATAAAAGCTATGCAATAGCTTAAAAAATTTTGAATGGCTACCATGTATTGACGAGTGCAGTGAAGCGAAGGTAGTTGTTGAGACGATTTCAACAAGGTTATTATAAAACATTAGATGCATATCGCTTCCAATAGATCACTTTGGAAATGCTTAGGGACTTGTTCATCGCTGACATATACCTGCATTAAATTTGCGCTTTTAGGGCACAGAAACACGAACTGTCACGTGGCGTTGACTGTCACCGACGGTCACTGACCAGGGTCGCGAACTATCTTTGTTACACTGTCACTCGTCTGTCTGAGCTGAGCGGTAAATTCCGATAGGATTACAAGATAAAAAAAAAAAACAAAAACATTTTAAATGTTATCGTAAAGAACATCGGCTCGGGGCATTGGTCACATCGATTCCGAGTAAAAACTCAATCAACCGGCACGTACCGCTTAAATAATCCAACGCCATGAAAACAAACTTCTTCCTCGCAATCTGACTCCGACATAAAGGCAGATACAGTCGGCGTAAAGTTGAGAACGCTAATAAAATATGCAACATATTGACTGTTGCGCAGTGCGGCAGCGATACGGTTGTATGCTGCGGCGGCGACGGGCGAATTTAGCGCCGCTGCGACTTTGTCAAAGTAAACAGTGTGCGTTGCCTCGAGACTTAGTTCTCAGATTTGTTTGTGCTCAGGCTTTGGGGTCGCGCCAGTTATCTGTTTTTGGGGATTTCGGGATCAACTTGAATGGGAGTCGGTCGTGGATATTAGGTGGAATCAGCGTTTACATTTATCCATTGCTCTTTACAGCAAGTTTAGTTTTGTCTTTGATACTGATTTTAGTACAAATCAAGTGGTTTTTTTACTAGACAGTATTTTTAGGCATTTTTCTCTACATTTTTTTTAACAAAAGGCGGTAACGATTGCTAAAAGTGGCCGTTTTTCGCAAAAATGCTATAAAAAGCTACACGTTCTCACTTTAAAATATGAACAGTAGTTCATAAAATAGTTTGAAGCGTTATCTAGGATTATATCAAAGCCAAATTTTAAATAATATCTCCGTTTCTTTTCAAATGATTTATTTCAAATGGGGGCAGCACTGGACCTCAGGTAGCCCCGTAAATCTATTAAGTCAAATTTTGAAAAGTTGTAGATATCACGAAAAAATAAGGGATTAAGATACGTATTGTTTTACTATTACGAAAATCCATTCGTTTCGGTGACACCGTGTTTCAAAAACCTCTGTACCACTTCTGAACCGCAAGATCTCAAAGACCACTTTTAGTGTGACGATGGGCGAGTGAATTGAAAAAATCTTAATAGTGATGGGTTGCTAGCCACTTGGCATATTAACATGATTCCCATTTTCGCCCATTCCTTGGGCTTTTATGTTCTGCGCGGATGACAAGCTGGTACGTTTTAAGGATATTTTTCAAGCTATTGCTTTTGTCGTGGGCTTTGAGCGTGGCGACCGAATCAAGAAATTTCGTAACGAAAATAAAACCTAACACCCCCACTCTGCCTACCATGTAGGCTCACAAGCAAATTCATCACAAATCACAGCGGCGCGGCGTTTGTGTGCGTGCGACTAGACGTATACGTGTAAACTAGCTGCTAACTGCTCATAACTGATTCTATCTCTTTTATAGTTAATAGATTCAGGTGTTACTTTGCGGAAGTCAAATTTACATACTACATGATTTGAATTACTTTGTGCAATTCCGCCACCAGTTAGTTCATGCAAACTATTGCCGGCCGGCGCCCACCCACTACTGTTAGTCCCAGCATACCTGCCACCAACAGCCGTGTGTACCCGCCACCAACAGCTGATGCATGCTCCCTCCGATACTGCTGCATCCGCTGCGGCTGCAGCAACATCGGACACCGCATACACGACACGTGTTTCGCCTCTCCACGAGGCATCTTCAGGCACCAAACAAGTAGTTTGCATGAACTAACTGGTGGCGGAATTGCACAAAGTAATTCAAATCATGTAGTATCTATCTCTTTTAGACACGATGCTAGGTGAGACAACATGCTTTTTGGCCGCGTCCACGAGTGACTTCGAGCCCGCGACTTGTTTTCTTTTCAGTCACCACGCTCAAAAAGTGTAACTTGAATTATTATCAAAGAAAAAAAATACTGCATAAATAAAAAATAATTAAATAATTATAATTGCATAAGTTGATAAAAAGCTATGCAATAGCTTTACCGTAGCAGTCCCCGAGTGCCACACTTTTTTTTTGTTTTTGAATAAACACAAACACATTACTTGTAAGGCGAAGGAAACATAATTACGAGTATTTATTTATTGAACCTCTATTTTTCATCGATTACAAATTGTACAGAACAATAGGTGAATCTGATGCTAAAAGCATTGTCCACTAGTCAACTTTTGGGTTGCATAGTAAATTTAATTTTAGGTTGCACGATAAATGTAAGTGTTTTAAATATAGTCTACTACAAACACGTATCCTAGATTGTTAATTAAAGCAGTCTCGCTAGTTGAGGCTTTTACCATCTTATGTATAAATGCGAGTCTACATTAGCCGGAGAGCTACTGAAAATTATACTGGACGTTTAGATCAGCGACACCTTATCCGAAACAAGTGCACACTGGGTGTAGAATTCCAATTTCCTGACTGAGTTGCAGCGAAAAATAACTAGTTTATAGAATTGTCACTTGAGTGTATGTTAAAAAGTTGCATATAGTAGTGTTCTTAGCCGGAAACGCTCAAAACACAAGTAGCATAATCTAGTAGTGTTTAGTGTTTGCATTATTTTTGAACTTTTTAAATATAATTTGTTATCATAAATAAATCTTTAAAATGAAAAATTAATAAAGCCATTTCATTACAAATTATGTTATAATGATACATATATTGTGTGCTATTATTGATACATATATTTTATATTATGTGTTATGATACATAAATACTGGTTTGATAAAAATCCTTGCCTTGCCTTTTCCCTTTTCATTTGGGGCCGGCGCAGTATTCTTTATCCCACCATGTCCCTTTTCCCCATTTCTGCCTGTCTTATCCCTCCATGTCCCTCTATTCCCCACATATAAATATATAGGGAAAAAATACACTGATTGAGCTAGCCCCAAAGTAAGTTCGAGACTTTTGTTATGGGATACTAGCTCAACGATTTCTAAGACAGCCAAGCATTCCAGTCAGAGAAGCCTCAAACACTAGGTTAGCTTGGTGGAAAAATAAATATCCTCCTGCACCATCTCATATTCCATCAGCCGAGAAACTTCCACCAGGTGGCGATCTCCCCTGGGCAGTCTGGAAGTCTCTAAACAGGCTTCGGACTGGCGTTGGGAGATGTCACGAAAACCGAGCAAAGTGGGGTTTTCCAAACAACAACCGTTGTGACTGTGGAGCTGTTCAAACCATGGCCCACCTACTGTCATGTCCCAACTGCCCAACCCCCTGTACAATAGAAGACCTAAACTCGGCCATTTTCCAACTTGCCCTGATCGGGGATCGAACCCGGGACCTCTGGGTGGCGGACAAGCATGGTGACCACTACGGAGGTCGTCAAAATTCCCTATCATCTCTTCATGCTCCTTAACTTTACCCATGTCATGCTTAACGCACCAAATCCATCATCTTTGGTCTTCCTCTACCTTATTTTCATTTTCCTTTACATTTTGTGTCTTTTGCCTTACGTGTTGTATTTCTCTCCGCATTAAGTGTCTAAACCAAGTCAATCTGTTACTTTTTATCGTATCTGTTATCGGTGCAACCTTCAAGCTATCTTTTATGCGCACGTTTCTCACTTTATCCTTCCGCGTTACTCCGCTCATCCACATCAACATCCTCATTTCCTCAGAATGGAGCCTTGTCTCGTCCTGCACTGTTGTAACCCCAGCATTTTGAGCCGCACTGAATGGCAAAATCGTTATGCTAGATAAAATACATACATCATAATCATCATCATCATCATATCAGCCACAGGAAGTCCGCTGCTGGACATAGGCCTTCCCCAAGGATTTCCAAAACGACCAATCGTAAGCGGTCTGTATCCAGCGCCTACCTGCAACCTTGCTCAGATCATCCGACCAATCTAGCAGGTGGGTGTCCTACGCTGCACGTGGCCGCCATTCGAGAACCTTTCTTCCCCATTGGCCATCGGTTCTTCGCGCTATGTGCCCTGCTCACTGCCACTTCAATGATACATTCATACATATTATCACGCCTGTTTCTCACAAGGGCAGGCAGAAAATATGGACATCCACTCATCAAAAAAAAAAAACAAGTTAAAATGTAACGTATTAACTTGTTCCTCTCAGTTTAGTAAGACCAATCTTATTTCCGTATACGGCCATTTTTATTTCCCACCACTTTTTTACAGATAAGGAAAATGTAGTAAAACGACTGCCTCCCTGGTCCAATGGTCAAGGCGTTCGCCTTGTGACCCGGAGGTCATGGGTTCGATTCCCACCGGGAAGCATACTTTGTTAAAAGTTGTTTCCAGTCTGGATAGGATATT
This sequence comes from Acrobasis suavella, assembly GCA_943193695.1. NCBI lineage: Eukaryota > Metazoa > Arthropoda > Insecta > Lepidoptera > Pyralidae > Acrobasis > Acrobasis suavella. Next base: position 24,733,044 of record OW971934.1, read on the forward strand.
GCAGGCTTGAATCACCTGATTATCCGAAAAGAAAGATGCTTCCGTGTTTCGAAAGGCACGTAAAACTGTGGGTCCCAAACGCCACCTAGCGTTTGATCATCAAACTATCCAAGGATTGGTTCCTGGTTTGCCCTTTGGGTTGCGGAGGTCAGACGGCAGTCGCTCTGTGTAAAAACCAGTAACCTCGTCAAATCTCCTTGGTTAGGTAGCGGACCCCGGGCTCTGAAGCGTTACTGCTGAGGATGCAACCGGGAATACGTGAGGATGATGATGAAGGAAAATGTAGTAAAAAACCTACCCACTAGTTGTCTGGGCAAGTAAGAGATCTCAATCAAAGCAATGATCAGATATGTGAAATTTACACGTGAATATATTTCTGGACGCGAAAAGCCTTTTTTATGGTAAAAACAATTGTAGATGGTGTACACTTATTCTTTAATTTAAAAGGATTATTTACAATACGCCCGAAAAATTATTTTCATTTTCTTTTATAACAATATATAACAGTCTAATGCTAGACTAAAGACCCGACCAATTAAGGGAGGATTTGGGCACACCACGCTGGGCAGACAAATTACTTAGTCATTGCAGTATATGATAGTTAGGCATAAGACGCTGCTGCAGGGGTGACACGACAGAGTTAGAAAAGTATAATCCGCTATTTTCCAACAAGTCAAATCAGATACTGTTTTGTAAACGTCAAAACAAACATTTCCTACAGGATTTGTATGAAATACAGGCAGATGGCGTCATAGTTTCTTGGAGTCAAATAGCGTTATAATCAGTTTTTCTGCAATAATAAATCTTAAATCACGTTAAAATTGATTTGTGACATTATTTTGCGATGTTTTATTTTCTTATCAGTAAAAATTTATTTATTTTTGATCCAGAAAAATACCCAATGTAATAAGTTCTTCTTATAGTTTGTCCAAAAATAATGGATCCATATTTTAGAATTTTCCAAAAAAGTGAAAATGCAAAAAGATACGAAGCATCAAAGTTCCAGAGTGGGGGCTTGCGACGTCACCTCAATGCACAAATCACACGTAGCCGTGACGTCATGCGAAATTTCAATGCGATGTATGTTTGTTATTTTTTGTTTCTCAGAGAAAAGAAAAAAAAAGCGAGTACAATATTTTTAAAATCTAACCGATGGGCTTAAAATATTTTTTCATTCGCCATGCCTATTCTGCACTATTTTTATTTGTTAGTTAGGTACAGTTAAATTTACACCGGTGCGGCCGGCCAGCAACCCCACGTAAATATCGCAATGGAACAAAGTTCTATTTTATATATGAAACTTTTATCGCACAAAGTTTGTTCCGAAAATATTTGCGAGTGTATCGAATTTTGTTAGTTGAAGCGCGGTTAAGCAAATACGGAAGTTTTGGGTTGAAATTATATTTTAATCATTGTTTTTGCAACATAATATGTGCGTCTGGTGAAAACAAGAAAGTTGCGTTCGTGCTTTTATTCCGTGAACTGCCCTAAAGATTGTAAAAGCAGATCCTTAGCTTTATTCAGCCAAGCCTTAAGGCTGCATTCAGACGACACGTGCACGCTTAGTGCACGCCACGGCGTCATAACCCCCGTATAGCTTGCTTTGTTTGTTGCATATACCTAATTTTAATCCTATCACAATCAAACAACTTAATTTGCATTTCTAAGGCAACGCACACATCTGCCGTCTCGCACCCGCCTCACGCTCATCCCGCGCTCACCCCGCATACGCGTTGCGCTCGCTTTGGCTGGTGTCTAATCTTAGCTAGTTGTATAACTCTTCATCTGTTGCAAATAATAAAACAATTGACCTGGGAGGAATTCCTCCCAGTGACAGGTAAGGGGATAAGCTGGCGCGGGGCGTGTGCTGGGGGTTCGCGATGCGTTTTTTTATGTTATAGGGCGGCAAACGAACAAGCGGGTCACATGATGGTAAGTGATCACCGCTGCCCGTGGACAACTGCAACACCAGAGGTGTAACAGAAACCTTGCCGGCCTTGCAGGAAGATATAGACTCGTTTTTTGAAGCTTTCAATGTCGTATCGGTCCGAGAACACTGCTGCAGGAAGTTGATTCCACAGTTCGGTCGTACGTGGTAAAAAGTTCCTTTTAAAACGTACGGTGGTTGATAGTGGTGTGGATGAAATTTTAATTTCAGGCGGGTGCATGGACTTTTCGTGTGGTGAGCACTGGTTCAAGGCGAGCATAACGCGTGTGCTGGTCCTATGCGTGGTCAGCGCGGGTCATCTAAACACACCCTAGGGCTCTTTCAGATGAGCGACAGTTGCCCGCGGTCACCGATAGATGTCGCAGAAACCTGCTTGTGACCGTACATGACTACAAACTCAAAAACAAGGATGGTGGAGTGTGTAGAGGGGACTCGTAATTTCAATCGCATAACGTCCACTGCTGAAAATAGGTTTTTACCAAGGAATTCCAAAATTACCGATCTAGAGCGACCTCCATCCAGCTTTCTAGTGACCTTGATCAGGTCGTCTGACCGCCTTGTGGGTGGAAGTCCTACTCTTTGTTTGCATATTCGCATGGACTAACTTTGTGCATCTTTTGTCCCCAGGTGGCATGGATCCACATCGACCGGCAGATGATATTGACGATCCACCGGCACGTCATCACGCGGCTGGCGAGGTTCAGCGTATCCCACGACAACGCCATGACTTGGCTGCTGCACGTCAATCAGGTGCAGCAAGAGGACAGAGGGTACTACATGTGTCAAGTGAACACCAACCCCATGATCAGCCAAGTGGGCTACCTACAAGTCGTTGGTAAGTTAAAACGTTACTATTGATTGAAATATTTAAAAAAACGTGAATAATAAAACTTGCTAATACTAACCTACGTGTTTTAAAATAACTTCCGTTTCCGGTGTAGTTTGCTAACTACCATTATTTTTCATCGGACACTTTAATTGGTCCAAAACTCCAAAATATCTTCCTGATTTGTTATTCATAGGTAATTCTTGTAACAAACCAATTTCAAGACTGATAGGATAATGACCCCGGGTTATAAAGTATAATAGGGAGGTACTAACAAAAAATAATAAAAAATTGATAAGGCAGCGTACTGGGCTCGTTTTGTAAAGTTTTAATTACTTCCCTTTTAATATCTAAAAGGGTTTAAAATAAGCTTCTCTTGCTCCCCTTAAGCCACATAATTATTTTTATTGCGGACAAGTAGCTCGCCTTTGAACATAAATTGAAACTTTATAAAATATTAATTTAATCTCCGTGAAATTTAGTGCGCCCTCGTATCTCGGGGAACAGACAGTGTTACTTTGTTCGGGATAAAATTCTCGGTAATGCTTTTACGTGCTTCTTGTGAGTCAAATGTGATACGAGGGTCTACTCACTGAGCTGTTTGTATGATATATTAACAAGATAAATTTAGGATTAGGATGAATGCTAAATATAAACGTGGTGACATCCAGTTTGAGGGAAATAAGGAATATGCACGTAGTTTTTTATTTGCTTAATAAAATCCTTATTAACCTCAGTAAACAAATATGAAAGAATTTATAAAATATCTTAATCAGCGACGAACATGTCATACTTAAAAGTGAAACTGGTGACGTCAAAGTCCATATCATCTATACATTTGCCATAGAAAATAGCGCTTTTGCGAGTGAGATAGACATATTTTCGTAAAATGGTTATATCTCGTTCGTTTTTCAACCAATTCATATTCTATTTTTATTGATAGTACTTTACTGTTGAATGTTTATGGACAAACTGGTTAGATAACACATATTTTTTCATGCATATTCCCTATTAGATCAAGATGAGAGAGAGAATTTAATGATATTTAAAAACTATTTTCTTATTTTACACTACTCAATTAATTTAACAACCCGTATTAGGCAAGGCTGAAAACAATGTAAATTATACTTGATGACGTGTAAAAATGGCTCTAAATGTCAAATTACTGAAAAAAAAATTGAATTTGAATTTTGGAAATAGAATAGAAATATTATGTAACGATCCACAGACTAGTAAGTAACAAAAACATTTTACAACTTCAGTTCAGCTGAAAACCAAAATTTAATTTTACTAAACCAAAATTGAATTTTGCAAATTCAATTTTGGTGCTGTTGATCATGTAAAGAATAAATAATAAAATAAAATAAAAAATCATTTATGATAACTATTATAGGAATAAACTTATAAATTTTGTTGGAAAAAAATGTTGTAATGTATAATCAGATCAAAAAGATTGTCGTCATTTAATTTTTTTTTTATTTAATTAACTTTATTACAAATGTAATAGGCGGACTTAAAGCCATAGGCTTTATCTACCAGTCAACCTACTGATGATGCCGAGATTAAGAAGTCTTTTTAAGGAGGCGCAAAATAATGTGATTTTGGAAGATATATTAATAATATAAGATATAAGAATATATTAATTAAAATAACAATATATATCAATAAACTTACATTCAAAATATACATATATATAAGATATAATAACCAATACATATACTACATATATATTATTTGTATTCTATCTGACAGTTCTCGAAGATAATGTGCACGCACTGCACTTTTAAACGCTACTCGAGTACGAAAATTGAATGTATCTCAAAAGTATTTAACGCTGCTGATAAGCATCCATCCAACAGTAACAAAAACGTTAAAGTTATAAAATCATTCAAAACTAAGTCAGAGCATTTACGATCTAAGATCCAAGTCCAAATTCTATCCAAATTAATAAACCCGGTCGCAATAGATCGTCGCCGCGGGAGCCACAATAACACGAAGCTAAAACGCAAAAAACCGCTTCCCACTTAAAAGTCGGTCCAAACTGCGGCTATATAAAAGACTGAGAGCCCCCGATCGACAGTTAGGACACGCCGCCAGTTAGAAATAGTTGTTTTTGCGATGTTTCTCAAATTGAAACTGTTCTGAGGGACCTTCGACGTGTTTGTTGCTTTCTCGGTTTCGGTGTTTGACAAATTGGATGATATGGCACGTTAATAAAAGAATAGACTCCTTTTTTTACAAGTGGAATCTTACAACTCAATTTTAAGGCACTTGACCTCAACCAGTTCAGTTCGGATGACAATGCATGATCGACAGTGTGACGTCATTCTAAATCCAATATGGCGGCAAACTCAAAATGGCGGACGAATCATTTTTAATGCATTCCTACAATATGGGTATCAAGTTAAAGGGCTTGCTGAGAGTAACTCGAAAAAAATATGACGTCACTCTTATTGGATTAAGAGTGACGTCATGTTTTTGGACTTCTAAAACTTGAAAATCAATTTTGAAACAGATATTTTTAACCGATCGAGCTAAAATTTTGCATACACGTTCAGTTTGGATGACAATGCATGGTTAACTGTGTGACGTCATTCTAAATCCAACATGGCGTCATATTCAAAATGGCGGACCAATCATTTTTAATGCATTCCTACAATATGGGTATCAAATTAAAAGAGTGAAATCATTAGAAGGGCTCCAGCCTCATTGGAAAGCTGGACTGTTAAAAATTAACTGGCAAACGACCTTGCAATAATGATGCGTTGAATGAGATGAACAGACTTAGGAACTTATCAGGTGAAAACTAAAAAGTATAAAATAAAATTAAGGTAAAAAAACCTTTTTAAAAACAAGCTTTTATTTAAATGCGCTAAAAAGAAAAAAAAACTTTTACACTAAAATTTTTACTGTTAACTTATAACGTCATTTCAAATTTAACACATTTGACACAATTTATATGTTATAAAAGCTGCCTTTTAAAATTTTAAAACTAAGAAAGTAAATACGAGTACTTAAATCTCGCGACAAGCTTTTATGAAAGCTTGTCGCGACATATAAATTGTGTCAAATGTGGTAAATTTGAAATGACGTTATAAGTTAACAGTAAAAGTTTTAGTGTAAGTTTTTTTTTCTTTTTAGCTTATTTAAATAAAAGCTTGTTTTTAAAAAGGTTTTTTTAGCTTAAGTAGTAAGGTAAGTAAAGTAAGTGTGAAAGAGAAAGGGACAGACGCGCGGAAAGTTTGAATTTGGAAGGATGGGTGAAAAAATAGTTTAAGTTCTCAAAAGGATGGAGATTAGCTAAAGACGAAATAAGATGTAAGACGTGTTTTAAAGATAAGTTTAAAGTTTAAAGACGTAAAGACGAAAGTTTAGTTCACAGTTAAAATAAGAATATATCAGTTTATTATTCTCAAACGCAAGTATTTCTTTCTGCGGATCTTCCTCAGCCCCAATCCCACATGTATGTTCACCTTTTTTTGTTTGAAAGGGTATACTTTCAAGGTGATACCATGGAAATTTTATCAAAATCGGTGGTGTAGTTTGGGGGTGAAGTCGGTTTTTAGTTTTGAAAAATTATTTTATTACTGAGTTCTGTCGAGTATCTCCCGGCTACATCATCAGCATAGCTTATTAACTACATGATATTATATTTTATCATTTGACTTACAGAAGTATGCATTAAGAATATGCATGAAAAACATATGAGTTATCTAATCAGTTTATCCATAAATATTCAAAAGTAAAGTACAGTGAAAACAGAATAAAAATTGGTTGAAAAACGAACGAGATATAACAATTTTACGAAAATATGTCTATCTCACTCGCATAAACGCTATTTTTATGGCAAATGTATAGATGATAGGGACTTTGACGTCCCTGGTCCATACAGGACTTCTTTTTCTAACTGAAACTTTAAATAATCACATGACGTCGCTAATTAAGATATTTTATAAATTATTTCATATTTGGTTACTGTAGTTAATGAGGATTTTAATAAGCAAATTAAAAAAATACGTGCATATTCTCACAAGTTTTTTATTTTTTATTTTTTTTTTATAGGGACAAATTACACTGATTGAGCTAGCCCCAAAGTAAGTTCAAGACTTGTGTTATGGGATACTAGCTCAACGATACTATAATTTATAACAAATACATATACAGATAAACATCCAAGACCCAGGACAATTTGAAAAAGGCCATTTTCCAACCTGTCCTGACCGGGGATCGAACCCGGGACCTCTGGGTGGCGTACAAGCATGGTGACCACTACGCCACGGGGTCGTCCAAGATTTGACCTAAACAAACAAACATACAACATACATTGTAAGTTAAATAAAAGCTTGTAAGAAGTATTGACATCTTAAACAATTACAATTAGAAAAGGTACGTAAAAATACTAAAATAGAGCATGTCTTAATTACCTAAGCCTTACATTATTTATTTTTCCTTTAGTGCCTCCAAACATCCTGGACGAAGAGAGCACACAATCCGCTGTGGCTGTTAGAGAAAACCAGAACATAAGTCTGGTCTGCAAGGCAGATGGGTTCCCAGCACCCAAGATCATGTGGAGGAGAGAAGACGGCCAGCCGATCTCAGTGGACAAGAGGAAGAAAGGTAAGATCATTTGAAGAAATGGACAGATTTATGCTTTTAGAGACAAGTATTTTGAAAAAAATACAATTTTTGAACAAGTTTTTTTGTGAAGCCAAAGTACTTATTAAGACAAATGGAATAAATCCAAACTAGATGGATTTGCGTCGTTTATGTATTGAGTTCTATCGACCACCTTCCGTCTCGGTGATCAGACCCTAGACTAGAGCTCGTCAAGACAACTTGTTGCCCAATATTTCGTTCTAAACAAGCAAGCAAGTATTATCATGTAAATGACTATTTATCGTCCTCTGATCAAAATTCTTGGAAACAATTAAGAGCAAATTTTAATTGTATTATTTAGATCAGTCTTTCCCAAAGTGGGCGATAACGCCCCCTTGTGGGCGCTGGAGGCTTTAAGGGGGGCGGTAACGGGCCCAGAATAAAGTTGGGGGGCGCTGATGTGATTTAAGCAATGAGTGATTTATAACTTCAGCTATTTCATATTTTAAATTTCACTGAAATTAAAATCCTCTTACTACACAACATCCATTTATTAGTTCATATTTATATCCTTTTTTATTGTACAAATATAAACTAAAAATGTAATAAATATTTATTATTTCAATGCGTTCACAACGCTATTTATATCGTTAAAGGAATCAAACACTAAAAAAATTTCGTGTTTTAAAGTTTCGCAGGTGAGGTCCCCACTTCCAATACTCTTTATTATTGTAAAATTGTATTATTATTGCTATTTTTTTATTTAAAATTAACAATGTTGATTATTGTTATTTTTTATAAAAGATACTCTAATGTACTGGTGTATGTATTATTATTGCTCTCTCGTTTAGAATATAGGTTGAATTAAACTACAGGCAAGACAAATATGTTATTCAGGTTTTTATGGTGAAAAAAATGGGGGGCGCTACAAAATAACTGATTTTTTAAAGTGGGCGTCTGACAAAATAAGTTTGGGAACCTCTGATTTAGATGAACATTATTTAATATAATGTATACTTGTATTGTTACTGTAATATAGCCCATCAGACTGGGTAAGGACTAATACTGAACAGGGTTTCTTTCGGCGTAATCTTCCCAGCAGCGGTCGTGCCGAAACGCTAGTAGTTTTTAGCTTTTGCACTAAAATAATACCTTCAAAAAAATACCTTTAATAAGACATACATTTATCCTACATTTGCAAAAAAAATTGACGTTGAAGCTATGCAAAAACAGACTTGTGAGGCCTAGCAGAACACAGTCTCAACAGTTTAAAAATTTAAATCGTTGCGAAGAATTACTTACAGTCAATAAAAGCATCTACTGCTCGTAGACACAGTCGCAAAGAGGTATTAGTTTAGATAGATACCATTATTCTCCGCCGTGAGGCAATAGAAAAGCGGCGATAACTCTGTGTCGCTCTGGAAAATACTTGCTAGCGATTGGACGTTACAGATCGAATGAAAAGTTCGACGATAATTTGTTTCAAATGTGCTCTATTGGTATAATGGTTCTGGATTTTTCTGCTCTGCTTCCCACGGTCTTCAGTATTATTAGCTGACCATTGACATGCATATTATCTTTGGAGACAAAAAGTGTCCTGGGCTTGGATGCAGAATCGCTAAGGAAGTTTTTTTCCATCAATAACGGCCTCTGGTTTGTAGGTATTTTTTTAAATTCAATATTATTTGATGTTAATTTCTTATCGAACAACTCTGTGAAAGCGAAAAATACACATTATTTAATAAAACTTTTTGAATAATGGACAATTAAAAGTACCCGTAAACCGGAGAGCGTGTATACAGAAAGTTATTTTTTTTTAGTCATAAATCACATATTATCACATTAACAGTTAGATTAGCCAAAGTATCTGCACTGTAGTCAAGAAATAGGCACAATTAAAATATTACACATTAATAGTCAATATGGTCAAATAACATACAAACATAGAGAATATGCACACATATCGATATTCAAACAAAATTGAAAATAAACAATTTCAATGAGTACTATACAAACAATATGTCAAATTATATAATTAATAGAATTGAGATGTCAATAAATTTTGCAAAAATATATTTATTGAGTCACTTAATACATCCAGGTCAATGTGTGTAACGAGCAAGTCCCCAAGCAGTCGCAGGGCTCTCACCGTCGGTGCGAACACAAAGCCCAAGTTGCTCAAGTGCTGATTCATTACTTATTTTGTATACATTAAACGAGTTTTTTAATGATAAAGATTTGATAAAATATAAAATAAATGAAGAATGAAATTTAAAAAAATCACATTTAAAGTAATTAATACAACAAAACAACTTGACATGTTAAATATTGTATGTATATTATCTGAAATATTGACATAGGTAATAAATAAATAAATGGAAAAGTACAAAAAAAATATTGACATTTCATTATAAATAAAATAAAATATAAATATATTTAAATCAACAATTATAGCAAGTATTTAAATAAGTAAAAAAATGACTTTGTATAAAACTACTTGACTTTACTTATTTAATAAACTATTTTATCTATACAAATTGATCTTTATTTGGTTAATTACTTTTATTTAGCATTGATAAATCTAACAAAAAATCCGCATGCCGTTCCAGATTGTTTTCTGTTGCAATGCCCTATCAGGGTTCATGTTGTACCTACTAATTTAAGAAGTGACCATGTAGAAAGTGAAATATATGTACAACGTGAGAGCAATAAATAAATTGAAATTGAAATTTTGTTCTCTAAGAGTAAAAAGTGGTGAGTGGAGATGAAGTGAAATAGGTCCCTCAAGGTCTGGAAGTGGAAGTCCATAGGACTGTAATAGCGGTATTTTGTATTGATATATCGATACCCAAAACCAGTTTATAATCGATATTTTTTATCGATATATCGCTACAAATATCGATCTTTATTTTGTGTAAAATACCAGTATTTTACACAAAATAAAGATAAAATACCGGTATGGGGTCGACATATCAATACAAAATATCGGTATTACAGTCCCTGGCCCATAGTCTCTACCTACCCTTGATATGTGTCTGTCAGTATATTTAAGAAATTTTTACTGTATCCTTCTTAAAACATTATATTGTCGCGTAAGAAGATGAATGACATTGTCAACGTCACGAATTCGAACAAAAAGAATTCAACTGAAGAAAAATTTCTTCAATAACGTCTGAACACGATTGGCCTAGTGGTATAAGCGATGGACTGTGAATCCAAAGACCGCTGGTTCAAATCACAGCCACTTATAGTGTTTTGAAGTTTTGAAAGAAGTTTCTAGATAATAATAGACTAAATGGAAAAGAAAATACGTGAGAGAGAAGTCGGTAGAAAATTAGTAATTTGAGTTTGGAACATTGATGCGTTTTGTTCGAATTCGGGGGGTATATAAACGGAACAAGGCGTTATCGAAGGCAGTTTATGTTGGAAAGTGAAATCCGAAGAAGGAAGAAAAAGAGAAAAGAAGAAAAAAAGAATATTAGTGAGTAAAGTGAACCAGTGAGTAAAGTGAAGTAGTGAGCAAGTGAAGGGTTCAGTGCAGTGATGTCCGCGCGTGTAACAATGAAGTGACGTTTCCGCGCGTGTGACAGTGCAGTGACATTTCCGCGCGTGTGATAGTGCAGTGACGTTTCCGCGCGCGTGTCAGTGCAGTGACGTTTCCGCAGGCCTGACAGTGAGGTGACAGTTGGAGTGCAAAGAGGACTGACGCTGTCAATTGTGAGTTCTGCTTGTGTTGTAAATAAAGGCACCATTCCATAGGATTGTTGTTTCCTTTCCTATCCCCAACCCACTCTCGTCACAATATTCTCGTTCTCATCATGTGGACGACACCATAATATGGCTCTATTGTCAGAATATAAATTATTAAATACACTAAGTACATTGTCTGTGTAATTAATGCATTTAAACTCGAAACAAGGTGAAGACGAGTATCTATTATCCACGTAAATCCTAGTTAATCCGGAATGAGCTGCTTTTACTTATTAACCATTGTTTCTGGATAGAACGCCGTCTGGAGAGTTCAACTGCCTGTTTAGTTAATTAGTTAATTACTGTTTTTTTTTCTTACAATTATTTCATGTCTCTTGCTGATCTTGGAGAATCTTATATAATGTAGGTATCACTTGCTTTTTTATCTGCGCAAATTTAATAAGCCCATTTATTTGTACAGCGCAAGTTTATTTATTTATTATTTATTTATAAAACTTTATTGATCCACAATATACAATTGTTTACAATTGGCGAACTTAACGCTAAAAGCGTTCTCTCCCAGTCAACCATGTGGATAAACAGAGATCGAGTTGCGGCGCAGAATAATTACTAGATAAATCCTTATAAATATACCAACATTTATTATATGTATACACATACATAAACATACACACAATATATAAATAATGAATGATGATGGTGAAAATGCAATATACACTACTTTAGAAGATGAGAGTGAACATTTCTTTTAAAAGAAAATTTTGTTGTAATGTCCTTGATGTCAACGGGTAAAGCATTCCAGAGTCATGCAGCTTGTAGGATAAAGGAGTTTGCCATAAAATGTGTGCGATGTAGAGGAATAGAAAGAAGACGAGTAGCGGCAGGGCAAAGTTGCCGATCATGAGTGTCGGAAAGAAATTGAAATTTGCATTATTATTGACTGTTGCATACAATTTATAAAAGTAATAAATGATTTGTATGGTTGAAGCCGACATACAAGTTCATTTTTAATACCAGTCACATTTATGGAGAAAGTTCAGTGCATTATACTGAAATACTTTCCATAAAAACAATTATTTATAAATTATAAAAAAAAAACAACTTTCCATACAAATCAGCCTTCAGTCAAATGGATTTTGTATGAGAAGACGATTTTTTTATCAATTTCAATATATTTTTTTATAGAAAATAGTTTACTTTCATGGACCGAACTTGCTCCTGCTGTAGTACAGAAATGTTATACGGCTCCGTATGTTGGATAACAAAAGTACAGGATGAGAAGAGGCTACATTCGGCCGAAATGAGGATGTAGTGATGATGATGATGATGGAAAGAAAGAAAGAAAGAAAGATAAGCTTTATTCGGCATCAAAACCCTCACAACTTACATGGACTGACAATAAATATAACAACCACGAATTGCCGAAGGGGCGACCAGCTCAGCTATGTGAGGTTTGTCTCAGCGCCGATTTTTATGGAGTGACACGAAGGGTAGGATTAGAAATGTATATGTGAGGTGAAGTTTAAAGGTAGCACCAATAAACGAGAAGTTAAGAAGCAATCGGTTGTCATGGTTTGGACATGTGATGAGAAGAGAGGATCAAGACGCAACGAAAAGAACGTTAAATATAAAGGTAAACGGAAATAGAGAAAGAGGAAGACCAAAGAAGAGGTGGATGAAACACATAAGGCAAGATATGGGGGTAGTAGGAGTAGATGTTAGTATGACGGGAAATAAAGGACTGTGGAGGGAGAAGACATACTGCGCCAAGGCTAGATACTGACTGAACTTGCTTTTAAAATGATGCTGGTGTTTAAAAATTAACCCTGTATGTTAGATAGTTTTTAGTTCATTAGTGTGTATAAAAATTACTTTTACATCGTCGTAACAAAATTAGGTAGGTACTGCAGTAATCTGAATTCCTCAGCGTATTACATTACAAGCACTTGCTTCTAATATCATAATACAACGGTGACTTTAAACCGGTGTAATCCCACTCGTAGCGGATTAAACCAGAAAAATCCAGATAATTGTAGTACAGAAAAGCTGAGTATTCCCGGCAAATTAAACGGAAACTCGTTGGCGGTGCACAAAGGCCGCCAAAAATCGAGTTTAATTTAAAGAGTCATTTTCTTGAACGGGAAAATGGAGGAACGTGTGGTGTGACCGTGTGAAGAGCCCTCGTCGTTAATTGTGTGTGGTACGGTGTCCTCCGTGTCAACCCCAGCTATGATTATTTCGGAGAGCTCAGGGTATTAATTATCCCGTCGATGTTTTCGATTCGCTGTCTTTTGTGTGGATTAATGTGGTCGCAAAGGCACTCTTTATTTGACGGGTTGGCAATTTGTACTGCGATTGGATTGCGATTTTGACTTGTAATGATTTTGTTAGATTGGGTTAGGTACAGAGTCGTATATTATGTGCTATTTATGAATTCACGTAAAGTATGGGCTGTATATGTACCTATTTGTTTTGCGTGTGTTATTTAATACAATTCCCTTTTACTGTTCGAAAAAATGAGAATGATATGATGTCCGACCGGTTTCGGTCATGGCGACTGCTTCATAGTTGTGGAACTCGCTCATGTGCTCGCATGTGAATTATGTAGCCAATCTTATGGGTGAAAGTTCTCGCGCATTGCGGGCATGTGAGCACACCGTCAATCTCTCTGCGAAAAATCTGCGTAGATGATCTCAGTAATCATTTCGGAAACGGACGCGGATACCTTCTGAGGAATACTGTAAAACTTGTCGAAAAAATAAAAGAATAAAAAACACTCTTTTTTACTTTTTGTCATTTGACCTTCGTGGCGTAATGGTTAATACGCTAAATATATATAACTCAAAGGTGACTGACTGACTGACATAGTGATCTATCAACGCACAGCCCAAACCACTGGACGGATCGGGCTGAAATTTGGCATGCAGGTAGATGTTATTACATAGGCATCCCCTAAGAAAGATTTTGATAAATTACACCCCTACGCGAGCGAAGCCGCGGGAAAAAGCTAGTTTACAATATAACCAATCCATTAACAATTGAATGTCTATATCTTATCTAAACACATAGAGTAGAAACAACAGATGTAAAATTACAATAAAAAATATATTATTAAATTTTTCAACTAGCTTTTAAAATCTACTGTTATAAGCATCGTAGTTATTGTTTATCCTAGAATTTCCTTCCTCAAAGTTGTATAATAAGAGCCCAACTAGCTTTTTAAAGTATAATTGCAGCCTCAACAGCTACCAAGCTATAACGTTGCAGCTTAAAATTTAGCCCCAGTGCGCACACAGTAATTGCGTTATACAACCTCTCTCATTACATTCATACCTCCGGGACCGGTCAGATGTGAACACAGAACAGAGAAAACACAGAAGTGAACCCTCGGCAACAAAAAAATTAAGTACCTAAAACCAATTAAAGAGATTAAGCTTTAAACTTAGCGCTCGTGCGCACACAGAAATTGCTTCATGCTCGTTTATTACATTTAAACCGGTCAGATGTGAATACAGATCAGAGAGACAACAGAAGTAAAACATGTTATTTGTCTTTATCTTTATGTCCTTGCTATGTTGCAGAAGGCGTTAATAAATCTCCGTCTCGATCTCTCTTGAACTTCTCATTTGATCTGACCTCAAGCCTTTCCTATCTTCTCCTGATAAATTATTATAAAGTACAAGTTTATTTGCTACGCAAATTAAAATGCCCCTGACTGTCAAAAACAGTCGTTTAGTGATGAGTATCGAAACTACATATTATAATTAATATCCTTAGCGCCATCTATTAATTTGCTAAACCCTGACTTTCGAGCGTTAAACCTCCAATAACTTTACACGGCTGAACCGACTTTATCAAACATAGCTAAGAACCACTGCAAAGGAACTTCCTTCACATAAAAAACCACATCGAAAAAGTCCATCCGTTCGACCGCTACGATGATACAGACAGACATTAGGGTGCCATCAGACGGACTGCATCGCAGCAAGGGAAAGTAGTCGATATATACAACTGCATGCAGTTGTACGTTCGACTTCGTTCAGTCATGATATCAACTTCACGAAGTCGGCTGCAGTCGTGTGAAGTCGATATTAAGTGCATACAGTTGTGACTTCAAATTTACGCGGTCGGTCGATATCATGACATCATACAGTTAGTGCGCAGTGCACACCACTGCAGCCGACCGCGTAAAGTTGATATCATGACTGAACGAAGTCGAACGTACAACTGCATGCAGTTGTATATATCGACTACGTGCGGTTGCTGCGATGCAGTCCGTTGAACTTATAAAACCCCTCTTTTTGACACACTCTTTAGGGAGAGGGGTTGAAAATTAAATTAACAATTACTTAATTCCATTATCCATGACTAAACTTACACAGCGTAACATCTGTGTATTCTGTTTCTCGTGTAAACACAGAACTCATTACGTACTTGATGCGGCATACGCGGCCCGAATTTTTAATTTTTATGACTTTTTAAGCTAGATTGTTTAACCGTCGGCCTCACGTAAACATCCCTTTGAGGCGGCGATGCCGCCCGCCTTTTAATGAACCAACTGGCCATTTATCATCGCGGCCTGAATGAAGAAAAAAATTAAACTTTTCCGCCATCCCAAGTTTGAATATAATTTAACCGTCATGGTCACGTTTGGGAGCCAACCTTGAGAAATAAACTTTATTATCTCCCATTAAAGTTGGTAATTAAAAGATCCCCTTTCTTGTCTGCTTCGGAAGGGTTGGGAAAACAATATTCAAATATTTATCCTATTTATCTCATCGAGAGGTATACTGATGAATCTCCCCGCTTGATTTCTTTCTGAGCTAATTGCTTTAGTGTACTAATTTAGATTTTTTTCCTCTTTATTGGGGTAAACAAACAAAAACACAATACTTAAATACATTTTTATCTCATCTACTCAAAAAACGATGTTTTCATTCCAAAACATTTGGAGCTAAAGTAACTGCTTATGCTCTCGGGACAAAAAAAAATTAAATAGAAAATCTCTAGGGATTAAAGCCAACTATGAACTCTTATTAATTCTGTGCTATCAGTCATAAATTCATAATATATACAGGTCTTAGGTATATTGATGTTCTTATCATATTAACTCAAGAAGTATTGCAAATACAATGGGTAGTACTAGTATTATGTACTAACGACATAAATGTTGTCAACAGTGACAGTGTACGAGGGTGACATGCTCAGCCTGCAGCGCATCAGCCGGACGGAGATGGGCGCGTACCTGTGCATCGCCACCAACGCCATCCCGCCCTCCGTGTCCAAGAGGATCATTGTCGACGTTGAATGTAAGTATAGTCAATGCTGAAGAAAAAATATTTATTAAAACGAAAAAAAAAACATTTAAAAAATTCTTAATAACTAATATAAAAATACTACTCACCACACACTAATATTTACAAATAATAATTGGCCAAGTGCGTAACGGGCCACGCGCAGTGTAGGGTTCCGTAGTTACGAATACCAACTTTGAGTTCATGCCACTAAAAACATCTAAAAACTAATTTTCTATTGAATTTGTATGAAATTTTCGTTTTCCGAGTACATTTTATAAGTTGATCGCCTATAACTTTTTAATTTGTAAACCCTACTTAGCTCTGATAGTTTTCCTTTAAATTTCGTTATATTTACTATAGCTGTGAATTTTTATATATGTCCTTATATAATGGTATACACAGTGTATGTACTGTATAATGTAATTAAAAGTTATTTAAGTTATTATATTATTATTATTTTATATAATTTAACTTAGACTGTACTAATTCTATACATTGTTTACTTATTTATTTATATTGGGTGTTTACCTTTAATAAAGAAATTTATTATTATTATTATAACTGTTTAGCAGATAGAGGAGGGGGGGGGGACAGTTGACTCTAAAATTTTTTTTACTTAAAACCAAATATTTCAGAAACGGATCCCTAAATCTAAAAATGGTGTTAACAAGCTCATAATATTTTTAAAAATCCTATTCAACGACATCCCACATGATTGGTTAGTCTAGAAAATAGAATTGACTTTTGACTTTATTTGTATGGGAGCTACCCTAAAAAAAAATTTATTGCAAAATTTTATTGTACCACTTTTTCCGCATAATTATTATTTATACCTATACCAAATTACAGCTTTCTAATACTTATAGTAGCTGAGTAAAACCGCGGAAGGACAGACAGACATGGCGAAACTAAAAGGGTTCCTTGTTTACTACGGAACCCTAAAAAGGCCCGGTAATTCTTTACCCTGCGGCAACGTGCCCTGAAGGCTGACAGCACCACTGGCAATGCTTATTTTCTGGACCAGATAGAGGCCAGCGTTCTGGACACGGGAAACTTCAATAAGTTTCCTTGAGATAGCGTGAAACAACTTACGAGCTGATGGCCCCCACGATCCCAAAGCTTTAAGCCCAAACGTGTAGTAATTTCCGATTGTTTTTTGTTTTTGGTGTATGTAAGTGGCCAACACTGGTGTCATATTTTTCAGGCTGCCTAAAGGCTTCTGACATAGCTTGACGACGACCATACAATGACAACCGGGACCAACGGTTAATACGTGCGTTACGAAGCACGTAATTTATATATATTTTCTTTTTAAGTAATTTCCGATACCTTCATATTTAAATGCTTACACATCATCATCAGCTTTCAGAAACCCAATTCAAGGAAAAAGACTGCATTTGTGTACGCCATCGTGTATTTGAAGCTACTTCTATAGAGTGATAACATTTAGGACCATCAAAACGAAGAAAAAAGGAAATATAAATGTAACTTGGCATGCTAACAAATAGTTAATTAATGATAAAAACCAGCGTAAAACAGTAAATAAAATTTCCTCAAATGAAAAAGAAATCTTCTCAACGACAGCTTCCCTTTATTTTCAATTCTATAACAAGTCCCCAGCCACAGAGTAGATTAAATGAAGAGATATAAAATCATCAGTCTCTTTTAAACTAAAACCAAGGAGGTGAAATTAATTCGTTAATGAAACAATTATATACTCGGAAACTAGGCATTTTCTGGCACTTCGAATTTTTAAGTTTTTTCTAACTTTTGTTTTTATAAATACTACTTTTGGTACAAATTAAAACTATCTGAGGACAATTACTAATCAAATTAAAAGCCAAGAAAGTAACCCTTATTTGTATAAACTTACATTTAACTTCAGCATCTATTTCTAACTGCCAGCCTTTTGGGCACGTTACCACGGGGCAGCGATTTGCCTTTTTTATTTATAAGTAAGTAATTTAAGTTATAAGTTTAGTTTTATTTTCTGTTTTGTTTATATTATTAAAGTCAATGAGGAAATAAAGTAGAACACATTAACTAACATAGAAAAAAACTACTAAATAGTTTTATTTTTAATAATTTGATATGAAAACAATTTCAAATTAAGAAATCAAAGAATTTAATTCACAAGCAAATACAAATTTCTGCGACTGAGTACCTCAGCATCAATCTCCTCTGTGATTCTATACCAAGTCCCAGCTGACTAAATAAAGGACAAGATGGCCGCGATAATTGAAAGATAATATTTTTCCGCGGTGCAGCCGGCCGCACGGAAAAAAACAGAAAGGAAATCACTGCGATCGGATGGAAATTGCATTGTGGAAATTGTGGATTGGAAACTTGATAATGTTAGAAAAATTCATACCGAGTGATGAAATGTTTTTTTCTTGCTCGCTAGTCCCATTTATGCTGGTGCTGGATAGCGAACAGTTGTTAAACGTTTAAAATAAAAGCTTGCAAAAATAAGATTCAGAAAGTACTTTTTATCATAATTATAATCATATCTTTATTTGCTAAAAACATGGTTCAATATTTATTGTAAGACCTATATGGTCTTACAATAAATATTGAAGAACAAACAGGTTTTACTAGTAGTAATAGCATGCAAATATTAGTAGTCCAAGAATGTATCGTTTTATCAAGTGCGTGACGTTCATATGATTCTCTTGGTTAATTTTTGCCCTCGGACTGTAAACTCAAGAGTTCTTACAGACGAGCGACAGTATCTCCACGACCCCTGTCGGCTACGGTGGGGGACGGTCGGTGATGGCCATCACCGACCTGTGTCGCCGAATGTCGCAAACGGTCGCGTTACACATGTCAATCTGTCAAAAACTGCCGCGCGATCATCGCCAACGGTTGCCAATAGTCGCCGACGTCCACCGATAATCAATCGGCGTTTGTCAAAAACGGTTACGTGGCAGTTTTTGAAAGATTGTGTATCACGCGACCGTTTGCGGTTGGCAACGGTTGCCGATAACCGGCTAAGGTCGCCGACCGTCGCCGATAGATGTCAAGGGCATGCTGTCTATCATCTGTAAAAACGCTTAGTACACAAGAAGCTTAATACAGTCTTTGACAAAAAAAAACTATTTGATTTGGTTACTGTGTGTGCTTCCGCCACCAGTTCAGGTTCACAATGTAAATTTATATCCAAAGCGGTTTAAAGCTAGGTATAACTAATCTTTATTTATAGCTCTTCCGACAGGCTCATGTTCTCTCACTCGACGGTGATGACTGAAAATCAGTGTTTGCTCCCTGAGCAATTTTAACGCTGAGTTATTGCCTTTTTGTATCACTGCGGTTCACCTTATTTCTAAAACTTATTGTCAATGATTTTATGTTGATTTGTGTAAACATGTATATGTGTGTGCCTCAGTGAGATAAATAAAGTTTTTATCTATCTATCTAATCCAAATAAAAAAAAAAAAAACAGTCATGAAAATTAACTCAGCTTAGCTAGGCTTAGCTCAGCGGCTTACGCTATTAGAAGAATCAGACAATTGACAGATGTAGCAACTGCTAGATTAGTTTACTTTACTTACTTTCATAGTCTGATGTCCTACGGGATTCTTCTCTGGGGGAGTGCTGCTGATATACAGACTATTTTGATTTTACAAAAAAGGACAATTCGTTTTATTTACGATTTAGGATCGAGAGACTCCCCAAGAGATTTTTTTAAGAAAATTAATGTTTAAACTGTATCATCCCAGTACATATTTGACAATATAATGTATGTAAGGAAAATATTGACTTAATAAAACAGGTGATTTTACGGGTAGAAACTTACGTAACATAAATGTTTT
This sequence comes from Acrobasis suavella, assembly GCA_943193695.1. Taxonomy (NCBI): domain Eukaryota; kingdom Metazoa; phylum Arthropoda; class Insecta; order Lepidoptera; family Pyralidae; genus Acrobasis; species Acrobasis suavella. Next base: position 24,753,234 of record OW971934.1, read on the forward strand.
AGTTACCCCGTATTATATATAGGCTGAAAACAGTCAGTAAATCGTTTAAGGAAAACTGTATAAAGTTTTATAATAAATTGCCAGAATCGGTCCTTGATATGCCAGATAGAAAATTTAAAGCTTATGTAAAGAAAGTACTTTGTGAGAAGGTTTATTATGGATCCCATGATTATCTTAAAGACAAGAACGTCTGGCTTGAGCTTAGCGCGGGTCCCTCTTAAAGGTTTATATTTGTACACTCACAAATGACATAACTTGAATACAATCGGTACATGTACTTTATTTACACATTGACATTAATTTCAAATTTTACATCTTTCTTAATTAGTAATTATGATATAGCAATGTATTCTCAGTCCACATATCTAACTTTAATATCAGTATAATTTTAAGGTTGACGTTTTTGGAGAAAATGCTGCAGTACAGTTTGTTACCGCTTCTTCTGTACTTACGCTTAGGAGGCGGCAGTAAACTTAGTTGTAAGTAAATGATCTGACGTCAACAACTAGCTATTAAGAAATCGAAAGAAAAAAGAAATGACAATTATTAAGTGATATAAATATCCAAAGATAAATAAATGATTTTTGACTTTGACTTTTGACTTAACATATACATATATATTTTCACTCCTGTTTCCCACAGGGATAGGCTGAGACTATAAATTTCCAATTGCTATTCTTGCAAACCTCTTTTGCTTCGTCAACACTCATTACTCTTTTCGTACATGCTCTCCGGTTATAGGTACTCCTTACGTAAATTGAATGAAAATTAAATCATTTAATTTCGTGAATAATCTCGCAACTCAAAATGAAGTTTGGTTCTGTTAAATTCACAGCATCATCTGTTCTGCGAGTATTGTATCCCGTAGTTGTTATAAACTATCGAATTATCTCGTTTGTTTAAAGTATGGGCCACAATGCCCGGATTAGGCGGGTCCAGAATTAGCGGGCTATCGCGATCGCTTTGTCTTTGTTGGTTCAGCAGCGAGGGATAACAATATCATTCCATGTTGCTAACATGTAAATATCACCAATATTTTCCTAAATTTCCAGAATAGAGACGTTGCATTTTTTTTTTCGTTGTGCTGTGGATAGAGTTCCTAAAAATAGGCACGTCCAAGATAAAACTACCTTGCTAATCCAAAATCTCTTAAGATGTAAAGGTTACAAAGTCACGTCCGCCTTTGGACGGAGTCGCGGAGCGCCTTAGAAAGGCCGGACAGGTGTGACGTCACTTATGTCGCATTTGTTAGCGTGATCTAAGCACATTTGTTGAATCATACCAAAATAGTAAACATATTTGAAGAAATTCACTTCGGCCCAGGGTTATCTGAGGCTATTAGCGCTTAAAATGATGATGATAAAAAATCATAATAAATTTAAATGTACATAATAATAACTGATTAATAGATACTCCTATAAAATGTAATGCATCCAAATGCTTAACTACATTTAATCTTTTCGGTTTTTGTTAACACTTTACTACATCATTCTATAATTAGAAATCTCTTTTTTTTATTTAACTGGTTGAACAACACACAAGTTTATATAAATACAAATAGGAGGCAACTTATATTGCCAACCTACTTAGAGCAAACACAGCATATACATTAGATATAATGCTCTGAGTCATTTTAAATGGAGAATTAAATTAAATTAAATAAGAAAATAAAATAAATTACAAAAATAAAATAAAATTTTAAATTACATTGAAAATTAATTACATAATAATAAAACTTCAAATCAAGAATTTCATGCTTGTGTTAAAATAACTTTTTTGATCATATTGGCCGATGCGCTTACATATTAATTTATTATAATCAGTACTCATAAGATTCAACGAAGAATGATGGCGGTTTTATAATAAATAAACAATATTTTTCTGCGTAATAATGGGTATACCGCTTTCTAATTCTGATTTTAAATCTTTAAACCGTTGATTTCAAATCTTTAAATAGTCAGTGGTTTTATCCACTGACTATTTTCATTTGTTTACAAAAATTATAATATATTTATTTTATAAATAAAATTCATTTCACTCTTCAAAATTAAGTAAAGTTCAAAGTAGCTGTAAAGATCACACCTCAGTCACTTTACGATAAAGAAGAGTCATAATTCTACTAAAAACATCGCGTTTCTCAACGTAATATCCTCCCTAAAATTCCAACCTGACGGAAACAAAAAACAAGAGCGCACCCTTCATAATGAAGTCATCCCCCAAAAGGACATAAAAGAAACCTGGAACTTTATAAATATTTTAAAACCTCGTAGAATATTAAAGCGTATCACGCACCCACGGTTATATTTCCGTGAAAATTGCAACCATAAACTGAGAAATGAGAATGTTCTCATTTCTCAATTCAAAGTGTGCGTTTTATTATCCGAGTGTGAAAAATTGCGCGATCGATCACTTATTGAAACTTAAATTGCTTTTGAGATGGATGGAGCCGGACTGTGTCGCTTCATATCTTCTGAGGATAATTGAGAGTAATTTACTATAGCTGGGGAGACAATGTTATTTTTGTTTTTGACTTAAGGTGCTCTCACACAGCACTTATATAACGTCATAAAACATTGTGTAACACAATAACATTCTATAACAACGTGTAACATTTTACTCCAACATGTTATACAATGTTATATGTTATATACGCTCCCACACAGGTTGAACTCGTTGTATAACATGAAATATAACGTTCAGTAACAATCAGTTTGGGTCTGTTTTTTGAGAAAGCTGGTAGTGATATTGACTGAATGGAGGAAGTGCTGATAGGTTTGGCTTTTATTTTTTGTTTGAAAAAAAGAAAGAAGAATCGCAATTACTGCATACGTCAAACTCTAAAAGCGATATAAAAGTACAGTGCCACAGAACCGACTAGAGCTGTGTACGTGACAGAGTAGGCACACTACGCGCGAGCAACTTCACCGCGCCTTTCCGCTAACGTCCCTCTGAGGCTCGGATGATGTTATACAACAAAAGTTATCACTTGTTTCATCATGTTGTAATTAGTTGTATAAAATTCGGTTGTATGAAGTCTTATAACATCACTAACAATTTATAACTTTTGTTATAAAATGTTATGCAACATTCTCTAACATTATTTAACTGCTGTGTGGGAGCACCGTTAAAAGATAAGCATCTTAATATAATTATATGTACGCACTTCTACCTATTTGTGCTATTAATCACTGGTTGACTGGAAGAGATTTCATTATGAGATAATTCCACAGTATTGTCAATTTAGATACTCTTTATAATTATTACTATAATTCTCAATTCTTATTCTGCCCACTCAGTAGTGGGTGGAAGTAGAGCTGGGATGATGATTATGGTGATGATCAATTTGTTAACCGACCTAATTTGAAATCTAGTTATTAACTAGGAAAATAACATGCCTCTAAGTTGTTAGGTTATTAAATAGAGTACGCGTAAATTCATTGCGTATCTTGTGTCCAGTTTCTCCAATGATCTGGGTGCCGAACCAGCTGGTGGGCGCGCCGGCCGGCACTGACGTCACCGTGGACTGCCACACTGAGGCGCACCCCCGCGCCATCTCTTACTGGGTGTATGACAACGTAATGGTGCTGCCGACGAAGAAGTATGCGATCAACACCGAGGAGAATTCTTATAGGTAAGAAATAGTCCAAGAGCCAGCAAAAGCCAGACCCCTGGTATTTTATAAAGGTTGAAAATTTCTCTATGTATGTATGTATAGAATTGATTTTACCTATGTATTGGGGCCATATATAAAAACTTTTAACCTTCACAAATTATTGGAGGTCTGGCCCTCGCTAGCTCTGTTCTAAAAGTTTCTAATATTAATGTCTAATTTCACGAGATAAGTATGTGTTTGTACAATATTTTTTGTAACTATGTATTCTTTTTTATTAATAATTAAGTAATATTTATTAAAAATACGTGTATTGTAAAGCTTTGGGAGCAGGAAGAAGGCCATATGAGGAACTTAATATCCTAGAGTTAATAAAAGGATGAGTACTAACAATATTTAATAATTAAACAACACTGAAAAAGATTTGTCGTATGAATAATTTACCGAACCCCATATTAATTATCCTATATTAAAAATAATCACTTTAAAAACCTTCCTTAAAAATTATTACAAGGTAGAAAAACTGCGCGAGCTCTCTTAAAGCTTAGCTTTTCGCGAGTATATTCTGTGTATACAATTTTGTAAGGAAATAAAAAACAATATTTAAAAAATAAGAAAATAAAAAAATAATGAAACCGTAACTACTCAAGCTTGTTTTTTATTATTTGCTACAGGTAGGTAGTACCTACGTATACTGAGATAGTCATTACTATGACAGTAAAATAAACAATATAAAAAACTAAACAAGAAACAAGTAAAACGGATTAGCTCGTTTCTGGTGCAAAGAATGGCCATAGCTATCCAGCGTGGTAACGCGTCAAGCGTCCTGGACACCTTTGCACCGGAAACGCTAAGGGGCGGGTTGTAATTTTATTTTGTATTATGTATTTTGTAATTGACTTGTTTTGTGAAACGTATTTGTATTTAATTTTAAATTTAAACCGTGAAATGCAGAAATAAAATTTTTTTGGAAACTGAAAAAAAAAAGTAAAACGGAAAGATCACAAAGTTTTTGCAAATCAAATCAAATCATCTTTATTGTGGGAACAGGTTCAAGAGATCTTAAAATAAATATACAAAGTACCACTGTGACCTGCCCTTGATGGACGTACAATAATAATTAAAACATAATTAAATTAGGTCAAATTTCATTTAAAAAATAAAATAAAAAATTAACCATACATGCTTACAAAATAAAATCTAGTAATTAATTATCATTATATAATTCAACATCTAAAATAAAGTAAAATAATATATTGTAAAAATGCTATATGTTTTGAGTCGCGACAAAACATATTATTTTTTTTATGAAGAAAACCGTCCGGTCCTCGTCTGGCAACCCTGCCCAAACACCATCAATTAAGAGTGGCCGACCGCAAATGATTAATCGCCAAATCAACAGGCGGCCACTGCACGCTAGATTTGTTCTGACAGGTCACCACTTCACAAGAGAATACGAGTATTATTAACATGCGATTGTACGAAGTGAATCTTCTTCTTTCTGGTCTGATCGAATAGAAAAATAAAAAATATAGCAGCTGCATCTCGTACCACGCCAATCGTAATAGCCGAACGTGTATTTTAATCATGATGCGATTAGCAAATCACTATTTTGTTTATCTCTCTTTTTCGATGTCGCTGAACGTATAATGTCTATCTGAATAAGATATTTTTTTCCAATAATAAAAGACAAACCAAGAAAATTTCCAGGCTTCTGAACTTCAAACAAAAAATGTACGTCGAGTTAGATTATTATTTGTACCTTTGAAAGTAAATGAATATCGAACGAAAATAGATTTGATATCACAAAAAACTGATAGACTTCAATATTCCGACCCTGATACAATCCAGATGGATGTCGATTAATAATTCACATTTCATCCTATAGGAAGTATGAGGCCCGCAAATTGAACGTAACAGTTCAACATTTGTCAAATCCTTATAACTTTGAATTAGAGGTTATTTTAGAGTCGATATGTAATGATTGAGTTGCTGGTGATTGTGTAAGATTCGCTACCAATCTTGGGCACTGTCAATATTTAATATCGATCTCATAAAGCTATGTAAATAATACAAATGTATATTGACTAAGTTTTTCATTAGTGGTTATCAAATATTGAGTTATTGGTTTTAGGTATCTAATTCAGATTTAGATGGAAACTTTGTATCGATGAAAAGAAACTTCGATTTAAAATCTCCTAACAAACAATAAACACGATGCTGTTTATTATTTGAAAGCCAGCTTATCTTTTTAATTCATAAAAATAAAAACTGAGTCTAGGTTTTCAATGGACTGAGTAAGCAATATCAGTTGTCAATATTAGGAATGTCTCTTATCCGTTATCTTTCTTTTGTCCGGTTTCTTTCCTTTTTTCCTTTTTCTTCTGTTTTCGTTGGGTTGCCCTGTTTTTTGTGTTGTTGTTTTTTTTTATGTCTGATAACGTTTTTTTTTTTAAATCCTGTGCTTGATCCCCAGTAAAAACAAGTTGGAAAATGGTCTTTTTAAATTTTTTCTAGGTCTTGCATATATTTCTATATAATGTATTTGTTATAAAATACAGTATCGTCGAGGTCGTATACTATAAATTAATTCAAAATTACTTTGGGGCTAGCTCAATCCATGTGATTTGTACTTATTTATTTTGTTTATTATTTAACTAGGTTTATCGACAACGTTTATTGAGCGCCATCGTCTAGCACTATGCCGCTCTACGTGATAATAACGAGCGGGATGGCACTAGTCCGTCGCGCGATATAAACTTTATGTCGGTTTATCAACAGTGTCATTCTACGGGCGCTGGTCTATGTATGACATACATAGACCAGCGCCCGGAGTATGACACCGTTGTACATTGTGTGTCTTACATTGTATGTTACCTATCATAAGATAGTCAATAGATTTAAGTGCTACTTTGCGGAAGTCAAAGTTACATACTACATGATTTGAATTACTTTGTGCAATTCCGCCACCAGTTAGTTCATGCAAACTATTGCCGGCCGGCGCCCACCCACTACTGTTAGTCCCAGCATACCTGCCACCAACAGCCCGTGTGCACCCTGAATCTAATAATCTGAACGTTCTCCTCCACCAGAGCACACATGAAGCTGACGGTGCGGAACCTCCAGACCGGAGACTTCGGCAACTACCGCTGCATCTCCAAGAACTCGCTGGGAGAAACTGAGGGATCTATAAGACTTTATGGTAAGTACAATTTTATTATATATTTTGTTTCCTTGTTCTATTTCTTGGAGAGTCGCACGCACGCGCCAGGAAATAGTTGTACCGACTGGCAGGGTCGCCATGTAGACAAGTGCAACGATCGAGGTTTACTTACGTACTCTAGGCTTAATTGATACACAAAGAGTTTATATATATAATACACATAAGAACGTCTACATATATTGTATATATAGGTTAACTACACACTACATCGTAGACGGTTTATTTGTTTCGTTGTTCAATCTTTGACAGAGAATAGTCGCATTTCGTAAACGGTTTCAATATAATACTTAGACCTAATTTCTTTTGCGTTTACACACTCGTAATATTTGGGCTGGCCGTTCTTACCTTACATAAGAAAATAGTGACGTTGCGGTAGCGTTAACTCTCAACCTTTATTTAGCGATAAACTATAAAGACATAATTTTCTTTTACGACAAAAATATTGCTCAGTCGATAATACTTCAAATTTCTTGTGAAATTATTGCCAACCTTTATTATATAAAGAGGTAAAGAACCTAGTAAGGGCGCAGTAGGGTACCGATACCCTATTAGCGAGGTGTCGGTCCTTTCACACTAAACCGATTAAAAGTAGGAAAGGCCAGCACAATCGGGTACGAACATGTACACTATAATATTTTTGGAATACAAAAGGGAAATAAATCATATTTACACATGTAAAAATAGTTTCTTAAATGTGTTTTAACCTTCCATACTATACTGGTTTAGAAATAATGAGAACTATTTCTTTTTACTCATAAAAGAAGATCAGAGAAGAAATGGACAAGTCTGAAAATTCGTGTCCATAAGCGACGCAGATACTTTTTTGTCACATTTTGATTCTCCCTTCTACTTAGGTATACCATCACTTTAAGCGTGGCTTTTGAATCTTATGACCTTACCTTCATATTCATAAAAAAATACATCCGTTTGCTAAACCTATTTTAGCTAAAACATGTTTTGTCCCTTTTCCTCTTCTCAATATTTGACATTGAAAGAACGAGACAAAACATATTTTAACCAAAATAGGTTTAGCAAACGTTTGTAATTTTTTATGAATTTGGGGGTAAGTCTCTATCTACCTTGTAATGGATAGAGCCGTGATTTGTATGTATGTAGGTATTATCATCAAATAATTGACAAGCTGTTTAAACACATTTTCAATATCAAAAGGAGGACAATTTTACTAAACATTAATGTAGTTAATAGATTCAGGTGTTACTTTGCGGAAGTCAAAGTTACATACTACATGATTTGAATTACTTTGTGCAATTCCGCCACCAGTTAGCGGATGCAGCAGTATCGGAGGGAGCATGCATCAGCTATTGGTGGCGGGTGCACACGGGCTGTTGGTGGCAGGTATGCTGGGACTAACAGTAGTGGGTGGGCGCCGGCCGGCAATAGTTTGCATGAACTAACTGGCGGCGGAATTGCACAAAGTAATTCAAATCATGTAGTATGTAAACATTAATGTTTAATGTAACATAAGTAGACCCCTTATCTTGTCGAACTGCGAATAACTTACTTCTGTATAAGGGTTTTGGTAAGTATAAAAAGTCGATAAATTAAATGTTACAATCCCCACCAAACAGTGACGTCTATGCCACAAGAAAACGGGGTCTAAACATGACTTGACTTAAAAGTCTTGCAAAAGCATTTATTTGTGTTTTTAATCGCACAGAAATCCCGATGCCGTCGACGTCACCAAAGGCGACAGAAATGAAGAGCAACGCCAACAAAGAAAGTAAGTTTGCACAGATTCCACTTTACAGCACAGGTCGGATGAAAAGAGCTATACAAGAGAGAAGCGATTGATTATTTACGACTAGCTGATGCCCGCGTCTTCGCTCCAGGTCCAGTGCTCCCCCTATATGAAATATTTTTTTAAGGAAACGAAGATATAATTCGAAATTTTATCTTGACTTAGCCCTAGATAATGCAATAACAAATGATGTTTGTTCACGCTGTGGGGCGATGTCGGTGTCCATTAGGTAGCGTTGTGGTTGGGAGTAGTGATGGAAACACGAGAGCCGTTGATTGTATTTATTCCATCTATTTAAACCTACTCCTTACATGGTGACGACTCTCACTCTATTGACTACATCTAAAGCTTATATACTATAATGAGATAGTTATCTTAAGGATTCCAACGTTTACCGGAAGGTGCAACTAACACGTATTACATCTTTTCACGTTACTTTGATAAGCAACTAATTTGCTTATCATCACGTTACCACAATAACCCTTTTAATCATGTAATGGACGACTGTTCACAGTTTAAAGTGAGAATGTGAAGCTTTTTTAGGCAACTTTGCCATAAACGGTCACTTTTGGCTAATGTGTATAAAAAGGTGCACTTTCTCACTTTAAACTGTAAAGAGTTGTTCGTAAAATGGTTTAAAGAGTTAACTAGGGCTTGGTTAAGACAAAAATTTAAATGATATCTCCGTTTTCATATGAGGGCAGCACATGACCCCGAAAAATTCAAGAACCCCTCAAGAAATTATCTAGCAGTTGTTATGTAACCTGCCTGACGTGAAATTCCCTTCGGCAGCACAACAAGCATTTCTGCCAAGAACTTAACTCCAGCCACCCCGCCCCATGATAAACCTTGAGAGTTCAGTTTTTGTACCAGATTTTAGGCGTAATATTTTTGAAATTTATTTAGAAAAGGGTATTTTAAAACTTTAAATTAATATTTACAGTAACATTGAAACTTTCGAAGTATTACATTTATTGACTATATAATCTTTTCAAAATAAATTGATTTCTTAGACTCGACGGACGTCACTCCTAAAACCAAAGTCAGACAATATCAGCTCGAGTTATTGAAATAAAGCAATTCTGAGTTTAAGTTAACAATGTACTACGAGTGCTGTAATTTAAATCGTACAGCCAACTTTTGGCGAAGTTAAGATTAAAAAGACCATTGTGGTAATCTTTTCTAGGTTATTACTTGTTTTTATTACTGTTATTTGGTTTTAAACAAAGTTTGTAGTTAATATCATAGCTTGTTTCATGAAAGTAATTTTTAAATTGTGATGAATAATTAAAATCGTTGTTATTTTTATTATTCTTATATTCTAAAATTGTTCATATATTTAAATCTTTGAACATCATAATCCCATAGAATTCTCTCTAATTAGCTCGGCGGCCCGATCGAAATGCGCCTTACTAGCGCTCTCACAAGTAAAGCGAGACCGGGCGTGGTTAACACTGGATGGATAACCACATGTGGCATAAAAAAATTCATGAGTTCCTTCGTGCTTCAGGAGGCACTTACAAGCCGTGGTTCCGGTTGTCATCATTGTATGGCAGTTGTCAAGCTATGTCAGATGCCTCTAGGCAGCTTGAGAAATCTAACACTATTATTGGCCACTTGCACACACAAAAAGCAAGCAATAATTACTAACATATTTCGGGGGCTAAATATATAATATATATAGGTAATAGCTATCTACATGCCAAAATTCTTTCCAATCCATCATAATAAATTCTTGGCGATGGAGTATTTTCCATTTCTCCATTTTTCACCTTCTCGCATACTCGTACCATCACGTTAAAAGTGGCTTTGAGTCTTGTGGCTCTGGGCCCTCTCTGCTTAACCCTTCAGCCACCATGAATTATATGTCAAATTTCATGAACTGTCACCTAAGGAATTGCGAAAATTAAATGTTGACACTTGTGATACAGAAAAAAACTGGCCAAGTGCGAGTTAAACTCGCGTGGAGAGGGTTCCGTACAATATCAAAGATTTTTCGTAAGTGAACGTATTATATTGAGCGTTCCACTTTATTTTCAAAACTTAACATTGGAGTAAAAAAATATGTTCTCCCACACATTCCACCTGCAAATGTAAGTTGGTACGCACAATATTGAGTGATTTACCATGTTATTTTAATATCATGGACTTCTTATAGGTTTTCCTATAATCTATAAGGAGAAAACTAATTTCTGTATTTTTTTCAAAATTTTAGGTTCAGTAGTTTCGGAGATAAGGCGGGGGGGGAATGGTCAATTTTCGTCTATTTTCTTGAATAACTCGGAAACTATTTATTTTAAAATTACAAAAAAATACATTTAAGATCTTCTCGACAAGACCTTTCATTTGATATGCCACACGATGCAGTTTTCAGAAATTTTTTTTTTAATTTTCCCCTTCCCCCCCAAAAATGACCCCCCATATACAGATTTCATCTGCTCACGTCACACCTCTGTGTTTGGGTCACAGGAATTGATATGTGTACCAAATTTCAACTTAATCGGTCTAATAGATTCGGAGATAATTGACTGTAAGCGACGGACGGACAGACACACGAGTGATCCTATAAGGGTTCCGTTTTTGTATTCAGACGTACGGAACCCTAAAAATAGATTAAAAACACCGCTGACGAAATACAATTGCATTTCATTATGTAGCAAATTTAGTAAAGTTTCTCTATGGTCAAACTTGTTCATACAAAAGTTGCCTCTGAATTGCAAAATTATGAAAATAGTGAGACGGGGGAACGCGGGCGGATCCGACCGATTGGCGATTTGCACCACCGCATGACTATAGTACACTCGGTCGGATCCGGCCGATTGGTGCTTGAAAGGTTAAAGCCTCAAATCCCAAAATGCTCTGCCCCTTTACGGATAAAGGCGGCATTGAAGATACACACATATATAAGTATATCTTCAATATTACCTCATTTTACCATACCTGCTTACAATTGTAACAATGGTTTGTCACAGCCCATTTACAAAACATAAACAAGTGCATACAACGTGAACACAAAGGAATTCGATTAAAACCAGAAAGAGCATTCTAGGAATTCCAACAATGCACGTAGGAAAGTTAGCGGATGCCGTTAGCTATTATAGTGCAAGCTAGAAACGGTAACAAACGTGGCACTTCATTACATACCAAGTGATCTTTTTCTTCTTTACAAATTTCCAATTCATGAAGCATATTGGAAGAAGTGGAGACCACTCATGGTCAACTGTACTTTTCTCAAACATGTTCGGAAATTTGCAAATATTTATATTTGCATAGATGGTTATTTCTTTAATTATTGCCTCACATTTATTAGGCACTATACATGCCTTGACGGTAATATGATTGCCAGACTTGGAATTATTGCTAAGGCCTCGGAAACGCACGGCCTTGAAAACTGCTCGTCCGGCAATGCAATACTTCCCGTCCTCTACATTATTACTTTTCATTATTCTTTCGTACTTTGGAAGGCACGTTTAGCCGTTATCGTCGAATATTTAAACAGGTTGATTTATACCCGTAGCTAAATTGAAGTCTTGAAGTCAGCATCATTCCCGATTGAATCGTTAGCTGTATGACTGGGGATTAAACCCAGAACCTCTGGGTGGCGGACTAGCATGGTTAAACACTACGCCACAGAAGTCGTAAAAAAAGTGGTTACATTTATTAAAAAACAACTTATTATTACATTAAAAATGGTTACACACTGAGAGCTGACATACTGAGCAATTGAGCATCGAAGCGCCTATTGTTCTATTCAATGTGATTTGTCTAAAAACTTATTATATAGACGTAATACTCGTAATTTAACAATATTCACGATGATTCTTCTATTTCATCCTGAGTAATATCTATTCTTCTGCTATTTTCTATACTTTAATCGTTCCAGACTAGGTTCTAGTCGTTAGCCGTGCAGTGCAGTGCACGCTGAGAGCTGAGCCACTGAGCAACGGAGCGCCCATTGTTCTGCTCGATGCTATTTTTCTTAGAAACTGCAATGTAGACTTAATCGTTTTAAAGAAAGCTAGTATGTTTTTAGGGAATGCTAATTAAAAATAGTATAATCAGATCTTTTTCATAAGAATAAAATTATTTTTAAACTTTAAGTAAAGTTATAGTTAAGTATGTATAATCTTCTATCTAGTACGTACTTACTTCTAACTTTTTAATTGAGTAAGTATCCTCTCATTTTATCGCAGGCTGACTGTAAAAGATCCCTATGTGGGATGAGTCCGTCACTGTGTATTTGCTATTTCGAATGTTTTTGTATTTCTTTTGTTCTTTGATACAATAAAGTTATTACAACTAACAAACAAATTAGAACCAAAATAATAAAGGTATAAAAAAGTCACACCCATTGTTACTTAGAAAAGGTAATAAGCATTTTTGGATCTACTGGATGGCAAAAAATCTTGTGTGTCTCCCTTTTAGAATTCGTCACATATTAGTTCACACCCATGAGTCTCAAGAAACGTAAACATTACTAACATCCTTGTCTCCTTTCATTGATGCAATCGACTTTTTATTTGTCTTCAGACTCGTTAATTATATTTAATTTTCAAATAGCCTAATTTATAAACTTACTAAGTGCTTTATATTACTCACGTGCTATTTTTGGCATTCAGTTCTATATTCTTATATTTGAATTCGTCAAAAGTTTATTATTAAAGCGAAAGTGCAGCGATCAGCTCGCGCGATGTAAGCGCTAAAATATTGCTTTAGCGATAAATATTTTTTAGCTTTATTATAGTATATTAATGTCTATAGTCGTATGACTAATGATACAGTAAAGTATAATATTTTGTTTCGTAAAATGAAACCCTGACCACTTAAGTCCTCATGTCAGTAATTCCAAAGAGAGCACGTCAGTTATGCGTTTTCATTTAATTACGCATGTTCTTATCTTAACTTCATTGCTATCATTTAGAGCTATCACTCATTGAGGCGTGTTGCAGGTGCTCGGCGGGCGAACGTAAGCCGGGCCGTTCCGCGCGAGCCGGGGACCGAGCGGCCGAGCGTGGTCCGAGCGCAGCTCGACCGAGCGCCGGAGCGCGACGTCGCGCACCACGTCTACCGCGCGCCGCACCCGCACCACGGCTCAGGTACCATTGCTTGCATCATTCTTTATTGTAACGTTAAACGGAAACCGAGCAGCTGAGCGTGGTCCGAGCGCAGCTTAACTGAGCGACGTTACGCACCACGTCTACCAAGCGCCGTACTCGCACCACGGCTCAGATACCATCGCTTGCATCATCCTTTATAGTAACGTTAGCCGGAAACTGAGCGTCCAAGCATGGTCCAACCGCAGCTCGACCGAGCGTCGGAGCGCGACGCGTGACGCCTCGCGGCGAATATTTTCAACACCTATTGGCCTGTCAACCCCCTCGCTCGCGTTTATAGCGTACATTTCTATATACTCAAAATATTACGCACAAAGGCAAGCGCTTGTTGTAAACAACTATTGTGGCTATTGCCTGCCATATTGGTTAATTTACTGTCTATTTCAGCTTTTGCTCGTCAAGTAGTACTTTAGAAATTAACCTGTTTACTTTCTACTTAAAACTTAAAAGTATATGACTCGCCTCAACCTTCCCTCCCAGTGCATTAAGATAAAACCTTCATAAAAGTGTCTCTACGTATTCCGCTCGCATTTATTTTTTACACACCGCCCAGTTTAATAATGCAGTATATTGTTACACAGTGTACAAAGCGGGTAAGCCTCGGGAGGCCTCCTTTGTGAGGCAAACGTATCGAGCTTTTTATTAGTATGTAATTAGGTTGACGGCTGACGGGCAAAGGGTACCGGGATTATTCAAATGTAATTATTGTATGCTTTCCAGCGTTTTGTTTGGAGATTAAATTTTTATCGCATTTGTTTCGGATTATTTAAATGCCTCGCTATGTGCTTTATACATACGTAATGCTTTGCCACTGGATATTCGTAAAGTGGAATCATTGAAAAAATTCAAAGATTTGGTGACGTCTCATTACCTTTCCTCTAGCTCTAACTGATATATATCTCTTTACTCCTTTTCTTTTTACTGGCTACTTTCATTTACTTTTTTTTTAATGATCGTACAAATTTTAAAGTTTATGTATTTATATTACTTTATTGTTCATTTATTTGTTATAGTATGTACTCCTATTATTTATTGGTATACTTATATTCTTCTACACTGTAATACTCTAACTCCCCCACATCTTTTATAGTTTTCTCTATCCAAAGATTGGTTGGAAGAAATCGCTTTAGTGATAAGCCCGCCTTTGTACCTACTAGATTTTAAATGTACTTTTGATTATTGTCATACTTAGTTGGTGCACTAAAGAAATTTTATCTTATCTTAATGTGTTTGTCTTACAATATAAATGGCGATGGAAAAATAAGAACCAGCAAAAATTGGAGGCCGAAGCTACGGGAGTTATGCTGGTACCACTTTTGACTCAAACGCATTTGTAAGCTAGACGGAAAAAAATGCAATTCGACAATAAGATAAATATAAAAAAAAAAAAATTATTTCGGACTTTTCAGAGAGACTTTTCAGACTCATCACCATTTTTAAATTCCGCTAAGCGTAATATGTATTCCAATATTAAGAACTACTTAATCATCATCATCATCATCCGAGCGTATTCCCGGTTGCATCCTCAGCAGTAACGCTTCAGAGCCCGGGGTCCGCTACCTAACCAAGGAGATTTGACGAGGTTACTGGGTTCTGACCTCCACAACCCAAAGGGCAAACCAGGAACCAATCCTTGGATAGTTTGATGATCAAACGCTAGGTGGCATTCGGGACCCACAATTTTACGTGCCTTCCGAAAGACGGAATCATCTTTCTTTTCGGATAATCTGGTGATTCACGCCTGCAATATCCTATCCAGCCCGAACAAGGACTATTTAATATCAAATATGAAAAAGAAATCAAACAATAACGTTGGGTCCGTGGCGACCTAAATATATATCAACTATCACCCGAAGAGGGCTGGCCTTTATCTGGCTTCAAAGATAAGCATTGCCATTCAACGTGGCAATGTTTATCTTTCGTGCCACACAATAAATAAATATATAAATATACAGGGTGACTGGTAAATCACGTTTATACTTAAGGACATAATAAATCATGATCATACCAAATGTAAAAAAATATAAAACCATCAAAATACTTTTTAAATAAAAAGAAAAATTGAATCAAATTAGTGCGAAAAGTCTCGGAATGTTTGGACACCGCGGACTCGCTACGCGCTACACTGCCCGCGACCGACACGTGAACGGCGAACGCGCGAACATTGTATGGAAGGTGCGAGTGTCCACACTTCTTGTTTTTATTGGATAATTTTGTCAAATTTTAAGCACCTATTTTTTTATATAATTGGAACGAGAATCGAGTTCTCAGTCACCCCTTTCAATATGTAACGTGATTTACCAGTCACCCTGTATAGGGACACATCACACAGATTGACCTACCCCCAAAGTAAGCTTAAGCTTTTGTTATGGGATGCTTACTCAACGATACTATATTTTATAATAAATGCCTACATATATAGATAAACACCCAAGGCCCAGGACAATTTGAAAAAGGCCATTTTTCTACTTGCCCTGGCTGGGGATCGAACCTAGAACTTTCGGATCGGCGAACTAGCGTGTTGACCATTACGCCATGGAGGTCGGTACAATGTGGCAGGATACAACGTGGCAATGCTGCCAGCCTTCTGGGCACGTTACCACGAAACAACGATTTGCAAGTGTTTTTTTAATTATAAATATCTTAAGTTATTGGTTTAGTTTTAATAAGTTATTTTGATCATTTTACTAAGTAAAAGACTTATCATTATATCTATCTTAGCTTTCAAAAAAAAAAAAAATAGACTAATTAGTGTACTCAGTTCGTTACCTCGGTAATTGGCTTAACAAGGCCAAAAAAATATTATAAAAATAGTAGAGCGATGTTATAAGCGTTTTGTTTACGAGCTTTGAACTAAACTAATGATCAACGAGTTCCACGAAAATCTTTCTAAATCGCTTTTCATGGAAACCTCTTTGTATTATTACTTATAAATGCGAAAGTTTATATAGATGTATGGATGTTTGTTTATATTAAACTACAAAACGGACTAAAAGATGTGTCTGTTTATTTTACGATAAACTTTATTTCCGATATAAATAAGGTAAGTTTGCCACATATGACGGGTGGAGAACAAAGCCCTTTGCAATTTAAAATCTTTTATTATGACACTAAATTTATTAAGAGGCTTTTCACATTTGGTTGGCTGTCTCGCTCGCACAATCAAACATTTTTAAAGATTATTAAAAAATGTGACTCATTTGAAGAAAAGTGTTTCAAAAACTTTTTAATATATTATGTGTTAGATATTGTAGACATGTTTGTATATTGTATAGACATTGACTACATTGAAAATTAGGTCATCAAAATTTAAAATTTTTGATGACCTTATTCTCGATACACACACACATAAACAAGAAATAAACATGTCTACAATATCTAACATATAATATAGTAAAAAGTTTATGAAACAATTTTCTTCATAAGTCACATTTTTTAATAATTTTTAAAAATGTTTGATTGTGCAAGCGAGACAACCAACCAAATGTGAAAAGCCTCTTAACATGTTTTGCATGTTCGCCTTTCTCTCAATCGGCTTCATTGATCGATTTGCGCTGGAAGAAAAGCAGCTGGTAAATTCTAAAACCCGGTTGCTACGTCGCCAGTTCCTTTTCTTTGAACTTGGCTCTGATATGCTGCCGCGTGTCTAGATTTTCTTTTTCTTCCAAACCAGCATAGAAATGTTTTAATATTATAACATATCAACATTCCAAGCGCGCTCCAAAAAGTACTGTACCAGATCGATACTGAATATTTAACTTTCCAACTCGAAAGTAAAAGTTGCAAAGAAGATTATTCAAATTGGATTTTTTGTAACTCGTAAAATGGGTTCGATGCGACTGACACAATCGTTTAATTAGTAGTAGGCAGGGGTTGAGTTTCAAGAAAATGGCTCGGAATTTTTTTAGATATATAATGGGCCTTAATCTGAATTTTTAAATAGACAATGTGGAATTTTTATATTTTTTTTATCAACCTTTACTGTCCCACTGCTGGGCAAAGGTCTCTCCTATTTTCCTCCATTTGTCTCTATCCAGAGCACCTTCTGACCAATCACGCTGGAAAGCGTTCAAGTCATCGCGCCAACGCTTTTTAGGCCTACCCCTGCGACGCCGACCGTTTTCGGGTATCTACGGAGTAATCCTGTGAGCCCATGTTACGCTATTGCATTAGGTTAAGCCTGTAATAATAGTGTATATACATATATTGAACAATAAACAATAAATAATGTTTCAGGGGACATTCTGGAAATAGTAAGCCATCATTATTTTGATTTTTATTTTCCACCATCACGCTAAGAGTGGCCTTTGGGTTTAATGGCCCTAAACTCTGTTTACCTCTTTCGTCGTTTTTTCGATTTCAATGGCCCTGTCAGATGAGCTGCGCGGCGATCCCCGCAGACTTCTACACATTTCGACTGACTGGAAAACAGGAGGCGATGAATGAATGCGGAATGTACATTCTATCGGTTTTTAATTAAAAGAAAAGGATAAATGTGATAAAAGGGAAAATTGTGGCTTTGATTGAGCACAATAATTAAATGTAAATAAAATATCAGTAGTTTAGCCATAGTCCTGAAAAAATATAACAACAAGTTGATTTGCCAGGCAAATTGAAAAATCCGCGACTTTCAATAGTTTTTATATATAAACCATCTAGTGAAAAGTGGAGAAACTAAATAGTAGAATTTTAACCCTTAGCGCCATCTTTTTTTTTTGACACGCGAAATAGAAGAACCCCAAATTGCAAGAAAGAAATAACTTTTAAACAGCAGAGCCGATTTTCATCAAACATAGCTATTAACCACCGCAAGGAAACGTGCTGTCATGTGAAAAACCGCATCGAAATCGGTCCATCAATTCGAGCGCTACGATACCACAGACAGACAGACAGATAGACATTAGCGTCAAACTTATAACACCCCTCTTTTTTTGTCGGGGGTTAAAAAGGGGTTGCATTGTTTTTTTTTTATCGATTGAAGTTTGTTAGATCATGTAAATGAATGCGACTTTGAGTAGACTAGATCCTTAACTAAGACATATTTTTCTCAGATTTTTTAATACTATTTCCTGTTTTAGATGGTTTTAAAATGTCAAAGACTCTGCCTACCTAGTAAGGATAATGACATGCGTTATAATAACTGTATGCCATAAAACTTAAACAAAATTCTAAAAATGAAAAGAATGTGATCAAATACGAGTAGTATATCAGAAAAACGAGAGACATTGCAAACTTTTGCTTTAAATCGTAAACTCGCGGTAGATAGTGTGAATCCGTATTTTATCTGGTAACGGCTCGGAATTAGTGTGGAATTGGAAACCTTCTAAAGGCACGTGCTTGTTGTCATCCGCCGCTGCGGTCGCACGCTAGGGTTGCAACATGCGGGGCAATATCATCCTGAAACGACGTGATGACAAAAGGAAATTGGTCTGTAAATTCTTTGAAATATACCAATTGTATATTTGATAATTCTTTTCAGCTTATACTTATAAACGTGCCGAGGATATGTCACCAAAATTTAATAAAAAATTGCCTTATTCTCTGGTACCTGCCCCGCACAGACCGATGTAACACTGCTTGATAAGCTATATTTGTCCCTTTCGTGCACACAGATATTCTGTGTGCACCTGGGCTTACCGTCTCAAGATATATCGTTGTAAGTCAGTCATCTCTTAGGGGTTAGAATTAAGCGAACAGATTTATGCTATTAGGTTTTATAAAGAAATAATTATTAATTCAAAATTATTAAATCCACAAAAATACTAAATAAAAGCTTGTTCGATGGCGGCCGGTATAAGTCTGATGCAAAATTAATCGTCGCTTTCCTCCATTGTGATGTAATGTCAACAAAGCACTCTAGAGGGAGCTACTTGCACCGTAAGATCACTAACTCACTGACAAATAACTGAACATATAGTATAAATTCCAAATACTTATAAAAACAAATGGGATCAATAACATATCTGACATACCGATAAGGTTTTTTAGTAGACTAAAATCATAATAATTTAGACAGAAAAATATGGGACTGTCTTGTGAATAAAATAAGATATTGAAGAATGATAACACAAAATAAGATAACATTCTCGAGATTATTCCAAGAAACGTTTGATAAGATTTTTTTTAAGGAAGTACGTCATAAGATGCTGACAGACACGTAACATAAACATCTAATCTCACAAGCCTACTGCAATAGATCTCTTTTGAGATAAGTAGTGCCTATGTACAACTTTTATTTGATGTATTCTCTGTATAAATTTCTTGTGTACATAAATTGGTAAATAAATATACATAATAAAAGAGTTATTAGTCAATATAAACATCACTTTCTTGGTCGCTTTCTAGATTAGAAGTTTTGTCTCTTAGTAGATTTAAATATACACTTAACCCTGTAATAGAGTAATTGAGTAAAAAAAGACTTTTGACGGCCTGTGGTCGCATTTACAAACGCGGAATCACATAATTGAATGGTTTTCCCGTACAAAAAACCGTTTGTTTAGTGACTCCGTGTTTGAAAAATGGGATCACTGGTTTGTAAACATGTGAACGTTATCTCAATATGAAATCAATTTAGAAGTTTAGATGAGTTAACCAACTTCATGTTCCTATTTTAGAGCTTCCCAAAATTATTGTCTCTAAACAGTGTCAGCCAGCCCTACGAACAGAGATTAAACATTCAACGAGTCTGCATACACACTTAACCCTTATAAATATTCAAGGCATACCGCCTACAATCAATTCTTGAAGGCGCAAGGAAAAAGTGTTCCATCACGTAATATGATATCAAATAGACGTTTGAATAAATATCAGGGGCATCGATGTATGCTGAATTTGAACTGTTTCTTTGATCATTGGACCCTCGCTACAATTTTTTGATGATAAGGGTTAAGGTACAAAGAAACTCAAGTAACTTTACGTAGGTATGCATACGTGGCCTTAAAGCAGGTTTAGGAAGAGTCTTCTCTCTTAGGATCGTCAAGTAGGAGTAGCATATCATCATGATATAATTTTTCTTTTACGTCTTCTCCCGAAACGCGTTATCACTTCATCTACTTCAATGGGTACGTTTTTATGGAGGTGGAGAAGTGCCTATCTGGTTAGACGTTCTTCAATCAGGTCTGAGCCATGATTTGATTCTTCGTTACGTTGAGGAAGATCTTTCCGTTGTTGCTACACTATAGTAACTGGTAGTGTAGCCATAATACATAAAAATTTGCTTAAATTAGGATACGTCTCAAATCGCAATTTAAAATAAGGTCAGAAATCCTGTCTCCGCTGCGAAGACACAGGGAAGGGGCAGCGGAATCAGGACGGACCCAACCAAGGGGGCGGTCATGAACTCCCCATCTGGATCTGCCTTTGGCAAGCGGTGGTAGTGAGGATCGCACTAATGCCTCATAGACGAACAGAAAGTGCCTAAAACTGCATAACCACCACCGTAGTAACTGAATACTTAAAATCAAATATTTTGGTTTAGTAGTTAATATTGTTTAGACAACACGCTGCAATCACACGTCCGTTTGCTCAATCAGTGTGACACAGTCAGCATAAAACTGAATAAATGGTTTTAAAAATGATGCGTCTCTTGGATCAGATACCCCAGATCGATACGAGTAGAAGATTAAAATCTTCCGATTAAACGTCAAATGTCAAATCTGTGCGAAACATAGAAACCAAAAAGCAGAGTCAAAGTATAAGTTTGACTCTGCGAGTTAATTTTTGTGATCGCCATGTGGGTCAAAGTTGCGTGCATTTTTTTGTGCGGTTTATCATCGTGATGTCAGTTTTTCAAGCTGCCTTAAGGCATCTGAAATAGCTTGATGGCTGTCATACAGTAATGACAGCCGAGACCAACGGCTCAACGTGCAACCACGCCCGGGGTTACTTAACTTTAGAAAGCGCTAGAAATCCTTATACCAGAAAGTCAAAAGTCAGAAATAATTTATTTATCTTTGGATATTTGTATCACTTGGTAATTGTCAGTTTTTCTTTCGATTTCATAATAGGTAGTTGTTGACGTCAGATCATTTAGTTACAGCTAAGTTTACTGCCGCTTCCTAAGCGCAAGTACAGAATAAGCGGTAACAAACTGCAGCATTTTCTTCAAAAACGTCAACTTACGATTATACTATGTGGACTGAGAATACATTGTTATGTCATAATTGTTATTTTGTGTACTTTCCTTACTAGAAGCTGTGTCCTTTTCTGCTCCTCCATTTCGGAGGAGTGTAAAAACAAGGGCAATATAAATATTATCATGCTGACAGACAAGTAACATAAACATCTAATCTCACAGGCCTACTGCAATAGATCTCTTTTGAGATAAGTAGTGCCTATGTACAACTTTTATTTGATGTATTCTCTGTATAAATTTCTTGTGTACATAAATTGGTAAATAAAAATAAATAAATAAATAATAAAAGAGTTATTAGTCAATATAAACATCACTTTCTTGGTCGCTTTCTAGATTAGAAGTTTTGTCTCTTAGTAGATTTAAATATATACTTAACCCTGTAATAGAATAAGTGAGTAAAAAAGACTTTTGGCGGCCTGTGGTCCCATTTACAAACGCGGAATCATCATCCGAGCGTATTTTCCCGGTTGCATCCTCAGCAATAACGTTTCAGAACCCGCTTTAGGGTCCGCTACCAAACCAGATTTGACGAGATTACTGGTTATTACACAGAGCGACTGCCGTATGACCTCCGCAACCCGAAGGGTAAACCAGAACCAATCCTTGGATAGTTTGAGGATCAACGCTAGGTGGCGTTAGGAACCCACAGTTTATACATGTCTTCTGAATCTCAGAATCATCTTTCTTTTTGTATAATCGGGTGATTGAAGAGAAAAACCATTTTTTATCAAGTATGCTTCTCAGTGGAATTCGAACGCATGACCTCCGGGTCACAAGGCGAACGCTTTGACCACTGGACCACGAAGGGAGTTGCAAACATAAATTTTATCATCATCAGTATAAAAGCAATACGTAGCGGAGTGTAGTTCCGCGCCTGCCGCGTTATCACTCCGCGTCGGTGCCTCCGACACAATTCCTTCGCCATTTTTATTTTATTTTATCTCCCGATAACTGCTCTCACGGCTCGAAGCACAAAGACTACATTTTGTTTTATCAGCTTTTGTGTAATTTTGAACAGGTATTTATTTGTATGATCTTGATAATAATTTTTGTAGTGAGGGTGGAAGTTATTTAAATTTTGTATTGTTATTTATCTTGACTACTTTTTGTTCAAAATTTGTTCATGACTATTTAATTATTTTAACCGTGGAGCTTTAATGGTTAAAGAATTTTTATTCTTATAAAAGATTCTACAAAGTGAGAACGTACAAAAAGTCTGTATGAATATTTGTACAAAAAAAAACATAGTTTTTAGGGTTCCGTACCTAAAGGGTGAAAACGGGACCCTATTACTAAGACTCTGCTGTCTAGCTGTACATCTGTCTATCACCAGACTGTATCTCATGAACCATGATAGCTAGACAGTTGAAATTTTCAAAGATGATGTATTTCTGTTGCCGCTATAAAAACAAGAACTAAAACCAGAATAAGATAAATATTGTAAGGGGGGCTCCCTTATTTTTATATAGATAATGGTACGGAACCCTTCTCGCACTAAGCCGGTTTTTTTATTACTGTAAAAGACAACATATTTTTTAATATTGAAAAAGAACAGCTACGATGTACTATAGATATTTCTTTCATTTTTCGAACTGACGTATATTTAAGAAAATGATAGATACTAGACAGATAAATGGGAAGTGAGATCAGGTTATGAAAATAATCCCAAAATGTCTTCGTCGCTAGAGTCTGTTTCCGTAGTCCTTTTGATGTTACAATGTTTTTTTTCTTGTATGGCCAGAGGCCTAAGAGGGCAAGATCATCATCGTGGTGTCAGATTTTGAAGCTGCCTTAAGGCATCCGAAATAGCTTGACGGCTGTCATACAGTGATGACAGCCGGGTGCAACGGCTTAAGAATCCCCTTACCCTAGACTTTTCCATACAAACGTAGTCTACGTTTTATTTTGTAACGACATGTCAGATTTCGGTAAAAATTTGTAATTTTGAAGAAATTGCAATTATCTATGGTTACAATTGGTTTCGACGATAAAATTATGAACTGGAAAGAAAATATAAGGGTGTAGAAGTTTTCCATACTGATGATCAAATACGATATAATACACTATATTCTCTTTTAAGTTCATAATTTTATGTCAAAAACCAATTATAGCCCTAGAAAATTGCAATTTATTTAAAATTATATAATTTCACCCATATCCGACATGTCGTTTTAAAATAAAACGTAGACTGCGTTTGTATGGGAAAGTCTGTTTCTGTCCAGGGTAGGGGGAGTCTTACTCGACTATGCACGGGGTTGCTTAACTCGGGAAAGCGCTAGCAATCCGATTACCAAAAAGTCAAAAGTCAGAAATAATTTATTTATCTTTGGATATATGTATCACTAGATAATCGACAGTTTTTTCCTTTAATTTCATAATAGGTAGGTAGTTGTTGACTTCAGATCATTTACTCATGCTAAGTTTACTGCCGCTTCCTAAGCGCAATTTCAGAAGAAGCGGTAACAAACTGTACTGCAGCATTTTCTCCAAAAACGTCAACGTATACTGATATTAAAATTAGATATGTGTACTGAGAATACATTGTTATGTCATAATTATTATTTATGAATGATGTTAATTTGAAATAAATGTCAACTTATACATTTTGTACTTAAACAACCACCGGGCATTATATGACATACCTAACAAACAATGTATTCTCTGTCCACATATCAACTTTATTTAATTACTATTAATATTAATTTAATTGTGAATTGAATCTCCGAAGAAAATGAAACAGTTCAATTTGTTACCGCTTCTTTTGTATTAGCGCTCAAGAAGTGCCTGTAAACTTAGCTGTAAGTAACCATACGACGTTAACAATTTGTGCAACAAAACAATGTGACGATTAATTATTGGATATACATATTATAAATAAGCTATGATAAGGTATATTTGAATTTGAATTTAAGACGTGTCCAAATATGGAATATTGCTTTCTACTTGTCTGTGCCTTACAATAATGTATGATCGCTTGTTTCAGGTGGGATCCGCCTGCAGTGCTGGCGACCTTCGTTTCTGACCATTGCGCTGCTAGTTCATATGGACCTCATCATCTAACCCGGTATCGGTACATACCTTCAACTTTAATTTTGCGATAGTACAAAAAATTTAGTTGTAACAATCAATTAATAGTTTCATTAAAATATCAAATGGTTTTTGATTCGATTTTTTGGCAAATGTCGTAGAAATGAATTCCAACGATATAAGAATATTATTTACATAGATTTTATACTTAAAGAAAAGAACTGTAGCAGTCTTTTGTAAATTTATAAAAAATCTGGCCTCTTATATCTGTCAAACAGCGAGCTATGCTATATGCTATGCTTCGAATTTAAAGAGTGCAGATATTTTTATGTAATAAAGAAAAAAAGTATTGTTTTAAAATCAGTAACTTATTTAAAGACTGCAGGTTTATTTATAAATACAAGGGTGTGTTACTTTAACCGGGAAGAAAACAAGTTAAAACAACTACCATTCTTCCTCTTTTACCTAAATCTCGAATCAATAACTGCATTTTTTTTAATATGTGCAAATGTTTTACTCTCTTATAAATAAAGTGAAACATATCATTGTTACCCTTGTGTCATATCCTGAATGAAAGATGGAGAGTGAGAATTTTATATTTGTACAAAATAATTAGTTTAACATTCCCAAGTAATACGAATAGTTTGTAAGGAAGATTTGGAACAAAATCCTTTACTTGCTGAAAATATATTATATGTAAACCAGATGTCTATGAATATCGAGTCAGTGACAATTGTCACAATGAATACAGTTTTATCCTTAGTTCAAAATATCGTTAACTTAGATTAAACTTCTGTTTGCATCTACTCATGAATGATTTTAGAAGATTAATCAGGAGTATGAGTGGATTAAAGTGATGGGCCATGGTGGGCAATAGATGCGGGTGTGTGCATTGTGACTTATTTTGTTTTAGACATGTAATGTAAACATATTTTAAACATTTGTTTAGAAGGCTTTAAAAGCCTCTTAATATTGACCGTAAACCAACTAGGTACATCCTCTATTGCTATAATAAAACAATTTTCTTTAAACTAGCTCTTCCAAAACTAAATCTTACATATAATAAATAATATATTATCGTGTCGCAGCTTTGCAAAGTAATAATATCGACGTCATGGTAATCTTAGACATAGTGTGAAACAAAGTGGTTTATTTTTATCTATCTGTATAAAAGCCTAGACTTTTTGGACAGCGCATTTTGAACGCAGTATTGAATGAAATTAAAAGTTTTTTAAAAAGCCTTTGCCCCCACCAGCGAAAATATCACAATATCGACGTGTGCAATAATACTTGATTGACTTTGGAGAAAATACTGCAGTACAGTTTGTTGCCGCTTCTTCTGTACTTGCGCTTAGGAAGCGGCAGTAAACTTAGCTATTAGTAAATGTTCTGACGGACGTTAACAATTAAATTATGAAATCGAAAGCAACGTTTACGAATTCTCAATAAATTATTTTGACTTTGACATTACCGAAATGGCTCGTGGAGGCATCGCCAAAATCTTTCATTGTATAAACACATCAGAAAAAAAAAATGCGAGTAGCTTGTTATTTATACGTGCCAAAAATACTCATAAAAAGATTTTAGTTATATATTAAGATTTAGTTAATAAATACAGCTCAATTTTGTTACCTGTTTTTTTTTTTTGTAGAAAATTGTTATAAAAATATGATTGTTTATAACTAAACCAAAACTTTAGATTAGTAAAAAGCTTGCCCTTCACGCTTTGGTATTGTAAATATACACATTAATGCACAATAAAATGGTTTTTAAACATTATATACTTACCTTCGTAATAAATATAATTTGTTAAATAATCGACCTAACTAGTTATATTAATGTATAAATTGTATCTTTTATTAAAAATAAGAGATATATCTATAGGGTTACGATTTAATTACTGTACAGATTGTGTGGTTTTGAAAATGTAAATAATGATATTAAATAAATTAGTATAAAATTTACGAGCTGTATTATTGCTAAAAATCTTGAAAATTCTATTTAAATACATTACCTACTTGTAATAAGGTTTGTGGTCTGAGTTCGCCATGTTATATGTACAATATGTAACAAAAACCCTGTCAAATCATTGTAGGAGTAACTCAGACCGTCAATATGAACAACTTTTCCTAAGGGACCAATGCTTAGAACTCGAAAAAAATCGTCATTTTCATACAAAAGTGTTCGACCGGCTCGGCGATTGTATAAAAATGTCGATTTTTTCTTTGAGTTTCAAGCATTGGTCCGATAGGAAAAACTGTTCATATTGACGGTCTGAGTTGCTCCTACAAGGATCGGACAGGGGTTTTTGTTACATATATATTGTATGTATAGATAGTTGAATAACTTTTTATTATACACCAAAAAAATTTAACACAAGAAAAATTTTGAATTAAATGAGTACAATGTGCGATCTTATCGCTTAAAGCGATCTCTTCCAGACAACCGGTGGATGGAGAGGAATGTGAGTATGTAAAGTATGTATATAATTATATTAAATGTCCACCTTGATCAGACTCAGTGGAAACAGGTAACTCTTCCTGTACAGTTATGGGGCATCAGGGTGCGGTGCGCTCGTGATGTTGATATGGCCGCTTTCTTGGCGTCGGAGCATGAGGTTGCTGACCTTTTTGCTGTCATTCTTCCTTCTAAAGGTTGCAAAGTAAGCATACCCTATGCGTCCGATGCTGAGTAAGCCTGGGCGTGCCGTGGAAGTACGGCAGATGCCTGAATATGGGACGCAACCTGTCAGTACATTAATCGTCAGCCACATTGGGCGTACTGTGTGCAGGGCGGCGGCGGCTGCCGAGGATACAGCTGATAGGAAACGATTAAAGCACGCGGCTTTGGAGCCAAAATATTGTTTTGTGCCCATAGCCGTAAAGACGCCTATTCACGGAGATAGGTCAGCGAATTGCAGAAAAGACTGGGGATTCCCTTTTGGCTCGTTTCTGGTACAAAGAATGGCCATAGCTATCCAGCGCGGTAACGCGGCAAGTGTTCTAGGCACCTTTGCACCGGAAATGCTGTCGTGTTTTTTGTTTTGACTATGAATGCGACTATATTTGTTTTGACTATGACTATGAGCAAGTGCGAGTTGAACCCGCGTGGAGAGGGTTCCGTACAATACCAAATATTTTCCGTAAGTGAACGTATTATATTGAGTTTACCACTTTATTTTCAATTGATAGAATTCTATATAGGTATAGGATTTTCTGTAATCCACAATCAATAAACTATACTTTAAGTTTTTTTTGGAACGAAGTTCCTTATCGCACGATGCGAAAGGGAGCTAGACGGAAAAAATTAAGATCAAAAGTTGTAACGACACTTTTTCTTCATTCAAATTTATGAAAATAATAAAAACTTGATTTTAGAACGCAGAAAAGTTTGAATGTAATTTAGACCTATTTATATTTTACTTCGTTCCATCCGGGTGTCCCTTGACACTTCTCAGGTTTTTTATTTTTATTTTATGCTTAGTAGTTTCTGTCAGTTTTTGTCTTTTTTTCATGAAAGAAATCAAAATTATTTATTTTACAATATTATCATAAATATATTTGAGATCCTCATAATGAGCCCTTTCATTTGACATTCGAGACACAGTAAAAGTATTACAAATATTTTTAAAATTTCCTTATTTGACCCCAAAAATGATCTTTATTTAAAAAAAAATATTTATCTACTTTGCACATCTGTGTTTGTGTCATGGAATTACATCATCCTATCAAATTTCACGTGATTTGGTCCAGTAGATTTGGAATTGGCAAGTGATGTCAAGAGAATATTGATTCAGTATATATGTATATAAATGTATGTACTGTTTGCTTATTTCTTTATTTACTCAAAAACACTCATTAAAATCACTTAAATACACAATTCTTAGCAAGTCAACGTCATTGCAACACATAAAATTGGTGTCTCTAGAAAGAGACATGAAAATTATGTACACAAATTAATCAAGCAGCGGCACAACGAAGACTCACTCAGAATAATTTACAAATATAATAAATACATCCTGGATGAGTCTGTTCCGTCAAGCAATGCTTCATGGGTCAAATGCGGTGAACTTGTTTGTATTTTTTTTATTTATTTATTTAACTTTATTACAAAAATTGTAACAAGCGGACTTAAGGCCCAGGGCCTTTTCTACCAGTCAACCTACAGGTGATGCGGATAAAAGCTAATTTTGGACGACATGGTACATTCTAATTTAACTATAATTTAATTACTATCTTCAAGTTTTACCAAAAATACATTTAATTTTATTCATATATATACTTATCTATATATTCATAAACATACATGGAAAAATACACAATTATTGCATAAATTCATAAACCCTACATAGACTACATAAATATTTATAATACTCTATGACAATTGGTGAAGATAATGAGCGCGCACAGCCCTCTTAAACGCTTGACGACTAGGGGCTTTGAGGACGTCAAAGGGAAGGGCGTTCCAAAGCATCACGGCTTGCTTGGTGAATGATTGATCGAAAAACCCACGATATCGATATAATTTTGCCGCGTCGGAAAATGCATCCAAGGCTGCATGACGCCTGCCGCACCGAAGCATTCTTATTAGTGATCCCGAGGACCTTAGGCTTTTAGCCTTTTTTTGAAGCCTAGACTCTTAATTGACAGGCTTAAATCCTATAAAGTCCCTTAGGATGGGCCTGTTGAATAAGCCAAGCCTAAAGGACTATAAGTCTTTAGGCTTTTGGTTCGATGTTGTTTTGGCGATATTTAAGTTAAATATAGGTACATTTTTTTTTCTTTTATCAAAATTAATTAAAACTAAAATAAACCCTTAATTCATAATTATCATTTGCTCAGGTTGATACAAAAAAATGGCTTTAGCCTTAACATAAGCCTATTACTCTAAATAAACCTACAGTCACAAAAAAGGCTTTTTAAGCTGATATGCTTTCAAAAATGACATAGCCCTAAAAAAGATCGATAGCTTTAATTTAGCGCTAAAAGCCTATAGTCCTCGGGAACACTAATTCTTACCGTTCGTCAGTTAAAACGCCTCCAATTTTGCGTTTATCGTCATGCATTTCAAATGCATATAGTGCATAAAGAGGAGCTTGGTGGCCCAGCGGGAGTATAGCGCTTTTATAAGTAAAGTGACACCGGACGTGGTCCACATTTGGATGGGTGTCTACAAATGGCATAAATATTTATGGAGCTCCTCCGTACTTCGGAAGGTACGTATAAGCATGTGGTCCCGGCATCAGTATTGTGTGTACTTATAGGCAGCTTAAAATTCTGACATCTGTGTAAACCACTTATTTCTCCTACGTCCTCTTACCCTAGACAGAATCAGATTTTTCCATATAAACGTAGTCTACCTTTTATTTTAAAACGGCATGTCAGATATTGGCGAAATTAAGTAATTTCAAAGAAATTACATATAATAAGGCATATAACTAGTTTTCACAGTCAAAATATGAACTTAAAAGAGAACATAATATATCATATCATATATTATTTGACCGTCAAGATCGAAAACTTTTACACTCCCATATTTTGTTTCAAGTTCATATTTGACTGTCGAGAACTAGTTATATGCCTGGATATATATATTTAAAATTACAAAATACTGCCGAAATCTCACATGTCATTTCAAAATAGAAGCTAGACTACGTTTGTATGGAAAAGTCTAGAGTAAGGGGATTCTTAAACACATGAAAAACAAACGCATATAACCATTTGATGAATACTTTCAAGGTTCACGTATTCAGCTAATTTTTGCAGTTCTATTCAGTTATTTAGATATGACAATTGACAGTTCCAATTTGCTTTTTAGTCAAGTACTTAAGACGAAGTGGTA
Source organism: Acrobasis suavella (assembly GCA_943193695.1). Classification (NCBI taxonomy): domain Eukaryota; kingdom Metazoa; phylum Arthropoda; class Insecta; order Lepidoptera; family Pyralidae; genus Acrobasis; species Acrobasis suavella. The sequence continues at coordinate 24,783,942 of OW971934.1, forward strand.
GCTAAAGTGGCGCCCTCATTTAAAATAAATTCTTTAAAATTAAATATGGTGATAATTAAAAATTTGATTTGTATAAATGTCTAGAAAGACCTTTAAACTATTTTATGAATAACCTTTGAAAGTAATATTGGTAGTACGTCTAGTTTTAAAACTGTTTTTCGCCAAAAGTGGCCACAACAGTTTTAAAACTAGACGGACTATTGGTAATAATTTCAAAGGTTTTTCATAAAATAGTTTAAAGGTCTTTCTAGACATTTATACAAATCAAATTTTTAATTATCACCATATTTAATTTTAAAGAATTTATTTTAAATGAGGGCGCCACTTTAGCTACCACTTCATCTTAATGTCTAGAACTTGCATCCTAACAAGACTAGTCTTCGAAGAAAAGATATACAAAATATATATATTATTATTACACGATTTTATCGTTACAATATCGCCTTTGGGATGATATGGTCCACTTTCCTATTTCGTGTAAGTACGCAAAAGCATTTTAAAAATTATATATATGACGTGAGAACACAGAAATAACAAGCGCGTGCGTCTATGGTATTCAAATTAAATTATACAACGTGGAAATAATATACCCTTAAAAATCGAACCACGGGTTGTACTAGATCACTATTACAATCAAAAGAAAAAAACAGTCATAAACAAAAAAAAACGACATTTCCATGCAAAATTGCCCGGGCGGCTGGACACTTGTATGGAAATGATTTTTTTTTGACTGACTGAATAAATGAATAATGAACTGAATGACTGTTATTTTAATTTCATTTTTCTTTAGTGATCTAGTAAAGCCTGTGGTTCGATTTGTTACGGGAATGTCCCTTCCACGTTATATAATAATATCGAGACACAAAAGGTAAGAAAAAACACAATAATAAATACTTAAATAAATAAAAATTGTTTATTAGGTAATTAGTGTAAGTTTTCAGCGCAGTTGATGGAATCTCCTTTTAAGCAAAAATATGCCTGTGCCAGGAGGCTCCGCTCTTTGATAACAATTGTTCATTTAACCTAATAATAAAACTAGTTAGTTTTAGGTTGTTTTTCTTAAATACTAATGTACATAAGGCTATAACAGTAATATATTTGTTTCAGTATGTATATATTTATATCACTATATATAGATTTAATGACAAGTGTCAATCCAAAGCAAACCACACTCCGAACCCATATACTTGCCAACTACCCTATCGAAAGAACTCCAAACAAAAGAACGATACGAATCGCACATTTAAAAATAATTAAAGGCGGTCGGGCACAATCTTATCGCAGTTTTCACTTACTCTGACAGACATTATCGGCGCGCGAGAATCGATGGCGCCTTTAATTGATTCCACTCCAGGCTTTGTCTTCGTAATCGAAATTCACCAGGGGTTCTAGGGAATTTTTCTTAAAAGAACCGCCCGAGTGGAGAATAAATACTGAGTTGCTGGAAAAACAACTGTGTATTCATTGGCTGAGAATTTGAGGAGCTATTTTCATTCAGCCTTTTGAGTGTTAAAATAATTTGACGCTTCATTTGAGGAAGTGGCAAGATGTTTCGTTTCTGGTACCGGAAAAATCTTGCTGAATCTGATTTTTCTCTATTGTTCCTCACAGGTTAAAGTTTCTATTATACATTTGTATTATGTTGTAGTTGAATTAATCCTTTTAAAGTTTTTTTTTTATATAAACATTAAGGATAATTTTACCGGACTCATTTTATGTCTTATTTTTTAGCAAATCGAAGTTCTTTCGAAAGTTATGTTTTATTTCTTAGTCTAATAACCTGAGCAAGTTTGCTTGAAATAAATAGATTGCTTTTTCGGATTGCTTATTTTAGAAATTCCTGGAAAGGCCTACATCTAGATTTTAGTTTGTGTTAACTGTAATTTTAGTCCGTGTTAACTTAAGATATGCGAAAAAGAATAACCGGCCTTAGAGGAAATATTGGATGTTGAATTTTGTACACTTTTCATGTTGTTTTAAGTCTATATTTTAAGTTTGTTTTGATAACTTGGTAATAACATCTTAATTCAATAAATGTGAAAGCGTGGATGTTTTTTACGCTTTCACGCAAAAACTACTTGACGAATAATCATGAAATTTTGTACACATATTCTGGGAGGTACTAGAAGTAACATAGGGTACTTTTTATTAAAAAAAAAAAATTAAAAAAAAAAAAAAAAAAAATTGTCAACAAATATCAACATTTTGCTACTTTAGCGCCATCTAACATACAGTAATGAAGTTCAAACCCTAAATATGATGTGAAAGCGTGGATGTTTGTTACGCTTTCACGCAAAAACTCCTTGACGAATAATCATGAAATTTTGTACACATATTCTGGGAGGTACTAGAAGTAACATAAATACCATATTATCGACGTACGATATTACCGACGGTCAAGTCAATATCTATTTAATCTATACATCCAATTCAATTCACTATAGTTTCAGCTGTTTGGAATTTTTGAGGTTAGGTACCATTGTTATTTTTTACTGTCACTGAAAGCGTATGTCTAAAAAATGCCTCGGAAGCGTAAATCTACACTATCCAATTATTTAATGGATTCGATGCGAGCGAAGCCGCGGGTAAAAGCTAGTTGTTTTTATAAAGTAAGAACAATACGTTTTCAAAACGTAGATGTACCGACAGATGGATATCAATCTTGACAATGTGTATTGTGTAGTCGTTAGAAATGACAGTTAACTGTCAAATAATAAAAAGGTCTTACTTGTCATTAGTCAGTGACAGTTCACTCCATTACATTTTTGATGTACGATGTACTTACATTGCGCTTTTGTATTTACTGCTTACGTTTATCCGACTGCTGAAGGAATTTAGTGTTTTTGGAACGAAGTTCCTTTTTGCTCGGTACGGACTTGGCGGATTGAGGATAGGCGAAAAGAAGTATAAGATTTTTACGTCACTTATTTACGTCACCAAATTTTTTCTAAATTTCGTGCCAGCCGAATTCCACGATACTCACTCATTTTTCCTTACTCTTTATTCAGTTTATTTTTAAATAGTGAGCATAAATAAAAAATCCGATGACGGTTCTCACCCCTTAACTTACGTTTTCGATTCTTACGTTCATTTTGTAGTTATTATGTACTACCTATGTCCGAAATGTGTTTATATATGTGAAATACTGACAATATTTTAAAACTTAAAACTTGTTTAATAAAAGTGAAATTTTTAGATTTTACTTGTCAATGTTGTCTTACTTATTCGTCGTGATAATTCACAAATTGTCGCTTATTGTCAAAAGTTATCATAACATTAAATCGAGACATGCTCATGAACAAACATGAGAGTGATTAAAAAAAAAATACTAACTATTTTACTTCCGTTATTTTGTTTTTGTTTGCTACAAAGGACACCAAATTTACAATATTGGACCTTATATACGAAAACCAAAACGTTTCAGGAATGCTTCATCACAATATGCTATCATTCACATTAAACGAGAACTTAATTCTTGGTTTAAATGTGCGTCTGTGTACAGTTTGCACCAAATATTCATCTGTACTACCAATACAGCTATCCGTCGACGACATGAACATAATTTTTTTTATTTATTAGGTAACTGCTGCATTGCTTGACATTGGGTAAGGATGCTTATCGCAAATCTTTAACGATTAGGTAAATATGTCCATCAGCCCTGACAATAGCGTTTAAGATAACAAATTTGATAAAACCGGAAAAATTGTTACTTATCGCCTGGCAAGATTATTTTTTTCTTAAACAGGAATATATCAAAATATCATGACAATTCGACATATTTGTAGATATTCCACTGTCACAAATTTTTTAGTGATACAAGCATATTTTCATGGTATTATAAAACAAGGTATTTTTTCCCCGAGTTGGAACAAGACTACGTCACGACAAGTGTTGCCAGTGGTTGTTTCATTTCAGCAAATTTTCTCAATTAGTTCGTGAATATTTAATAAAATAATAACCAACGAAGCTATTTAGAATCTCGTGTGGTTCATCTATTTAATATTTTATAAATTGATATAATTAATTATTTATTTGTAATTATTATATAAACTTCAAAAATGCATTTTTCTTAGCTAATTATTGTGGTTTCCAAACTTAAAAATTATTTATTAAAAATGAGCTCTCATGTAAATTACTATTTATCAGATCAAACCTCTAGGAAATAGTGGACAAAAATTTTTTATTCTATTTTTTAAATGATAAATATATTGTAAAGTAAAGATTAAGATGCAATCGTTATTTTCCCAGCAATTCATCCAATTTCCAGCAGGGGTCATTCCGAAACGAAAACCAGGGCAAATTAAATAAAATGATAAAAAGTTGTACCTACTAACTATATGGTTTTGATCTATCATCTTTTCCCCACCATAAAAGTTTGAGGACCGTTTCGCAACTGATGACGTATTCTTGTTCCAATTACGTCACCAACTGTCACGGGAAGAGAATACTAGACGAAGTATATTATTATACCATGCATATTTTCACACCTGTTTCCCATAGGGGTAGGCAGAGACTATAGATCTCCACTTGCTACGATCCTTGCAAACCTATTTTGCTTCGTCAACACTCATGATTCTTTTCATGAATGCGCTCCGATTAAAGGTAATCCTTATTTCACCTTTCTTCAGAAATACTGCAATTTGTTTGCAAAACGTTCATCGAGGTCGACCCAGTCTGGTTCTCGCATCCACATCCGCACGTTTATCGTGCTTATTAGTTAGTTTTCTTGCATCCTGTCAACATGTCCAAACCATCTTAACATTCCTTCCTCAATTTTTGACACTACATCTCTTTCGGCCCACACCTCTCACGCATTTAGTCGTCAGTGATAATCTTTATTAAACAACAAATTGTCAAATTGTCGGATTGTCACTTGTCGCATGTCATCTATCATTGTCACCAAACCGCATTTTAAAAAAATGGCAATAATTTTTATAGACAATTTTAATATATATTATATTTTAATTAATTTGTAAGTTTGTGTTTATTTATTGTAGGTAGTTAGCGAATTAATTGTCAAAATAAAATCACCCAATCATAAAAATCACCTCATTGCTCCGATTGATTCACTAGTTCTACAACTCGAGTCAAGTGGCACGAGTCCTCTCAATTCAGTGTGGTTCACTAAATCCCCGGATTTAGTGCACATTTAGATTTACGGTTTATCGGCCGTCAGATGGGGCGGCGGTGCATTTTGAGAGGAATTTGTTTAGTGATTGAGGTGAACATCTGGATGTTAGATATTGAAGGTGGTTACCTTTTATTTATTTATTTATAAAACTTTATTGATCCACAATATACATTGTTTACAATTGGCGGACTTAACGCTAAAAGCGTTCTCTCCCAGTCAACCATAAAGATAAACAGAGATCTAGTTGCGGCGCGAAATAAATACTAAATAAATCCTAATAAATGTACCTACATTTATTTACTGAATAATGAAACAATAGATAAACAATTGACCTGGGAGGAATTCCAGGTAAGGGGTTATATGTATATACATACATATACATACATACAATATGTAAATAATGAATGATGATTTTGAAAATGAAATATTCACTATTTTAGAAGATGAGAGTGTACTTTTCATTTAAAAGAAAATTTAGTTGAAATGTCCTTGATGTCAATGGGTAAAGCTTTCCAGAATCATGAGGCTTGTAGGATAAAAGAGTTTGCAATAAAATTTGTGGGATGTAGAGGAATAGAAAGAAGACGAGTATCGGCAGAGCGAAGTTGCCGATCATGAGTGTCGGAAGAAATAGAAATTTGCCTTTTAGGTATTGCGGAGAATTTGGATTCGAAAGAATTGAAAAGACAGTGCAAAGAATCCGCAATTGTCTGCGTTCACAGGCACTCATTATATTTTGACTAAAACTTAAACAAGGATTTCAGAATTATGAAGAACAGTGGTGCATTTTTTGAAAGATCATTAATATATAAATATTTGCGATGAAAAATGTATATTCAGGAAAGATGCTCTGCGTGCACCTTCCTGTGTTATCAACATACTCGATAGTATGTCACATATTTATTATGATTCCCTTTATTTAATTTAATTCTAAGCTAGGCTTTAGTATGTATTTACAAAAAGCGAAATATAAAACATACTACAATTCAATTCAAATGTTTATTCAGTAATTAGATCTTTACAGGCACTTTTACACGTCAATAAGTATACTACAAAATAAACTCAAAAATATTGTCGTAAGTATTTTAAAGAAGCCTGAAGTCCTGGACAAATGCAGCTCCACCACGGCAGTAATCGATATACTACGCATCTTACAAAGAAGAACCAAAGAGCACCCCAACGGGCGCATAACAACAAAGCAGTCTATTATCCTTCCAAGTATATATTACACACCAAGTATATCTATCCTCCCCATACTGATTTGATGCAAGTATTCGGTCGGTTCTTACAACTCCCTCTCTCTCCTACTTCCTGACTGCGAATATCTCTTACACTCCCTATCCGTATCTACGAGTCCAACTGGTTTCTCGAGCTATGAGAGTGGTATAACGAGGTATGGCATCGTCAATCTTGACGAACTGAAGACGGTACACATACCGGCTTTGGTCTGCAAGCGTGATGATGCACTTTCCAAGGTAGACCTCATTCATAAAACTTTTGCAGCGTAACTGCTGGCTTGGCGGACTCAGAACAGAACAGAACAGAAATATTATCGTATGTATTTTAAGATAAAAAAAATCTATAACTATAGTGTATGGAAAATACCACAGTATAAAAGTAATGCTGTAATAAACTCAATGAAATAATGTTGGTCGCGATGATAAAGTCATTGTTGCAATAAAATTACTTAAAAAAATATAATTTCTTGGTTATACAAAAACTAAACTTATCATTGATTGCAACAATATTACAAATAATCGTGGCAATTTATTACATCATATGTTTAATTTAAATAACTATACTTATCATACGACCTCCGTGGCGTAGTGGTCAACAAGCTAGTCCGCCACCCATTCCCGGGTTCGAGCCCCGGTCAGGGCAAGTTGGAAAATGGCCTTTTTCAAGTTGTCCTAGGTCTTGGATGTTTATCTATATATGTATTTGTTATAAAATATAGTATCGTTGAGTTAGTATCTCATAACACAAGTCTCGAACTTACTTTGGGGCTAGCTCAATCAGTGTTATTTGTCCCTATATATTTATTTATCATAATTTCCTTAAATATTATTTTTAAGCAGCAAACTTCTCAAATGTATTTTAGTGGAGAGATTACGTTGTGTAGCGATATAAATTCAGCTTGTCACAAGTTGGACGCCTAGCTCGGAACAAGTGCTCAACTTCGGCTACGGCTGATGTATAGCCCGAACTTTGTAGTTGCAATAACATACACAATATTTTGATATAGTGTGTGAATAAATCCTGTTTTGTAGTATCTATTTAAGGGGATACCTGACTTTTCCGGGGTCCAGTGCTGCCCACATTTGAAATAAATCATTTGATAGGAAACGGAGATATCATTTAAAATTTGGTCTTGACTAGGCACTAGATAACCCTTCAAAAACCCATCAAAGGCTTCGCTTTTTTTTTTGACTACTTAATATTTTTTATTACGCAATTTATGTTTGTTTACTTGTACGCAAGCATTACATGTTATAATGTGTCAACATTGTATTATATTATAAGTATTTATTAAATAAAAGACAATTTTAATAATATGACAAAGCCCTTCTGGCGAGTAGGCGACCAATACTGTGAAAATGAGTTTCTTTCGGCGTTTCTTCTCAGCAGTGGTCGTTACGAAGCGCTGGTATCGGTAGCTTTTCTTTAAAAATAAATTAAATTTTAATATACTTTACACGTAACATAAATTATACTTATTGACGTGTAAAAGTGCCTGTAAAGGTCTAATTACTGAATAAACATTTGAATCTTTGAATCAAACTATTTTATGAACTACTGCTTACAGTTAAAGTGAGAACGTGAAGCTTTTCTACGCACAATTGAGAAAAACGTCCACTTTTGGCGTATCTACGTACTACTTCGACGTGCTGGGCTGGCTCGAGATAGAACATCGTCTTCAGTCCACAAAAGGGGAGACACATAAAAATGTAGCTGCCTCCCTCACATGCAAGGGGCTTAAAAGAATAACCTAGGCGCGGAAAATTAACCACAGAACCAGGCGAATCAGGTGCTAGCCGCATTTGCATATTCTCCCATTCCCTCGATTGGTTTTTACGCAGAGAAGCAACTGGTACATTCTAAGCTTTTTCTTATCTCCCAGATCAGCATGGAAAGAGGAAAGATCATCATCGTTTCAGCCGCATAACGTCCACTGCTGGAAATAGGCCTCTTCCAAGGATTTTCAAAATGACCGATCAAGAGCGGCCTGCATCCAGCGCTTTCCAGCGACCTTGGTCAGATCGACTGACCACCTTGTGAGTGGGTGTCCTACGCTTCGCTAGCCTGTACGCGGTCGCATATGACTACTCATTAAAAAAAAATTAACCTAAAATAATGTCAACATTTCACACAATCTGACTCATCCGTCCATTGCCACAAAACATTTATCCCACATCCCGGTGAAACGGAAACGTGCAATGACATCACACCTGCAATTTATTGCAATCGGCTATCAGCGTCCACTCTCGTAAAGCACAAACGCAACTGGCAATTCGCAATAGCAGTTCGATTGATCACTGACTCACCATTTTATATATAAATGCTACAAGTACATTCAAGTATGCAATAAATAAATAAAGGACATATAACAATGATTGAGTTAGCCCCAAAGTAAGTTAGAGACTTGGGTTATGGGATACTAAACTCAACGGTACTATATTTTATAACATATACATATATAGATAAACAACCAAGACCCAGGGCAATTTGAAAGAAGGCAATTTAAATTCAATCGATTCATTTTTACTTTTCCTCTCAGTTTAACCTCTCAGTAGCGTTAAAGGTTGAAAGACCTTAAAGTGCTAGTTTTATAGCATTTTTGCGATTTTTTAGAAAGCTTCACGTTCTCACTATAAAATATAAACAGTAGTTCATAAAATAATTTGGAGGGTTATCTAAGGTTATATCAAAGCCAAATTTTAAATAATATCTCCGTTTCTTTTCAAATTTATTCAAGCACTGTACCCCGAAAAATTCGGGTAGCCCCTTAATATTGTAAATGTAACATAATTAATTATCAATAAATATTTCAAGATATAGATAGAGGGCGTGGTCAGGTAACTCTTTGGCTGACTGTACCTCCGAAGTTTGTAATCATTTGTATCCCAAGAAAACATCGTACAATAGCGTCACCATTTTATATATAAATGCTACAAGTACATTAAAGTATTACTTGAGTATGCGTGATCCATCCCAGACTGTTTCGTCGCCTTCCACCAAGTGAGAAGGGGTCAAACGCTACCAAGTTTTAAATAAAAATAAAAAAAAGTATTCAATGGATTCACTTTTACTTTTGCTCTCAGTTTAACCTCTCAGTAGCGAATAAAAAAAAAGTAGTACTAGTTAATATTGTAAATGTAATATAAGTATCAATAACTATTTCAGATGCTTTTATATACGAGTAGATTTAATATATTATAAAAACTATATATTTATATAAAAAATAAAAACTGCAGACTTTCAAAAACGTCATCGAGTAATAAGTAGCGGAACTACATACATACCAATTATCCTACATTTCGATTAACATCTCTTATTCGGAAGGCAAATTAAAAAAAAAAATACTTTCGATCGTTAACACAATGTAATTCCTTAACGACTGAACCTATTTCCATCAAACATATCTAAGAACCAACATGAGAACTTGCTGTCATGTAAAATAAGTGCATCGAAATCGGTCTATCCGTTCGAGAGCAACAATGCCACAGACAGACACACACAGCCAGACAGACAAATAGACACAAAGACAGACAGACATTAGCGTCAAACTGATAACAACCTTTTTTTTATTGGGTTTGAAAATAAGAAAAGCCATAAGGGTGAGAAATAAACCTTTCACGGTGTGAAGTATCTGCAAATATCAGTCTAATAAATCAGGAAGCAGGTGCCGGAGTTAATTAAACCACGATTTGGAACTATGTAGTATTGCCAAATAAGACTAAAAGATGGAGATGTGGCTTACTCCTTAAACCTATATTATAAATTAATAAATATATAGGGATATATTGTGTATCACTGTTTAAAAAACATAAAATTCTAACACTCCTGTCTATGTCTAACACACTATATTCTCTTTGCCACCTACACACTCGCCATGACGCTGAGCGTGGTCTTGGTTTTTTGTTTTAATGTTATTAGAAAACACTATCACAATCAGAGACAAACACAATCTATATACTCATATATGCATAAAAGAAGGAAATTGCGCGGTTTTTGCGTCTCTTATGTACAAAGATATTTAACCACCGCAGGGGTTATTGTTTATTGTACATTCGTCACCGTTGTAAATTTGTTACCTAAAAACTTTGTGTAAATTCGTCCCTCTTTTTTTTACTGTAAATTAATCATTAGTTATTTTGACGTATAGTAAATTCGTCACCAAAGATTTTTCGTACAGACAGCAACAAGAATGGAGTACAAATAAAATAGTATAATAAACAAATAAATATATACATCGACAATACCTGAAGTTGAGCCTGATTGATTTGTATCCATTTTTGAGGTAAGTGTGCTATTAAGATGATGCACACACCCTGGAACGAGCCGAACGTTTTAGGGATAGTTAATTCGCAATAAATTACCCCGCGCCGATAAGGTCAATGAGTTACTGCATTCAAAGATGTTTTGCAAACCAACCAAACTATCTCTTATCAAGTCATCATAGTGTTGCTCTCGCACATAATAGTGTGCACAATAAAGTCCGAGTGAAAACGCATGGTTGGTGTAGTGAAAAGGGTGGAAAGGGGAAAGGTTGGAGAGTTGCGCGTGATTTTTCTCTGCCCTCCGCACAAATCACACTTCAAGACGTCGTTAGAATCATCTTTCTCTTAAAGGGATAAAACGAAGTAATTAATAATATTTGATATTTGGCGAGTTGTAATTTTATTGCTATCTGTACTTATTACAAAACAAAACTTGGGTGGCAAATTTACAAAAACAATAAGACACTGGTGACAAATCAACATATACTTTTTATACAAGTGACGAATTAATCTTGATTGTATGGAATTTTAAGTAGGTGACGAATGTACAATAACCCTTCCGCAGTATATGTAGTATAAAGATGTGTCATTGTGCAAAAAGAGATGCAGACTTAATGGAGAGGATTAGGTGGAGTAGTTTTGTAATAGCAATTTCTTTCTGATACTAATGTGCATGGTTTTTACGATGTTTTCTTTGGATACAAATATTAACAAACCTGGGAGGTACAGTCAGCCGAAGAGAAGCCTGCCCAGGCTCTCTACCTAGATCCTAAACTAAACATAATATAAACATCAAAATGGTATATTCAAAAAGATTTAAATGAAGTCTTTTTGAATATACATTTTCATGTTTGTATTATTTTCAGTTTAAGAGGCATTTCACATTTGGTTGGCTGTCTCGCTGGCACAATCAAACATTTTTAATGATTATTAAAAAATGTGTCTCATTTGTAAAAAAGTGTTACATTAACATTCAATATAATTATATTGTGGATATTTTAGACATGTTTGTATATTGTGTAGACATTGACTACATCGAAAACTAATTAGGTCATCAAAATTTAAAATTTTTCAAAATATGTCTACAATATAAGTTAATAAAACACTTTTCTACAAATGAGTCACAATTATTTAATAATAATCTTTAAAAATGTTTGATTGTGCGAGCGAAACAGCCAACCAAATGTGAAATGCCGTTTAAGAGAAAATTCAAGATATAGATAGAGGGCCTGGTCGGGTTTGACGACCTCCGAGGCGTAGTGATCTCCATGCTAGTCCGCTACCCAGAGGTCCCGGGTTCGATCCCCGGTCAGGGCAAGTAGGGAAATGACCTTGTTTAAATTTTTCGGCGTCTTGGATATTTATCTATATATGTATTTGTTATAAAATATAGTATCTTTGAGTTAGTATACCATAACACAAATCTCAAACTTTGGAGTAGCTCAAACAGTGATATTTGTCCCTATATATTTATTTATTTAGGTATCTCTTTGGCTGACTGTACGAGTCGTTTTACAGATGCACATTATCATCATATGCCTTACCTTTTACCTTTTCATTTGGGATCGGCACAGTATGTCTTATCCCTCCATATCACTCTATTGACCGTCATTCCTTCATCCATCCCAACTTTACCTATGTCATACTTTACGCCCTTTACCTATTTCTTCTTTGATCTTCATCTACCTTTATAATAACCGTTTACCTTCATATTTCTCTTACAGATGCCACTCGGACAACACCGCTATATCTTAGCGCCTTACCGCGTGCATCCTCAGCTGTGTTGCTTCGGATCCCGGGCTGGTCTTTCTTGCTTTTTAGGGTTCCGTATAAAAAGTAAAAAATATGGAACCTTGGATTACTCGGCGTCTGTCTGTCCGTCCATGTGTCACAGCCGATTTGCTCCGAATCTACTAGACCAAATCAGGTGAATAGGATAGTGTAATCTAATGACCTAAACACAGATGTGCAAAGGAAACTATAAAAGTAGTAAAAAGTAAGAGACAAATTAGGAAATTTAAAAAAAAGTTTTGCAAACCTTATCAAATGAAAGGGATCGTTATGAGGGTCTCAAATAAATTTTAGTTATTATTGTTAAATCAATAGTTTTGATTTTACTACAGTGCCTAATATTTTGGAACAATACAAAATATAGTTCATTGCTTGTAGATTACAGGAAAACCTATAAGAGTTCTATCAACTGAAAATAATCTGGTAAACTCAATATAATACGTTCACTTACGGAAAATTGTTCACTAAAACACCACTAGATAGCGCTAATAGTAGTTACTGTGACGATTTTAAATGTGATATTCCAACTCGCACTTGGCAGGTTTTTCTTCTTCTTCTTAGCGAGTTGAAATGGACTTATATATATCGTTATATGAATGTGGACCAATGTGTGGCCACATTTACGTTTGGCAGTTGGGACATTATAGCAGGTGGGCCAAAGTCAAGGGCAAAGTCAAAATTTTTTATTCAATGTAGGATAAATCCATACCTTATTGAAGGTCATTTTTTTAATATTATTTTAGTGCAAAAGCTAAAAACTAATAGCATTTCGGAACGACCACTGCTGGGAAGATTACCCCGAAAGAAACCCAGTTCAGTATTGGTCCCTACCCAGCCTGATGGGCTATGTTTCAGTTACAATACAGATTTACACTTAACCTCAGTATACATTATATTATACATCTAAATCATACAATTAAAATTTGCAGTCAACTATTTCCAAGAATTTTGATCAGATAAATAGTCATTTACATGATAATAATCATTTTTTAATAAATGTTTTTTAACGGCAGTCTTAAACTTAGATAATGGTAACGCTACTACATTATCTGGAATTTTATTACAGAGACGCAAGCTGAGACCCACTAAAGACTTTTTTGTTTTTTCTAACCGAAAAGCTGAGATAGCTAATTTATTTTTATTTCTAGTGTTAATACTATGAATGTCATAATTTTTCTTATATGTATGTTTATTCTGACGCACGTACATAATGTTCGCATAGATGAATTGCAAAGGGAGAGTCAAGATATTTATGTCTTTAAAAAGTTCCCTTAGAGACTCTCTAGCGCCTAGTTTATATATAGACCTAATCATCATCATCATGTCGTCCAAGCCGTATCCGGCGACGGTGACTCCTATGTGTCTATTCCGGGATCGTTGTTGTGGTGGGCTCTGACGTGGCTAGCAAAGCCAAACTTCGACTTGAAAGTTCGGTTGCATGGTACACAAAAAAGTTGGCCAGTGGAGTTGAAAGTATAGTTGTAGGAGGGCTTCGGTCGAGTCTTCCGTGTTTGGCGCTTTGCATCAAGGTCTTCTAGACGCTTCGATTCGTATACATCTACGTTTTTGTGAACGGTGTGGCGCCATTCCGGTCTAAGACGAGCACGCTCCTCCCAACTATCAGTTGGAATGTTACACGCCACTAGGTTGCGTTTGAGCACGTCTTTGTACCGCAGGTATTGCCCACCCTGTTTTCTTTTCCCGTCCGCGAGCTCGGAATAGAAAACTGCCTTTGGCAACCTGCTGTCATCCACTCGCAAGACATGCCCACACCATCTCAGCTGATGTTTGAAGATAAGCGCTTCAATCCCGGATAGGCCAGTTCGACGCAAGACTTCCGTGTTTGGAACACGGTCTTGCCATTTAATGCGCAGGATCGACCTTAGACATCTGAGATGGAAGATGTCTAGCTGCTTGATGTCTGCTTTATAACAGCACCAAGTCTCTGCAGCATACAGTAAGGTAGGCACGACGATTGCTTTGTAGACTAAAATTTTAGTTTGCAGCTTAAGGTCGTGGGAGTTCCAAACACGTGCCTTTAGTTTTCCAAAGGCTGCCGCCGCACTTGCTATCCGGGCTGGCAGCTGTCTAATAGCCATGGTTTGAACAGCTCCACAGTCGCCAAGATCGTTGTTTGGAAAACCTTGACTTATCCCAACACCACACATATGAAAAAAAAATGAAAAAATCTTTATTTCAGGCCTTAGTTGATAAATATACATATTTCTAGTAAGCTTAGATAAAGCCTGTGGCAGGGGGACCCGCTCTTCCAAACACATGATATTAACTTAGGCCTAGTTAACAAAATACATGAAAGTCAATAGTAGAAGTTTTTATATCTTTGACATAATGTGTGTGTGTGTGTGTGTGTGTGTGTGTGTGTGTAATAACAAATACTGATGGTAGATTTGACATTATTAATACACACATATGCTTTTTCATTTATAAATATATAAAAATATCCATGTCAATGGTCAACCAAGGATGTCAAAGAGCTTGCAAAGGATGAAATAAATTGCAGAGACAATAATAACACCCAGACAAGGTGACCCCACTAATAAATCGCCAAGTTGTCCAAAATATAAAAAGACTGCGAGTAATACCAATTCATTGTTTTCGCAATGAAGACACATCGGCCCTGTAGCACATAACCTGACAAGGGTGAACCCTTTTTCTTCATAATACGAGAACACTTTCGGCGTAATATTTCATATTTAAAAGCAATATCATATTTTCCCTTCGGAGCGCGCTGTTTTTTATATTGTTGCTTCGTTCACGGACCGCTGGCAGCATAGTTATAAGGTTTTTTCTCACATTTTGAAAACAGTGTTTGGATGTTTTCATCGACTCAGTCGAGACCATCAACTTTTGAATGCCACTTGTGGTCACCCATCCAAAAGCAGACCACGCCCGACGTCACCTAACTTGCGAAAGCGTTATGAATGCGTACTTCTGCCAAACAACCGAACTCCACATTAACAGTTACATTAGGTATAAAGATTTAATGCAAACTTAAGTTATCGGAAATTATAATAAAGAGTCTCTCTTTTACAAGTACATTTTTATTTCTGTGTAGTGACCGAAGGATATACAATTGGTCGCCACCCCTTTAGCCTGCGTTTCCACTGAAGCGGAGCAGAGCGGAAAGGAGAGGAGAAGAGCCGTGAAAAGAGGTGAGTTTTTCCACTGAAGCGGAGCAGAGTGGACTAGAGTGAAGCGAGGAATGAAGCGGAGAAAGGTGGAGTAGAGCTAAACCGAGCAGAGCGGGGTGGAGCGGAGTAAAAATAATACTGGTGCATATCAGTTACAGTCAATTTCTCAGAGAGACCGCACGCCATATTGTCTTTAAAAAAGAAGAGAGCAATTCTTCTATACTTGATTGAAGATGAAGAGAACAAATCAGATGAAGTGGCATTGATTTTTTCGATCTTTTTAAATTCAAAAAGAAAACATAGAGTTTGGATTGGACAACATATAAAATACCATTTCGAGCATGGGGAATTTTCAACTTACTACTAAAGTTAATAATACTACTTAAGTGCAATGCGCGTGACTCACGTGACGCAGCGTCACACCCCCACTGCTCGAACGTCCCTCTACTCCGCTCCGCACTGCCCCGCCCCGCTCCTCCTCGCACCACTCCGCTCCGCTAGGGTTAAGCGGAGGCCTCCATTCAATCCGACCGGATTACGCATGCTCTTAATTTTATATAAGAATCCACTCTGCTCCGTTTCACAGTTTCCATTGAAGCGGAGCGGAGATTTCGAGCATTGAAAGAAAAAATTTTTTATTCAGTGCAAATTAGTATACACTTGGTCAATTCATGCACCATGCACCACTGAAGCGGAGTGGAACGAAGAGGACTTCGTTCTACTCCGCTTCAGTGGAAACTCAGCCTCAATTCCTACGGGTGTCATAACAGGCAACTAAAAGAGGTAAGGGATCAGATCACACGTATCAGAAAACCTATATGGGATAAAACCTTTTTGAATTGTCAAAGCATTGACCCTGCCTGCTTATCTTCCAATAACACAAGTTTATTTACCAGGCAAATTAAAAAAACGGCTCACTGTCAAGAACGCCATCTAGTGATGAGTAGCGGAACTACATATAATAATTCATATCCGTAGCGCCATCTATTATTTGTTACAGAAAACTCTGACTTTGGAGCTTTGACCACCAATATTTTTTAACGGCTGAACTAATTTTTCTGTAGCTTAGAACCACTGCAAGGAAACTTACTTGCTTTCATGTAAAAAAACCGCACCAAAATCCGTCCATCCGTTCGAGCACTTCGATTCCACACACAGACCGACAGACCAACAGACACTAGTGTTAAACTTATAACACCTCTCTTTTTTGTCGGGCGTTAAAAAGAACAGAAACGGACAATATTATATGTATATCTAAAATGATATCCAATGTAATATAAACCTCCCATTCAATATTTTATTACATAAATCGGGCCCAAACACCATCAATTCCCTTCCAATCGCAAGGGCAGGGTATCTATCATAAAAATATTTTAGTATCCTCGTAAGGCCCTCCCATATCGCAGAGATAAGGCAGTCAACAATCCGTGAAATTTACAAGTGACGCTTATCGCAACGTATGGGAAGGACCGCATCGGTCAAACCTTCGAAAAGGTTTTTTTGGCTCTTACAGAGGGACAACTAGTCGGGAACTGTCGCGCGGTCATCGTGACCTTCGGTGACAAACGGAGACCTACAGTGACAATCGGAAACCGTCACGCGGTCATTTGTGACCTTCAGTGACGACCAGGCACCGTCGCGCGGCCAGCGGTGACATTTGGTGACAATTAGGTGAGATCAGGTCTCATACGGATGTCCCCTCCTATACTCACTGTACACCAGTGATGTTCCGCGTACCAAAGGCGTGGAGTTGGCCCTCTTCGCCAACGACACAGCCCTCTATTGCTCTGCCACCATGGTGCAGACAATAGGCATCCGACTCCAATGCGCAGTCGACGCACTGGGCGAGTGGTTTAGGAAGTGGCGTATCGAAGTGAATCCGGAGAACAGTAACGCAGTTTACTTTACGAAGGATCCGCTAGGTGCATCGCGACCCCAGAACAACAAACAGCACCGACCCAAGCCCATCAGGCAATTCTCCCTATACGGCAAACCCATTCCTTGGATACGCACGGCCAAGTATCTGGGTGTCACCTTCGACAGCGGTATGACCTTCGACCCTCACATCAAAAGGGTATGCAACACTGCATGCTTCTATTTTAGCCGTCTTAACCCCATGATACGCAATGAAAAGTTTACTCTTGGCAACAAGTTAACTCTTTTCAAACTTTGCATTCGCCCAGTCCTGACCTACGCAAGCGTTGTCTTCGCACACGCCCCAACTCACACGCTTAGGTTTCAAAGAGTACAGAACCGATTTATCCGCAGAGCTACCAAGCTCCAACGATAGCGATAAATTGCGACCTACACCGCGATCTCGAACTCCCGTCCATAAAGCACTTTATGAAAGAGGCGTCCGAACGCTTCTTTGATAAAGCCGCCGTCCATCCGAACTGACTAGTTAGAGAGGCAGCTAACTACATCCCGGAGCAAAACCCTCGCCGACTCACGCAAGTTTCCCCCTTGGAAGCCCTTTGCGCTGCTGCTAGTAGTATATAAATATAGTAAGCCGGGCCTCTGGCTCGCTCCTTAAACCTTGTCCGGTGAAGTAGGAAATGCCGTCCGAGACAACTTATGTATGTCATTTCAAAAAAGAAACATATGTATGGCCAGTCTTTCCCGGCTGCCCACCTAACCACGTCGCTGTCTTGGTCATATACCTCAGAGATCTGGTTAAGGTTTCCCTCCCGCTCCCGTTACGTCGCTGACTTGGTCAGATACCTCAGAGATGAAGCATCCTTTACCACCACCACCCTCTACCGCTTCGCGTCACCCCCTTCCTTCATTTCCTTCCCTCGCTCCGTCCCTTTAGGGCCATCGCGGCACCCCCACGCAACCGCTTGCGAAGGGACGTCGCGACACCGACGTGCTCCCGCACGTCCTGTTATCCCGGCGCATTCTCGTGCGACTGACCCGACCCGTGACTTCCCCCCTCATCCCCATGAGGTGGAACGTCCCGGCCCGCACGCGTCTCCCGTATCCGTTGTAGAGTGGGCGTCCCACTCACCCCCTCCGCTCGCGCCCTCGCGCGCTCTGTTTACAGGGTGTACTACCGTACTCCTCCCGCTCCTCTCGCACCTTTCAAGCGCAGGGTTAGCGCCCAGATACTGACGCTTGTTCGCGTCCCGTGAACGCGCTATAAGGCGTGCGTCCCCGCACCCCTTCCGGCGCGCGCCCCCCGCGCTCCTGGCTCCGCACGTCAGGGTGCCTCCCTTGACGTAACCCATTGCGCGTAGGCCATTAAAAGGCCTCCCGGTCGGTCTATTGCGTACCCCATTTGAGTATCCGTACCCGTGTGCACCCCTTTTACCTCAGGGTTCCTATCCAGGGTCCGTTATTCCGTATCGCTTGCCGCTGTAGTCTTTCTTGATTTAGGACTGTGACAGCGTCACCCAGGTTCGATTCCAGGGCGACATCTCACTCTCGTTCCTAATTCGTGTTGATGTCAGCGTCCAAAGGTTCGATTCCTACGCTAATACGCTACGCTACATCACAAGGGGACAGTAGCGCGGCTATCGCCGAAGTGTGTAAGAGTCGTAAGCATAGAGTGGAAACTTTGTCTGAAAAAGAGACTGTAACTTACTGCATTTATCAGTAGCTTAAGAATCCTCTTACCATAGACTTTTCCATACAAACGTAGTCTTGCTTTTATTTTGAAATGACTCCTGAGATTTCGGCAGTATTTTGTTATTTTAAAGAAATTGCATATATCTATGCATATAACTAGTTATTGACAGTCAAATATGAACTTGAAAGAAAATATGAGAGTGTAGAAGTTTTCCATACTGATATCAAATATGATATGATCGACTATAAGTTCATATTTTGACTGTGAAAGTTATATGCCATAATATATGCAATTTCTTTGAAATTACAAAATCTCACATGTCATTTCAAAATAAAAGCTAGACTACTTTTGTATGGAAAAGTCTGATTTTGTCTAGGGTAAGGGGACTCTTAAATAGTAGGTCCGATGTTAATAGATACCTTTAAACATAGATGTACAAAAATACCAACAAGCCAAACTAGAAACACGTTGAAGATATTTATGTTCTCAAACGTGGCCTATTTAGGAAAACAAAGAAACAGAGAAGAGTCTTTTCAAGGTTCCGTACCGAAAGAGTAAAACGGGTCCCTATCACAAAGACTCTGCTGTCCGTCTGTTAAAAAAACAACAAATACTAACCATCTGTCAATAAATAACATAATAAAATAAATATTTAAGTGAGGTTCACATACAACAGACTGATGTTTTATAACCCTTGGTGCGCTAGTCCGACTCGCATTATTTTTTTTTCGCCGGTTATTTTAATTTATATTGTTTATATTTTTCCAAATAGTTATAGGTTAATTTATAAAAGAAAAAACAACTTGACGGCTATTAGAGTCAGGCATAATCCATAACCTGCCTGATCTATTTCTCATGTTTAGATATTCCCACTTGTTAGAAAGGGAAGGGAATAATATACAAGAAAAACAAAGGTGCTTCTATGGATACAAATTAAAAAACTGCTCACTGTCAAGGTTCTAGAACTACATGTCAACTAACATGTAGTTCTAGAACCCATTCAGTATTATAAAAAAATGATTATAATCAAAATGCTTTGACACGCTCTGCCATTCAAAAGAGAAACGATTGAATTTCACAAACATGTACGTGATTTGCCGAGGATCATTCAAATATCCAACTTACAACTAAGTAAAGAAAAAAAAATCGGTTTAATGAATAAAAAATCTATTATATTAATAGTTATGATATACTTTTTCCACTCTTTTGAGACATTTTCGATAAAACTAAAAGCAATAAATAAACAAATGCTTAATCAACATGCGAAGGAGAAAACAATGACGAATATTGTTGTTGCAGATCAAGAAACAATAAGTATCCGCCCTCAGTTTATTAGACAAGACGACGAAGACACCGATTATGACCCGTTAGAATACTATAGGTATGACACCACGACTGAGGGTCCCGTTATTGACCTTAAAACAGTATGTCCACAGCTTGCCAAGTGTTCTATTCACAAATTTGAATAACCAGAATCATAGAAGAAATACAAGGCTTGTTTGAAAGATTAGACTACACACATTCAAACGTTATACGTCTCCCAATCGCTAAGAAATTCTTCACTACGTTTTAGAACCGAAAAAGTTCGTTTTAAAAAAGTATTTTACCGACAATATCCTAGTTCTTGAGTTTTTGGATATGATGTGAAAAAGAATCTCAATCTCTTGCATTGTCAAATATATATGTACTTCAGAGATAAATGGGTTATAATTCTATGATTTAATTCGTCTTTATGTTGTCTCGATCGCCTTAAACCTCTACCTGAATTTTCTCCGTAGTCCAGTGCTACCATCATTTGAAATAACGGAGATGTCATTTAAAATTTTGTCTTGATAGACCCTTCAAACTATTTGATGAACGACTGTTTACAGTTTAAAGTGAGAATGTGAAGCTTTTCTACGAACATTAGCCAAAAGTGGCCATTTTTCGCTAATATGCGTAGAGAAGCTTCACGTTCTCACTTGAAATTGTAAATAGTTTTTTGGCGGGTAGCAGTAAATCAATCAAGTGGCATTTTGAACCTCTCTATATTTTCTAATATTTAAAATAATAAATACTTCTTTTTGGAGTATACATTTAATGGTAAAATACAGTTAAAAAGGATCTTTACCTGCTAGTTTATTGTCTCCTTTCAATATCTCCTTAAATCATGGAATCACTTCAAGAACAAATGGCTTACATGCAGGAGCAATTTAACACAAAGATGGCGGATTTCGAATTGGAACTAAAAAATACTAATCCTACACCAACTGTTACTTCACTGGCGAATGACTTCACAGCCTACAAGAAATCAGTCACTGAATGGCTGGGCGACTTGCAGCGGCAGGTTGAGTTGCTGGCTTCGCATGAAAAAGTCAGGGACAAGCAGGTCGACAATCTTGAGATGCAAGGACGGCGCAGGATTTTACTGCTGCATGGCATAGCTGAGAGCCCAAGTGAGAATGCGGCCACTGTGATCATCGGTGTAGTGGCTGAGAAGCTTAAGATTTCGAACTTCACTGAGGCTGACATTGACCGCTGTCATCGTCTGGGACAGTCATCCCGTGATAAGCCCCGTCCCATTCTGTTGGAGCTGACAAGGTTAGTGGTCAAGGAGAGGCTCTGGGCGGCTAAAACATCACTGAAAGCCACTGGGATTACAATGTCTGAGTTTCTGACAAAGGTGCGGCGTGACGCATTCATGGCTGCACGTCAATCTTTCGGTGTCAACAAGTGTTGGACCCATGATGGATGTGTATTTGTAATAGGCCCAGATGGACAGAGACATCGCGTCTTCTGCTGTGACGAGGTGAATCAGCTCCACAATGCTAAGCCCATGGCCCCAGCAACATCGCAGCAAGGCGGCGCGGCTGTGTCGCAGTCTACTTCGTATGCGTCGGGTCGCCCGAAACGCGCCGGTAAAAAGTGAATATTCCAATTTTCACGAACACTGATTACAAAGACTTAGTAGTGTTTAATTACCGTCCAAATTTGGTTTTTATAATGTTTTACACTAACCCACTTTGTTCTGATTTTTTAGCTGTCAATTTTCAATGACGTTTTACAAACACTCACATTCTAGCTCTCATGTGTCAAACATTTTTTCTTCTTTTTTTTTATTTTTTTTTTCTTCTAATCTTCGAATTGTGCCTTGTTGTTTTTGTATAGTGCCTTTTTCTATTTACACTTATTGCGAAATCGTAAATTCATTTTTAAATTATTTACTCTTTGTCTTCAACAATACGGTATTTATTAAGTGCCTGTTGCTTCACGTTTTGATTCCAAAACTGGCGGGTAGAGTGTCTTAAAATAACGTTAAGATCTTTATTTATTTTGTTATTACTTAGTTAGTATTATAAAAATATATTTATTTATTTATATTAATATATATAGAGCATAATGAGTTCAAATAATGACGAAAGCTTTTTATCTATACCTTCATCATCTTCATCCACAACAACTGATGATAGTTTCCATTCAATACCCACCCCTCTCAACGAAACTATAGATCAATTGTTTTCCGTACACCCCAAATGTTTCAACGCTGTACATATAAACGCACAAAGTATTCCAGGTCATTACCCTGAACTCCTAGCTACATTTGATAGTAAGTCTATACACGCAATACTTGTTTCCGAATCTTGGCTGACGCCTGTTCTTCCTTCTACTTCTTACTCATTACCAGGCTTCCAACTCATTCGGAACGATCGTACTGGGAAGGGAGGTGGTGGCGTCGCCATTTACCTTCGTTCTTATATCTCATACAACGTTGTCTGCTCTTCGAAATCAATAAACCCTTCGAATGAAGCCGAGTATCTTTTTATTGAAGTCACCCTTAACCACTCTCGAGTCCTTTTAGGTGCTTTTTACAGCCCCTCTCAAAGTGTTAGCTATTTTTCTCACCTGGAAAATCTCCTAGAAAATCTCACTCCTTCTTTTGACCAAACGATCATAATGGGTGACTTCAACACTTGTTTACTCAAGAACGACAACCGTTCTAGCGCTCTTCGTTCATTGGTCGACGCTTGCAATCTATCTATACTCCCATTCCAACAACCTACCCATTACTTTCCTAACTGCCAACCAACTTTAATTGACCTTATCCTAGTGTCCTCTCCTGATTTGGTAGCTGACTTCGGTCAATCTAATGCTGATATATTTTCCTATCATCACCTTATTTCCATCTCCTTTAAACTCCGTCCCCCTAAAGCTAGATCTAAAGTCCTTCTGCAACGTAATTTTGGCTCAATGAATATCGAACTTTTACGTGAGGACGCAAGCAACTGCGATTGGAACTCCGTCAATAACCTGACTTCCATTGATGATCAAGTCAACTCATTTAATAAAATTTTAATCGACTTATATAATAAACATGCTCCGATTCGACCTGTTAAATATAAACACCTCCCAGCACCATGGCTCACAGACGAAATAAAGACTGTCATTCACAAAACAAAACTTGTTGCTAAATCAAAGTTCAAAAGCAATCCGGACAAATATAGAGAAAGATATATCCAAGCTCGTAACGCCAGCAATAGGAAGTGCAGAGAGGCACAGCGCCACCATATCCACCAATCCATTGAAAATGGCGACCCAGCTAAAATCTGGAAATTTCTCAAGTCACTAGGCGTAGGAAAAAAGAATCCTGATAATCCCACGAATATAGATATAGATGCCCTTAACAAGCATTTTTCATCTTCATCTTCTTTTGGTGGAAATTATAAAACGAATACGTTAAGCCACCTCTCTTCTATTCCTACTCCTAACTATTCACCGTTTTCATTCAGTATGATTACTGCTAGTGATGTTCAGAAGTGTCTACTATCAGTGACTTCAAACGCCGTTGGAACGGATGAAATAAGTCGTAATATGATCCTGCCAATCCTTGACATTATCCTTCCCACTATTACTGCCATCATGAACAATTCATTGTCAAGTAAAACATTCCCTTCGGTTTGGAAATCTGCAAATGTGACTCCTATTCCTAAAACAGCTAACCCCTCTTCATTTTCCGACTTCCGTCCGATTTCTATACTACCTTTCCTATCTAAAATCCTTGAACGTTTAGTCCAGAACCAACTCAATTCCTTTCTTAATAAAAACAATCTCCTCAATCCCTTTCAATCCGGCTTTCGTGCAGGACATAGTACGACTACCGCGCTGGTGAAAGTTACCGATGACATTCGCTTTGCCATGGATGGAACGCAACTAACTGTTATGTCTTTGATCGACTTTAGCAATGCGTTCAACATGGTCGACTTTGATATCCTACTAGGTCTAATGCGGACACTGAACATATCTCCTTCAGTAATCGACTGGTTTCATTCATATCTACATGGTCGCCAGCAACGAGTTCGAATTGAAGACCGATTTTCCTCCTGGTGCGACACTACTTCAGGAGTTCCACAAGGTGGTGTGCTATCTCCATTACTTTTTGCACTATTTATCAATTCTATCACCTTCGAACTCTGTACTTCCTATCATCTATATGCTGACGATCTCCAAATATACTGTAGCACGACCATAGACAACCTTCCTAATGGGATAGGAAAAATCAATGAAGCTTTAGCATACATCTCTGATTGGGCTAAAGCCCATGGTCTTGCCGTCAATCCATCGAAGACCCAAGCTATTGTTATAGGGAGCCATTGGCTTATCTCCAGGATTGATTGGCCTTCTCTTCCTCCCATTATCTTTGATGGCATCAGGGTCGAGTATAGTGAGAGTGTAAAAAACTTGGGGGTTCACTTTGATAGAACACTATCGTGGTCGACCCAAATTACTGAAGTCAGTAAGAAGGTATTCGGTGCTGCAGGATCCCTTAAAAGACTGAGGAACTTCCTACCCATCGAGACCAAAATTTTGCTCGCTCAGTCCTTAATCCTTCCCATTCTTAACTATGCAGACCCCTGCTACTTGGACCTCACTGAAGAGCAATTTGAAAAGCTTGAGCGTCTTCAAAATTTCGGCATCAGGTTCATATTTGGGCTACGTAAATATGATCATGTTTCCAACTTCCGCGCGCAACTCAAGTGGCTCCCTATTCGACTTCGTCGTAATTATCATATCCTCTCCCTTTTATACTCCATACTATTTATACCTTCTTCTCCCAGCTATCTAAAAGAGCGTTTCATATTCCTAACTGATGTCTCACACCGTAACTTACGCAGCTTCTACAATCTCCGTCTTCAAGTCCCCCTCCACTCTTCCACATACTACTCTAAATCCTTCTCCGTTCAAGCTGTTCGATTGTGGAACTCCTTACCTATTAATATCCGTAGCGCTAAAACTTTGTGCAGCTTCAAAACGCAATTAAAAGCTCACTATCTGTCTAACTCATGATTTATTTTGTAGTAGATTCTTTCGCATTATGCTCATATTTCATTATTTTGTTATAATTATAATATATATTTTATATGTATATATGTATGTCTATTAATTTGTAGGTGTGTATGTCGTGTATTTAAGTATTTCATGTATATATTGTGGCAGGTTCTATATAGTAACTATTTACAGTAAATCTAACATATTGCACCGCCTATTTTTTAATATTCACTTCTCCCTCTACCCAAAGGTTGACTGGAAGAGATTGCTATGCGATAAGTCCGCCTTTGTATCATAATTCTGTCTTCTTTTTTTCTGTTTATTGTTTTTCCTTTTGTTTATGGTGCAATAAAGAGTATTTGTATTGTATTGTATTGTATAGTAGTTCATGAAATAGTTTGAAGGGTTATCTAGGACCTGGTCAAGACATATCCGTTACCTTTCAAATTATTTATTTCAAATGTGGCGGCATGTAAACTGGATTACAAAATATATTTTTTCAAATTTAATTTATTTTTTCATTATTTTGTGAATTGTGAATCCTACTTTTACCTACAGAAGTACAGTTAACAACAGTACGCACGATTAAAATTTTATTTTGCAATTTGAGTGTTTCATAATGTAAGTTGTTTAAATTGATGTACTAAGAATACCCACAGAGTATATATTATGTCACATGATTTTTCAGTCAGGCAGTAAAAAACATGTAAAATTATTTTTGTTGAAAATTACGATTAAACAATTATTTTGTAAAAAAGATTACATTATTCAATAAAACCTATCTAACTAGAGTATATTTTGTTGAGATATGGTTTAAAAAATTATAATAACAAACCACTGAAAAAAGAAATAAGTTTGCTTCGAAACGCTATACGGAGCATAACAATACAAAATCCAATTAACATCTTTAATTTGAACTAAACTTCATAAAAAAACTTTTGTTTAGCATAGTTTAAAAAAAAACAAAACGATTCAGGCAACGACCTTTTCTTCTTTAACTGACTTCCAAATAAATTTGTATCAATTCGTCGATCTTTTTTATGTATGTTCACCGATTATCCCACAACCCCTGGACCGATTCAAATTTTTTATTTGAAAGGGTATACTTGTCACGTGGTCCGATAGTAATTTTATCAAAATCGGTCGTGTAGTTTTAAGGAATATGTGGCAGCACGCGGCCACATATTATCTAGCTGTTTTTACTTACGTTTTAAATCAAATTATAACAAATATAGAGATACTATCGAGCAGCGATCGAGAAAGGACCCGTCACAACCAATTCTACAACATGTAATTCATATCAGCAATAAACAGTTTCTACGTGACGAGGTCTTGTGTCTCCATACCATCAACGAGAAAACAACATCATCATCTCTTCATGTATGATGCGGGCTTAGGTGACAATCGAAGACTGCGCCGTACATAATGGTCCTTCGAGCCAGATAGATTTTGGGCCCCTTTGCAATACTTCGCGGATCGGTTCACTGGCCTCCCACAGGCGGGTCTCACCAGTTGAATTGAGAAGGCGCATATATCGCAGGGGCGCGAATACTCCGAACAAACCAGCGCAAACATGGCAGCACATGAAGCTACTCTATCAAGGAGCTAACAAGAACAAGTACCTATCATCAGAATCATGTGTCAACCACCATCAGTGAAACCACAGTGTTATTTGTAACAAGCATCTATCATCTAGTTTATCAAGTAAGTTCCTACGCTACCTTATGAAAGATTGTAGACTTGTCTAGTTAGAACACCAACATTCAAGAATCGTAGCTTCGCCGCAACAAGGTGGTGAAGACTTTGCCGTTCAGCTGGACATATCAATATCATTTATCAAGAATTGGAGCTTCGCCGCAAGCAGTGGGAAGTCTTCGTCGTTCAGCTGGACACCAACAATCATCAATCAAATATTGGAGCTACGCCGCGAGGAAGTTTCGTGTCGTCGAGCTGGACAGGACAATATCAACATCTTATTACAAACAGCAAGGAATACTTACTCGCCAAACTAAAAAATGTGGTTACTCGAAGGTGGAACAAACTTATATCAAAAGACTTAGAAATACAGAACAAGTAATTTCATGAAACAGAAATATCATTGTTTACGGGATATCGATAGACAATCAAACACACAATTTATCTATAAATTAATTTCAATATTACGAAAATATAATACGATGCCTACTTGCTATATCGGTTCAACAACATGGACATTGAACCAGGCCCTTACAAACAATTTGCAAGTTTCCAAAAACTGCATGCCTACTTCATTGGACACTGGATACCTGGAACAATGAAATACATTGCATCATACCTAATTTATCAACAAATCAAGAATAGAAAAAATAATCAATCATCAACATCAAGATCAGGTCCTTGCGACCTGTACTCGTGTTCCGGAGACAAATATCATACTATTCATCATCATCAACATGCCATCTCAAGAATTACCGTTCAAGTGGACCGGGTCGGGAGAACATGCAGCTGCAGCAGCAGCGGATAGTCAACGCCGGGACGATTCCAGGGATCCTTACGTGGCATGATGTAGGTTATATTGGCTTCACGCTTCTTGAAGCGTGAAGCGAATATAACCCACATTCAATATACACCTACTTATCATTTAGTATCAAGCCAATATCACTCTATCATGTCAAGTGGCGGTTTCTTTCTCGATCTATCTCCATCTTTTGGCCTTGGGAGCATGTACAAGCCAAGCTCGCAGATTTCGGCTGCACGCGGCCACATATTATGTACGAGTAGGTCGTGTGTCAGTTGTTTTTACTTTACGTTTTAAATCATATTATAACATTCAATTGAGACATTATCGAACGGCGATCGAAAAAGGACCCGTCACACTGTGACGAATTGCAAATTAGCTCTCGACATTTACATTCTCAAATATTTATCAATTTCATAAGATTTAACATTTGGAGTCCATAATGCACGTGTTATTTAAATTGAAGCCTTGTTCGGCAAAAATACTTATCAATGAAGCTTTATTACGGTACACGGAACTTAAAAGTAATAAATATTTCATATAGCCTGGCTGGAAGGCTCCAGGTAGTTGACGAACAAGCTTTCTTTGTTTGTATACAGTTGGCTGAATTAGTAAAAAAATTACTAGTTTGTTAATGAATTTTGATCTCTATCAGTGTAAGAGGTGGTTTAATATTGATGAAAAGGGCTGAAATGCAGGCTGAGATTTTGTCTCTTTTTAACATATGTAGTTTTCTCTGTCTGACCCATAAATATTGTTTTTAATTAACCGTCTCGAACACTTGGATGAAATACGACGTAACACTTTTGTCAATCAACATAAATCTCTATTCATTTGACTTGTTTATTTCTACAAGCATCAAAATCCGTGAGAATGGAATTTCTAAACATTAGTAACCTTTAGGTACATATATACCTATTTATCTAGTTATTTATTCAAAGACCAATCTACTATTTGACTAGATTATTGAATGAAAATGCTATATTGAATTTTAGTCTATGTGGTGTATGAAAAAGTCTGAGAATAATATCTAGATTCATTTGAGTTCAATTCTCAATACGGAAAAACATCAACAATTTGTGATGGAGATTACATCCTTAATTTGTAGATATAATGATAATCAAGTCTATCTAGGTAATCTAGATTGTCTGGATTCAGTTCCCGGTAATATAATAACAAACTGAATAAACTTTGAGTTTAACCTTAGCCATAATCAATCTATTTTGGACATTTATCTTAGACGTCATAAGATAAATTCATATTCAATTTATTCAAGTATATTATCCTATTGTGACACTCTATTTTACTTCATAAAGTGATTTTAGAATCATTATATGATTATTTTATATAATTTCACATGCAAAATTAATATTTTCGAATAAATCATAATAAGTAATTTTAATGTATAAGTTAATAATCTTTTATTTCTCAATTGGCACCTATAAAAATTAAAACTGAACATGTTTGTAAAATCAAGTAGGCTTTTCCCAGTCCCATCTGACTCTATATAAAACAACCCCAAAACTTTATTATTTCCACAGTTATTTATACGATATTAAAATAATATTTTCATTAAAATTATGTTTAACAATAATATAAAATCAATTTACTATTTACTAAAGTTCTTAATAAAATTTCTATGTAAATATAAAACTAGATAAAAGTAACAACACCTAACCTACACCATGTAACATAACGACAATAAACAGTTTCCACGTGACGTGGTCTTGTGTCTCCATAACATCAAACAACCTCAACATCTTTCTCTTCATGTATGGTGCGAGCCTAGGTGACAACCGAAGCCTGCGCCGTACAATCTATTTTTAAACTACTAACTTATATACTAAGAAATATACATGTAAAGTAGTTGGGAAGGTTGCTGAGTAAGGAGTACGTGAATTGCAATATTTTACACTTCCTACAGGTACATCACGCTCGTACTCCTAAGGTCGCAATAGAGGACATCGCCGTAAAAAAAAAACAGTGACAGTGACAACGACATAAGTGAAAACTTGGTGTCATTTAACGAAGCAATAAATTATTGAGTATTGAGTCTTTGGTCAGTTACGGTAACAGTGTCGCCAGTTTCATGGTTTGACCCGATTTCAAAAAATGCCCAGCGCGCCTGTAGAAGTCATCACTTAAAAAATTCTAGGTCCATCCATGGCAGTACCAAACTTTTCATCAAGCAATTTCTGACTCCTGTCTCTTACACTGTGGGGAAAACAAGAAGCCTAGTGACAAAGAGACCATATCTACTCTAGCCAAAAATTACACATTCTTTGTACAAGTACTACCAACATTCATTAAAGTATCGTTAACGTTTTGGGGGGATATTATGGGACCCTGATTATCGAAAAATGATAGGCAGAAACCTGTGATCGCACTTACTTATACATGTTGATAGACGTGTAAAAGTAAATTCGTAAGTAATCATGACGCATTAGGTTTAAGGCCTAAAAGGACAACTTTTGCTCTTCCTACGGATGTCCGAAGCGGCACAAAATAAGTACTAGTACTCACGTACGTTACAGAAGTCTTACTCAGAAAAGAAATTCAAAGAAATGTCTACTTAATGTGGTTAACGCTATGGTTTAATTTAGCTCGCGTCAGAACTTCGTAACTCTTCGTTTAGATGCCTAGACATCCATTGCAAGTCAAATTCATTCTTATTACTCTGGACAAACGATTCATGTAACTGAACTTTCCCCCTCGTGGTCGCCGCGCGCATAGTAATAATGTACGTGTATTTTCGATACCTAACCGGGGAGTGACACAGGCCTGTAAGCTTGTAACCGGACGAACTACTTTAGATTCGCTTGCACCATTCTTACGAATTTCCATGGATTTCTTGCTCGTGAACATTCTGCGTTTATCTCGTTCGCGACAATATCAATTGCGACCGTTCCTCTTGCAGAATTAAAGATATATTTTCAACGTAAATATCAACAAATATTATCAAACAGGTTATAATCTTTCCTTTGATTAAATTCTCACTGAAGCGTAGCATCTCAGCATTTCACTTACCGTACTTTCCTCGACCCAACAACACAAAATCAAAAAACTGTACCATCCATTTTTAACAATACGTAAAATCACATCTTCTTTTTTTTCGTATGTGTAAGTGGCCAACACTGGTGTCAGATTTTTTAGGCTGCCTAAAGGCATCTGACATAGCTTGCCGACTGCCAAACAATGATGACAGACGGGACCAACGGCTTATACGTGCTTTCCGAAGCACGGAGGAGCTCGAGATTTTTTTTTATGCCACTTGTGGTCACCCATCCAAGTGTGGACCACGCCCGGTGTCGCTTTACCTGCGAAAGCGCAAGTATGGCGCACTCCCGCCGGGCCACCGAACTCCTTAATGAAAGCAAATAAAAAAAAACACGTTGACATTTTAAATTTATTAACAGCTGGTATATTCAAAGTTTTTTTTTTTTCAAACCGACCTAGCAATCATGTATAAGTATTAAGCAATTGAAATAACGTGTTGCAATCGTATTTATCTGTATTAAAGCTTAATTAACAAAGGCAAGCCACCGCCCTTATTTGCAATGTAAATTCATCGACTGTGCCATAGAAAATTTTCAACAGAAGTTAAACATTACAAGTTAGCTAGATAAACTGTGTTTGCAACCGTTAATAACGTATATCACAGAATAAGTCATCGACTCTGCCATAGAAAATATCGTGGCATATTCTTAGTTGTTTTTTTTCTTTCAGACCAGCATAGAAATTAGAAGTACACAATAATACATAATATCAGCTTTATATGCTGACATGTTATGTTCGCACCTTTTTCCAGCTTTGTACGTTTACTTACATGTCTCGTTTAGACATGACAGTAAATGAGCTTTGTAATTACTATACGAGGAGTTTCTGTCGATGTCCTTGAACCATGATAACAAGTACATTATGCGATCACCTGTTGTTACATGAGATTCGAGTATAATATAAAAAACGGCAAAGTGCGAGTCGGACTCCCGCACAAAGAGTTCCGTACCATTATCTATAAAAAATAGTATATTATGCAATTAGTGAATAAAGGACGGATTTACTTCGAGGGCCATAGATGAATCACGAGCAGGTGAAGGATACTAAAGACTGAATCACGACCGTAGGGAGTGATTCATGATGATTGAACCACGAGCGTAGCGAGTGATTCAAGTTTTCGAATCCTGAGCAATGCGAGTGATTCATGGCCCTCGATGTAAATCCGCTTTATTTAAGAATTGCATACTATTCTTTATACCATGACTACGAGATTAATTTTTCAAAACTAAAAACCTACCCTTCACCAGCAAACTACACAACCGGTTTTAATAAAAAAATTATGGGACCATCTGACAAGTATTCCCTTTAAAAAAGAATATTCTAAATCGGTACAAACGTCTTCGAATAAATCGATCAACATATATAAAACATAAGATTCCGACGAATTGACAACTTACTCTTTTGGAAGTCGGTTAAAAAGAAAAATTTAAGCGAAAATAGACATTTAATGAAGAAAAAGAAGGTTAAATTAATTAAAATGGACATTAAAATTGGAACAATTACTAAAATTAAGAGTAAATTGTTCTCAATTCAAACATTAAAATAGTGAGTAAAAGTGCATTTTATTCACTGTTTTCAGAGAATAAAATAAACTTTTGAGAGGGGGAATGGTATAAACATGTTTATTGTATGGGAACCTCCCTGAAATATTTATGTAGTATACTGACTAATGTGTAATAATGTGTCATATACTTTCGGGTTTAATTTTGTCAGCAATAGCACTTTCTTGCCTTTATCAATGTCATTCAAGAAGATGAAACATTCTGATTGTTGATTGAAAACTTCCTATTTCTCGCCATCAAAAGGTTTCAGCTCCCCATATGCTGGGGTCATTGTTGACTTGATTTGAACACCTTCCGTGATATAGCTTTTACAGTGCTGGCTTAGCACTTTCCTCAACATCTCAATGCGGTCTCCCGGTCGATGATGTGTTAGAACTGGGGAGTTTTCAACCAACAATTAGAATGTTTAATCTTGTTAAATGACATTGATGAAGGCAAGAAAGTGCTTAAATTTATTGCTGATAAAATTAAACCCGAAAGTATATGACACAATATTACATATTAGTCAGTATAATACAATTTATTTTATTTTAATTTAATTATCAATAATTTTTATAGTAAATATACAACTAAATTCTGCTAATATTTTAAGCGTCTACCTATTCCCTTTATTAATATCGAACAAGAAACGGCAAAAAATAACGTTTGTTGTATGGGAGCCCAACTTAAATATTTACTTTACTCTGTTTTTAGTATTTCTTGTTATAGTGGCAATAGATATACACCTTCTGTAAAAATTTCAACTGTCTAGCTATTACGGTTCATGCATGCCTTGTGACAGACAGACGAGCAGACGGACGGACGAACGGACGGACAGCGGAATCTTAGTAATAGGGTCCCGTTTGAAACCGAAAAAGTTGAAACTTCAAAAAAATAATGTGAGACAATTTTATATTCTTTCTTTGCTATGGTGTATGGAACGTTGAGCGTTTGAAATATTCAATCAGCTGTACAGTATCGCAGACATGCATTAGATGGAAACGTCACATCGGATCCAATTAGTGGCAGCGTTGATAACGAATTGCACATAGTGGCATTTTAGTGTCTTTCCGCTTAGAAACATAAGTACTGAAATAAACCGATTGGTTTGTAGGAGAGATCCATGTACATAGGGCGCACTATAAGTTTCCGGAACTGGCCACTTACATAAACAATATTTAAAAATTTATTGCAACATTTGAAAATAGAACTCTTTGGCTGTAGAATGCAGTTTGTTTCATCTGACTGTCTTTTGTTTTTACCTTGTGGCGCCATTTAAAAAATTGTGTGTCTGCATCAACATGGATTTAACTCGGGAAAATTTTCGTAGTATGATTTTCTACGATTTTAAGTGTAATTTGACAGCTCAACAGAGCATCGCTCGGCTTGAAACAGCTTTTGGCAATGAAGCACCATGCAAGACAACTGTTTATAGCTGGTTTGCAGAATTCAAGCGTGGTCGTATCAATCTCAGTGACGAATCTCGCGATGGTCGGCCGTCCACCGCTGTGACCAACAAAAACATCGATGCTGTGCGCCGTATGATTGAAACAGACAGGCATGTGACCTACCATGAAATTCGCGCATCCTTAGAAATAGGCATGAGTCAAATACAATTAATCCTACACAAACATTTGGGTGTGAGAAAGCTGTGCTCGCGGTGGATCCCACACAACTTGACCGAGGCTCAAAAAACGGACCGCGTCACTTGGTGCAGTGCCATGCTTACCAGATTCAACGAAGGTGCGTCAAATTTGGTGTGGGACATAGTAACAGGTGACGAAACATGGATTTATTGCTACGATCCCAAAACAAAGCAGCAATCGAGCGTATGGGTCTTTCAAGATGAGCCGAAACCAACCAAAGTGGCGCGCGTGAAAAGTGCATCTAAGCGGATGATTGCTTCTTTTTTTAATAAAACTGGACACGTGGCTACTGTTGCTTTAGAGAATCGTCGTACAGTGAATAGTGACTGGTACACGACCATTTGTTTGCCGGAAGTTATTGACGAACTCCGTAAAAATAACCGTAAACGCCGTATCATCCTGCACCACGACAATGCTAGTTCTCACACGGCCAGACAGACAAACGACTTTTTGAAGGCGAAAAATGTAGAACTCATGAGTCATCCTGCATACAGTCCCGACCTGGGACCTTGTGACTTTTTTCTGTTCCCAAAAATTAAGAACCAATTACGCGGTCAACGATTTTCATCACCAGAAGAGGCTGTCGAGGAGTATGAAAACACGTTTCAGAGGTCACCACAGAGGAGTGGCACAAAAGTTTTCAAAACTGGTTTCATCGAATGAAAAAGTGCATAGACGCCAAGGGAGATTATTTTGAAAAACAATAAATTAATTTTGTACCTTTAATAGTATTTTTTCATATTCATTCCGGAAACTTATAGTGCGCCCCACGTATGTCAGTCGCGGGGCCTCCTTAGCCGATTCCTATCGAGTTCCCTAAGGGGTTTCTAATATATACGCAATTATTACTCACAAAAATTATAACCTACGTATATCGATGCACCGGACAAAAATGTCTATGAACTATATTCATAAATCTAAATATATATAACTCAAAGGTGACTGACTGACTGACATAGTGATCTATCAACGCACAGCCCGAACCACTGGACGGATCGGGCTGAAATTTGGCAAGCAGGTAGATGTTATGACATAGGCATCCGTTAAGAAATGATTTTGATCAATTCTACCCCCAAGGGTATAAAATAAGGGATGAAAGTTTGTATGAAACTTTGTCAATTTTAAACCGATCGGGCTGAGACTTTGCATGCATAAAGCTACTATGACGTAGGCATCCCCTAAGAAAGGATTTTGATAAATTACACCTCTACGCGAGCGAAGCCGCGGGCAAAAGCTAGTTTTGTATAAACACACTCAGGAGATATTACTGGACTGCCTCCGTAGTCCAGTGGTCAAGGAGTTATCCTTGTGACCCGGAGGTCATGGGTTCGATTCCCACTGGGAAGCATACTTTGTGAAAAGTTGTTTCCAGTCTGGATAGGATATTGCAGGCTTGAATCACCTGATTATCCGAAAAGAAAGATGATTCCGTGTTGCGGAAGGCACGTAAAACTGTGGGTCCCGAACGCCACCTAGCGTTTGATCATCAAACTACCCAAGGATTGGTTCCTGGTTTACCCTTTGGGTTGTGGAGGTCAGACGGCAGTCGCTCTGTGTAAAAACCAGTAACCTCGTCAAATCTCCTCGGTTAGGTAGCGGACCCCGGGCTCTGAAGCGTTGCTGCTGAGGATGCAACCGGGAATACGCTCGGATGATGATGACACTCAGGAGATATTACTCACACTACTTAAGTCAAAGGTCTTTCATTCGTTTCATAGCTGCACTAGCCCGAAGCCTCACCCCACGCCACTGGTATGTGATAAACAAAAATATCAAATTGAAGTATCATTTTACCAAAATAATGTATGTAATATAGGACAGGAACTTAGGCAATTAGATAAAAGTTATCTTTTATTAACATACCTCATCTGACATCTTCGATATATACCTAGGTATTATATTATATACATATGTAATCGATAAGTATAAAGGATAAATAATTTCTAAAATTAAAAAGAGTTTGACGACCTCCGTGGCGTAGTGGTCACCATGCTAGTCCGCAACCTAGAGGTCCCGGGTTTGATCCATGGAAAATGGCAAGTTGGAAAATGGCATTTTTCAAATTGTCCTGGGTCTTAGATGTCTATCTATATATGTATTTGTTATAAAACATAGTATCCCTGAGTCAGTATCCCATTAACACAAGTCTCAACTCATTATAGGACTAGCTTAATCAGTGTTATTTGTACTTATATTTACTTATTTAGTACTAGCTGCGCCCCGCGGTATTACCCGAGCTTTAAGTAGCCTATGTGTTAATCCAGGGTGTCAGCTTCCTACATGCGAAATTTTATTGAAATTGGTCCAGCCGTTTACGCGTGAAGAAGTAACAAACATTTGCCTTTATAATATTAGTGTGATTTTACGAGCATCCGTGCGTTTCACTCAGTATGTATCGCTCCCAACATCACAGGTTGGCTAGAAATCATCTTTCTCGGTTGCATTCTCAGCTTGTTTCCTGTTTTTCTTCTCTAAATAGGTATAACATATCAAAAAGTACCCAAGGATGCCTAAGATCATGCAAAATCGAGAAGAAATAGCCGAAAAAGTTATACCTATTCGGCTATAATCGCTTCGTTAAACTATAGTCTAACGTTAACTCGCTAGGAATGCATTTATGTTGCTTGCTTTTCGTATGTGTTAGTGGTCAGATTTTACAAACTGCTTTAAGGCATCTGAAATGGCTTAACGACTGCCATACAACGATGGCAGCCGCAACCAACGGTTTACACGTGCCTTCCAAACCACGGAGAAGCTTGCGAAAATTGTATGCTACTTGTGTTCACCCATGCAAATGCGGCCCATGCCCCGTGCCACTTTATTTGCGAAAGAGCTAGTAATGCGCAGTTACATCGGAGTTTATATAGATATACAATGTGAAAGGGACACCCGTAATAAATCGAACCACGGGCTGGACTATATCACTATAGTATAATGAAATTAAAAAAATAGTAAAAAGCAAAAAAAAAAATTGGCATGTCCATACAAAAATGTGCAGGCACTCGGGCAATTTGTGTGCGAAAGTCGAATTTTTGAAGTGAAAACTTCTTTGGCGGCGTTGTACACTTTTTTTGTAATGGGTAAAAAATGTTAAACTCACGTCGGGAAACTCGCGTCAGGACACGTGACATGATCGAAAATTTGTTAGACGGATGGAGAGTAGACAGCCGGCGCGGCGTAGGAGAGGAAGTATCCCCCTCAAATGTTTATTCACTTTTACACGTCTATAAGTATAATTTATGTTACGTGTAAAGTATATTAAAATTTAATTTATTTTTAAAGAAAAGATACCGATACCAGCGCTTCGTAACGACCACTGCTGAGAAGAAACGCTGAAAGAAACTCATTTTCACAGTATTGGTCGCCAGAAGGGCTTTGTCATATTATTATTATTGTCTTTTAATTATTATATACTTATAATATAATACAATGTTGACACATTATAACATGTTATGCTTGCGAACAAGTAAACAAACATGAATTGCGTTATAAAAAATAAATAACCTATTAAGTAGTCAAAAATCGACTCCGAGCTGACCAGTCCCTCCCAGCAGCACCCGTTCACGAGTTGACGCACGGATCAGCCATCGTTAAACTCAACCATATTAGAGAGAATCCAACGACCCGACCTCTCTTTCTATGGCGTGGCGAAAATGTATGTCTGCGCCTGCTCGTTTAGGCGGTGCAGGGCGCTTGCGCGAATGTTCGTGTGTGTTTATGTTACAACATGTCACGCGCATCCATGGATGGTGTACTTTTACACTGATAATTAGAGCAATTCGTGCAAAATTATTCCCTAACCATACTAAAATATCAAAAATGCACAACGTTAATATTCAAGTTTTCACTTCTGCCGGCACTCCCGGATTGCAACGCGTCGTTTTTTTTTTTTTTTTGCTATTTGACTGTTATATCTAGTACAGCCCATGGTTTGATTTATTACGGGTATTTCCCTTCCACGTTGTATTGTATATCATATTATTGAGCGAACGATAGACAAAATTCTCAACTTTCCTTTGTCTTTTCCCAGACTTGTTTTTAAACTAGTTACAACGTGTGTTGTTTTTTAACTAGTTACAACGTGTGTTGTTTTTAAACTAGTTAGAACGTGTGTTGTTTTAAAACTAGTTACAACGTGTGTTGTTTTTAAACTAGTTACAACGTGTGTTGTTTTCAAACTAGTTACAACGTGTGTTGTTTTTAAACTAGTTACAACATGTGTTAAGTTTCAGTTAGAACTGAAGTCCATTGAGCCGTCACTTAGCTGCGGAGATTACTGCGAGATACTGGGACTCAGCAACCTAGCGAGCGTACGCAAACGCAGTGTCAGGAGACTGCATCTTGGAACAATGGCGTGTGTGTGCTGAATGCTTTACAAACAAGGTTACAAGTTACATGTTAGGGGATGGAATATTTGTTCTTAGTATATCTACAGGTTGAGTTAGTTTTGCCTTACCTAACGTCACCTAATTTAAAATTACGCAAGGTTGGTTTTTTGCCGCCGCTCCTGCATTTGTGTAAAACCCGTTTACAAACCGACCGCTGCCCGACGCAGACCATCCTTGGGAAGGCAGTGGTACCACGAGATGTGCTCAATCCTTTATTCGCCTCTTACGAGATCCACAGGAAGAGACAAAGTGTTCATTCTGAGCCGGGAGTGAAAAGGTCTAAAGTATCTTGAAGGCACGATAAGCCGTCAGCTTCAACTGTTATCATTTTAAATACATCAATTCACCGATACATTTTTACGTCTTTATCCTTAACGGGGTAGACATAGCTCAGGGCCTTAAGATCCAAAGGCTACGCATTAAAACAAGTCAATATTAAAAAAAAAACACAAAAAACCCGACTGTTTTTTTATTTACTCAGAATTAAGACAAATCTAATGACACCTTTCAAGCTTGAATTTATTGAGCCGTTCAAGCTGCAGAGCGCGCCAAACATTACAATTTGGCGCCAAAAATCCGCTATTTTGTTTTTTTTTATTTCTATTGTGATATACCCAGTGTCACTCTTACAGTAAATACAAATCTAACAACAACTCTCAAAAATCCATCGAACCGTTCAGGCTGCAGAGTATGTCAAACAATTATACATACATATATACTCTCGAAAAACATGACCCTCCTGGCGCAGTCGGATAAATAATGGTAGTGTTAATACATCAATAGGTAAAGAAAAGCGCAGTGGTTATAATGAAACTACTTTACTCAAGATTTACCACATTGATTTGAATATGTATACTTAAGCTTTACAAGCCAACCTTTAACCCCTTATTCATAAAAAATTACACACGTTTGTTAGACCTTTTTTAGTTAAAATATGTTTTGTCTCGTTTAAACTATGTCAAATATTGAAAAGAGGGAAAGGCACAAAACATGTTTTAACTGAAATAGGTTTAGCAAACGGTATTTAATCATTATGAATATGAGGGTAAGTCTTTCTTATAACTTATTTTACCACTCTCCGTCGATACACTTGACACCACTACACGAAATATCCACCACCATGTCTGGACCTCGACCATGGTGATACGGGATAGTCTCTGTTAGTCTCATGTCCGCAGTGATATCTCTCCTTAATACATTGGTCTGAGTCGATGGATCCAAGGGATCTGTTGATTTTGGGTGTGACAAAACTTCCTTTACAACAAAAGCCATAAATATGAAAGTCAACGTGATTTTACGTTCTGTTAAAAGTGGACTGTACATTTTTTGATTTTTGTGTTATTGTTGCTTCAAGGAAGGAATGGTTAGTGAAATGTTAGGAGCTACGCTTCAGTGAAAATTTAATCAGAGTAAAATTAAATCATTGGTTTTTAACAGCTTTACAATGCTCGGATTATTATCCAAATTAAAACGTGTGATGAAAAATTTTTCGCTACGCGTGGTATTCGAACCCGCGTCCCTCGCGTTAATGCTGTGAGTGAAAAAAAAATTCATCACATGTTTTAAGCAGTGTAAAACTTATAATTTCTTTGATTATATTTTATTGTATTAAATGTATCTTTAAGGGCGCCTTCAGACGACACGCGCTTGCTAAGCCCACGCCTTGCACACGACAAGCGCGGTTTGAACTTGTTGCATATAATTTGGGTCCTATCACACATCAATAAAGCTCAAATTGCATTTACCGATGTCAAGTTGGGGCGAACGCCATCTCTGCCGTGTCGGCGCGTATAGTATACGCGGAGTAGACGCGCGTTTCATGAGTAGTTTGCGTTCGAATCTCGTTTGAAGCATTTGATTTAAACGAGATCGACGTCTGCCTGCGCGTTTAAAATACGTCGTGTACTTAGGCTTTTATAGCCAAGAGAGAAAATTTTTGACTATATAGTCAGAGTCTGTTTCTTTTTTACAATATTTTATTTTGCTAAATATTGACTGAAAGTAAACTGATTCGGAAGTACATTGAGCGCGCTCGCACATAAAAACTGCCACAGTGTGACGCGTCCAAATATGAGGAAAGGGGATTTACCCATGTCAAGGGGGGCAGGCGTGGCAATAACTGGCACGGTATACAATGCCCAGGGATGAAGAGTGTTTTGTGCAGCCTATAGAGGTATTGTGTAGTTTGTACTGTGTGATATTTTTGGAAGCAGATTAAATTCAGAGTAATCGTTAAAAATGCGATTCGGACGTATGAGATAGCAAAAATTATCGGCATATCAATCATATTATGACTAATTTTCACGCAGGTGTAGTAGACCCAAAAAGCGCTGGCTTGACGTCGTCAAGGATGAGATGCGGGCCTCTTACAACCAAGGATGCTCAAAAAGAAGCGGAGAAGAAAAAGTCGGAAAGCAGAGCCCGGACTTTTCAGCATCACAGTTGAGGATACGACTGGTAATACGCTGACGTGAGAGAGAGAGGGAGAGAGAGAGAGAGAGAGAGAGAGAGAGAGAGAGAGAGGGAGGGAGAGAGCTGAAAGAGAAGCAGTAGGAATATTATACGTTTTTTTCTTTTCTCCCTGACCGGCATGGAAGAACCTATAACAATGAAAACTCTGCTTTGTTATTTTCTTTCAACTTTTTGGTATTTAATTCTTCATCTGTT
Source organism: Acrobasis suavella (assembly GCA_943193695.1). Classification (NCBI taxonomy): domain Eukaryota; kingdom Metazoa; phylum Arthropoda; class Insecta; order Lepidoptera; family Pyralidae; genus Acrobasis; species Acrobasis suavella. The sequence continues at coordinate 24,825,184 of OW971934.1, forward strand.
GCAAATAATGAAACAATAGATAAACAATTGACCTAGGAGGAATTCCTCCCAGTGACAGGTAAGGGGTTACGGCTAAGGTTTCTATCAGACGAGCATCGGCGTCCCTCGACTGTCACTCCTAGTGATGTGCCGTTCTTGAAAATTTCGATAAATTTCCGAAGCGGTCTGGAAAAATTCCGAGAAATTTCACGCAAGACTTCTGTTTCCTTAATAATAATATATACAGGTGGCAAATAAAAGATTTGTAACAATTAAGGACCCTGACGGACGCTGCAATGTGAGAGGGGCTATATTTTGTGTAAAATTAAGTTGGAAGCAAGACATTAGTAACTAATATTGGTGACAAACAAAGAGACACGCGAATTATCCTATTGGGTTTTGTTTTTTTTTATTTTGATGTACGGAGCCCTAAACAGAAGAATGTTGTGACGTGTGTCATCCAAATATGATGAAAGAGGATTTACCCTTATCAAGAGGGGGACAGACGTAATGGCAATATCTAGTGCAGAGAAAATCCAATAGAAATCAGTGTTTGGATGCATTTACTTTCACTTGGCTCAATAAATGTGAGGAAATAATGAAAAAAAAAGAAATGTGGTGTCGTGGGACACCAGGTAGTAACGAAGTTCAAAAGTTCTTGTGTATACGACTGTCGCGCCTGCGCACGTCTCATTTAACGGTTTTATTTAACGAGGTCATCCTTACGGTTTTACTATCACATTTTTTTCAGTTCGGTCGCGCAGCAAAATCCCTATCTCCTCCAAGCCTGCCGTAAGGAACTTCGTTCCAAAAATAACCAGCTATTTAAATATTTACCAAAAATAATTAATGTTTACTGCAAAGAGTATAAAATCACTACGTGGTAACTGAGGGCATCAGCTTTCCTGCGTTTTTAGTGCAAAGGAAACTAACAGCCCAAGACATATTTTACACAAAAAGTAAAAAAAATAATAATAAATAAATAATATAGAAAAACGCAATAATCTATATTATTGCGTTTTTCTATCGCAACGAAAATTAATCATATCCTCGTGTGATATTATATCAACATAAAATTGTGGTCATTTTCATTATAAGCTTGAAGAGTGCATTTTTTTATAATGTGGTAGTTATTGACTGTATGACATGTTATGGAATTAAACGCTAAATGTTTTTGCCAAACATAACCGTCATCTGATACCGCAATTTCACTGTCTTGTCATTCTAAAAACACTTCTTTCTTACGTTTGTTATGAGCAGCGGCCATGATTGAATTTTCATACTCCTTTCTTGACCTAGGCCGGTAAAGTAATGCATAAATCAAGAATTACTAACTTAGTGTCTTCTTTTTACTATATTAATGCCGAGCATATTGAGAAAATATTTTCTCGACAGTGACATTGAGGTTTCAGATGAAAGTTGCCAATGCCATATTTCTCGGCCACTGCAGTAATGTACTATTAAAGGAAAGGCTCAGTTTATTACACTTACTTTATTGTTTATTATTTTTATTATGTACTACTAACGAAAAATACATTAACATATTACTTTATCTGCATTTAATAACAAAAAGGACTCTAATCCTTCTTAGCGTCGCTGAGTTAAGCAAAAAACGCAAATATTAGTTAATAAATATACAAAGGTCCACCATCAGCTGCTACAGGGTTTAACCCGTGTCAGGACAGACGGTCCGACGGACCGGGATTATAATAACGGAGGCCAGGCCTCCTGCAAACATGAATTGATTGAGCGGGCTACAGTAATGCTTATGAAATACAAGCATTTTTTGCTAGATATGTAAGAACTTTATTTTATAAGATGTGTTTTTAGAGCAACGATGAACCAAAATACTAACTGTTAGGGCTCTTACAGACGAGCGCTAGTATGCCCGCGACATCTATCGGCGACCGTCGGAGACGGTCGCCGATCGACGCCGACCTGTACCGGTTTATCGGCGGCGATCGCCGACTGTCGCAAACGGGAGCGTGACACATGTCAATCGGTCAAAAACTGCCGCGCGACCGTCAGTGACTATCGGCAATAGTAGCGCTTACTTTAAAGTATTTAAGCTATGTGTTTATCATCTTTTTCTGTTCCTATAACTCACTTTTTTTTTAATCATTTATTCAAAATTCACAAAAATAATATAGGAAAAGTGATACTATACCAAACCACGAAAACCTCGCAGGGTTTATCTGGGTTTCGGTGAGTCGCTAATTTATACATCCTAGTCGTCTTTTCTAAGCATCACCAGTAGGTTGACTGGTGGGTACATTTCATAGCTTTCATTCCGCCTATTACATTAACATTTAAGTGAATGAGTAAAAAAATGCGTAATTGTCGTGGAGTGGACTCAGTTAGAACGAAGCTTGAAACAAAAATTTGTGACCATAAAATCTTACATTTTTGTTCGCCTGGCCCCCCGTCAATAGCCAAGTCCGTACCGTCTGAAAAGGAACTTCGTTCCAATTCCAAAAACATTCCAATTAATTCAGCTGTTTACTCAACCGACACACTCAGAAAAAAATGTACGAATAACAGGTATTTATATTGTGTTAAAAATTGCTTAGGGCCTGTGCACACCAAGTTTTTTAACGGCGCGCTTTTATCTTACATAGCATTTTGTTTGCGATACATGCGCAAAACTGGTGCATTATGAGCGCGTTTATATCGAAACAAACGCGCAACATCAGCAGAACACTAGCGTGCACGCTTTCTCTAAGATAGGATTTGTAAATTGGCCAGCGCGTTTGTATATGCACATGCGTGTTAGCATTAGATTCAAAGATTCAAATGTTTATTCAGTAATTAGACCTTTACAGGCACTTTTACACGTGACTGCCTCCGTGGTCCAGTGGTCAAGGCGTTCGCCTTGTGACCCGGAGGTCATGGGTTCGATTCCCACTGGAAAGCATACTTTGTGAAAAGTTGTTTCTAATCTGGATAGGATATTGCAGGCTTGAATCACCTGATTATCCGAAAAGAAAGATGATTCCGTGTTTCGGAAGGCACGTAAAACTGTGGGTCCCGAACGCCACCTAGCGTTTGATCATCAAACTATCCAAGGATTGGTTCCTGGTTTGCCCTTTGGGTCGTGGAGGTCAGACGGCAGTCGCTCTGTGTAAAAACCAGCAACCTTGTCAAATCTCCTTGGTTAAGATAGCGGACCCCGGGCTCTGAAGCGTTACTGCTGAGGAAGCAACCGGGAATACGCTCGGATGATGATGATGAGGCACTTTTACACGTCAATAAGTATAATTTATGTTACGTGTAAAGTATATTAAAATTTATTTTATTTTTAAAGAAAAGCCACCGATACCAGCGCTTCGTAAAGACCGCTGTTGAGAAAAAACGCCGAAAATAACACATCTTCACAGGATTGGTCGCCTACTCGCCAGAAGAGCTTTGTCATATTATTATTATTGTCTTTGAATTAAGAACTTATAATATACGAGTAATACAATGTTGACACATTATAACATGTAATGCTTGCGAACCAATAAACAAATATAAATTGCGTAATAAAAAATAAAAAATATTAAGTAGTCAAAAAAGCAAATCCATTACGTCTGTATCGATTGAAAACGTGCGTTTAAATTAATTCAGGTGAAAAAAGTCTACAGGCAACAACGGTCCCGCGTCTGTATCGCTACAAAGGCACATCGACGGCGCGATTAAAAACGTGGTCTGCTCAAGCTCTTATGTAACATAATAACAGACTTAGAATAAAAAAATCCTGGTATTTATTAGCCTCTTTTGTGATCCCCCCCTAAATTAAGTTACTTTTTGCCAGAGGGATCGTAGTTGTTCAGACACAGTATGTGAGTGCAAGGCTTTTCCTAAATTGTCTCCTCGACCCTTAAGGCGGCCCTTCCCGGCGGCTCTGTCGTCAACGCGAGCATAGTTCGAAAAGCTTGTTTTTTCATCCAGGGCAATGCTAGAAAAAAAGCAAACCAAAAAGAGAGAGATAGCGCCTTAGGACACGGTTTGCTCTGCTTGTTCCATTAGGGATAAAGACGTAATAGTATGTATGTTTATATATCCTACCTCAGAGGTATCTTCGCCAATAACAGCTTCCCAGGCTTGAATCGAACAGGAAGTAGGGCTTCCATTGGCATCGCACTTCGGAGCTAGTCTGCTCTACTGGAGTTGTGGAGCCACGAAAACTCGTAGTCTGCTCGATAGGAGTCGTATCCCCCGGGAACCCGCAGTCTTAACAATGAGAGACGTAGACCTCTGGGAACTCGCAGTCTGCTCGATGAGAGTCGTGGACCCCCGGGAACTCGCAGTCTGCTCGATGGGAGTCGTGGACCCCTGGAAACTGGCAGTTTGCTCGATGGGAGTCGTGGGCTTCCGGAAACTCGCACTCGGCTCGTTGGAAGTCGTGGACCCCTGGGAACTCGCAATCTGCTCGATGGATCTACGGTTACATTTTTACGCTAACAAAAGACATATTATTATTGTTCTCATAGTACGAGAGTTTTTACTTTATTGCTATATATTATAGAGATTAAGATCTCTTCTTCAATGCGATGTTTTGAATTGACCTTTTTTATTTGAATTAAGTTTTTCATTTTTCAGATTACTCCTTTCTGGCTAGACAACTTATTTTCATGGATGGATTGACAAAACTATGACTGTTGGCAACTTTATCCTTGATCCAGAAATCCAGCTGATAGTGACTCGTATTGACAAGGTTATTTTGTGGAACATTAAATATTCAGATTTGATTAAGCGTATGAAGTGTTGTGATTTGCTTCACGAAAAATTTATATTGAGTTTTTTTTTTTAGAAACTTACTTTTTAATTATTATTTTTCAGCTAAGTATATTGTGATTTTTATGGCAGGCACTTGTTATAATTGTGTAATTTTTGAAAACCAAACTAGTATAAATATTTTATGAAGATTTAATAAACAGGGTTACTTTATAAACATCAGCAACATTTCTGGAGCAAGTTTAGCCCATTATACCAACCTACTTTCTATAAAAAAGTAATGTTTTCGACCTCCCTCACAAAATCTGTTTGGCCGGGCGTAGATTTTTATGGATAGTCCATTTTTTTTTTCAATAATTTTGTTTATGGAAAATAGTACTTGCTCCAAAATGTTGCTGGTGTTTTAAGTAACCCTGTGTAAAACAGTGATTCTATTATAGTTTAGGCAGACGTTCTACAAAACTCTTAGAACAGAGACAATCAAGCACATCTAATTTACGTAACAAAAGAAATGAAGCCTTTTACAGAAATGGACTCGACTTTATAATTAACTGTTCATTTGCATACGACTTAAGTTGACTAATTGCCGGAATTTAAAAAAAAGGGCCTTTGTGACTCCAAATATTAGGATGAAATTGTTTGGGACTTAGACAATATAAAGATATGTCTGATTCGAGAAAAGGTAATAAGAATGTAGACTGTATCCAAAAAACAATTTTTATTAGTTGTTTAGAGAAACCAAAAATAAGGGACCCATATATTTTTGTTTAGGAAAGTAGTAAACCGCCTACCTACTACAGCGCATGGAAGTTTCAGACTGGGAGTGATTTACCTCACCGTAAAATGAATATCGTACTTGATCGTGACGTCATGCAAAATTCTAAGGGCTGTGTCTTCATCATTGGCTAATCAGAGAAAGAAAAAAATAGGTCCACAATGTTTTTTTAATAATCTAACAAATGAGTCAGAAACAAAATTTAATCCACATCTGTATTGCTTATATCTATTTGTATAGTTTTCAACGAAGCAAATTGGATTGGAACCGACATAATTTTACTTAGGTATATTGGACAAACCTAGAAGCAAACTCCTCAGAAAAGGTAAAGCGTGCTCGATCCAAGCAGACTTAGAGACAGAGGTAAAATTATTGAAATTATGTCTTCGCTCTATCTTTGCAATGACCTAACATTATTTTAATCAAATAATGGTATCTTCTAGTCGTTGTCGACCTCCGTGTCGTAGTGGTCACCACGCTAGTCCGCCACCCAGAGGTCCCGGGTTCGATCCCCGGTCAGGGCAAGTTGGAAAATGGCCTTGTTCAAATTGTCCTGGGTCTTGGATGTTTATCTATATATGTATTTGTTATAAAAATATAGAATCGTTAAGTTAGTATTCCAATAACACAAGTCTCGAACTTACTTTGGGGCTAGCTCAATCAGTGTTTTTTGGTCCCTATATATTTATTTATTATAGTAACAACGGTGCTCTAACAGGGACGTGCGACAATGCGGTACACATCTCTTGCCCCAGTTAGCTGCACCGGCCAACTTGTAATAGATTTCCGAAGCGGACACTTTCTTGTTTGTTAAGCGGAGTTGCACTTTCAACTCATAGAGCGATGTCCTGGAAATTCCCAACTTAGATGCTTCTACTACATCTGATAGTTTTTGTCTGACCTTACAAGTTATAGTTACCAAGAGACCGACTCCTTGGCATGATGAAATTTGAAATCGCGTCCTTGGTTTGTCAAGTAAAATCTATTATTTATTTATAAATGTAGTCTATAGTTTCTATAGGCCCACAGCTCGCAAATTTTCGGTGATGCCAATATTCAGGGGTGATTATTTTGTGAAGCGTGTATATTTTCAACAATGTACATGTTTGTCCACGTCTCATTGTTATTACGTCTATAGGTCATTTTCTTAACACTTTTGAGCAATTTTCAAAAAAGACTTAAAATAAACAAAGCTCCGTAAGAGGACACTCCTAGCTGGGGCTCATGTGTAAGGTTTTTATCTTTGTCTGTATTTATTTTACAGACAATTTGGTATGTGCGTTATGGCTTTTCTGACTTTGTGGAGTCTGATTTAATTTTACCTTCAGCTTATTATTATTAAGTAAATTCTTTGAGAATCACGGGTCTTTTCACCCCGGTCCTTTGAAAGGCTTGCGCGGGATACAGATCCAACACGTAGAGGCCCTTTAGAAAAGTTTTTGTTATGTAACGCTCCCGCCAAAACCTATTCCTGTATATTCCTGAAAATTACCCTTGAAAATGATTCGGCTGAAGGAAGTCTATTGCAAGAAAAAGGGTATGGTTTATAGGCTATGTAATGAAGTTCGGATAGACTAATTTTTAGAAATTGCAATAAAAGCAACGTCACCTAGCGTAATCATGATTATATAGTATATTATTATTACGATTATGGTTAAAATTAGCTTTTATACCGTTTTCGGGAAGATTATAAAATCGGCGCAAGAAGAAATCCATCAAGCACGTTACTTCAGAACAGTAAAGGTGCATCGTATTTATAAATCAAAGAAAGCTGAGGCACGTAAAAATAGTTGCAATGAGCCGGAGCACTGAACTCCCTTTATCTAGTACTATGTCAAAGCAATACTTACGGGCGCTAGTCACGCACGTGGCGACTCGCTTCGCGGAGGACTGTTTACATTCACTATTGCTAATACTTGTACCTAAGTTACTGGAAACAAACAGTATGTCAACTATTATACATCGTTCCATACCCCTCTTCCTCGTATTAATGTGTTTCTGGTTGCGGCCATCGTTGTACTGCTTTGAAGCCCGCGGTAAGATGTAAACCTCGTAAAAAATGTAAGAAAAAAAGTAATTTATTTTCTCCATACAATCAAGTACAATACAGAAAGAAGAAAATTATTTTTCGGGGTGTATACCAATGCAGATTGGAGAAAGCTGAAGCCTGTTGAAAGTAGAAACCTGTGTTACAGGACTCCAGTGCTCTCCCTCTAAAGCAACTAGGTGCCAATAACAAACTCATCGAATAAAGATTACCCCATATTTGCGATTAGTGATATACAAATATATATATATATGTAAATTATATATAAAGTACAGCGCTAGAACTGACCTCCTTGGGAATAAAGTATTAGCATGATATGTTTGTGCTTAGTCTTTTAATAAACTCATGCGCCATCCGCAGGAAGGGATGAAGTGGTCTTTTCTAGACCAGAAACCACACGGAAACAAGCTTACTCTCAAAAATGTGCTCTTTTTTGTATTTCCTTTAGCTTATGGTACAATAAAGAGTATTTGTATTGTATTGTATCAAGTTAGCTACAATCATGTCTATATTTTTTTACACAAAAGCATGTACTGATTAACTGATTGGATAGTTTCAGTAAGATTTTTTTTTTAGTTTTGATCCCGTTATGAGTTTTTAATTTAAAAACTGAGTTGCTTCTTGACGGAGTAAAACTTACATTTACAGCAGGCTTAACTTATCACCAGTACTAGCAAAGCCAGTAATTTCTCAACCTAAACACTCCCCCACGTGCGCGCAAACGGCCAACTTACTTCTTTCCAACTGCAATGTGTCTCGAAACGAAATTTTATTCGCGTTGCAACTCGGTGCAGAGCATTAGCATACTTGATTCTCTCCACATCTACATTGTCATTGACGTAATCGAGTAATGTAGTAACTCGTCTTCAAGGAGACGTGGGAACTTATTCTTTAACATACGTGACTTCTTATAACATGTTTATCCTGTCTATATCTTTGGTCGCATTGTGAGATGAGCAAAGTTGAAATATTTTTTATTCAATATGGGTAACATTTTTCTTTTATCAAATGTCATTTTTTACCCGAATACAGCGAAACAAAAATGAGGGTTATGTGGTACCGCTGTGTATGTAAGAATGTATGAATTTATGTTTATCTATTCCCTAATATATCTTCTTTATTAGTTATTTGACGCGTGATATTATGAATAAATGAGTATTTGAGTATCTAATATCCATAATACCTTAAGAAATGAGGTATATTGTCCTATGTGTCCTTGTTGTCATACTTCACAACACTTTTGTATGGAAATGTCGAATTTTTTTTCGTGTTTTGGCTGTTATTTTAATTTCATTATACTATAGTGATCTAGTTTAGCCTGTGGTTCGATTTAGTACGGGTATGTCCCTACCATGTTATATATATATATATATGTATATATGTGTGTATATATATATATGTAGGATGAAAGAGTTATGCATGGAAAGTAACGTACGGTTTGTAAGAGAAGGACAGACGATACAAGTAAGATGGTGTGAAAGAGAAAAGAATAGACGCGCGGAAAGTTTGAATTTGGAAGGATGTGTAAAAAAAATGGTTTAAGTTCTTGACTGTAATTTTGAGATTAATTAATAAAAGAAATAATCCTAAATGTTATTTAAAATTATTCGCATACATTTTTAGCATTCCATGTTCATCGAACATAGATTAAAAGGAAAAATTAAAGCTGAAAATTGCCATTGGCTTGACAAACGTTTCCCTTCTATAAACATAATACTAAATAAATAAATATACAGGGACAAATCACACTGATTAAGCTAGCCGAAAAGCAAGTTACAGACTTGTGTTATGAAATACTAACTCAACGATACTATATTTTATAACAAATACAAATATAGATAAACACCCAAAACCCAAGACAATTCGAAAAAGGCCATTCTCCAACTTGCCCTAACCAGGGATCGACCCCAGAACCTCTAAGTGGCGGACTAGCATGGTGACCACTACGCCACGGCGGTCGTATATATAATTTACCTTGTAAAAGAAACGATATAATAATACAAACTTTTTTTTTTGTAATCTTATAATAAGTACTACGATTTCATGAAAAAATTTGTTTATTTCCCGGTCTCAAGTTGCAGTATTAAAAGCTCGCGGCCTGGGACCGCATTTGCATAGTGAGCCGCTAAGACGGCGGTTTGTAGAATTAAGCTGCTGCTGTGGCGATGCCTTGTAAGCTTGGCTTGACAGGAAATATCTTTGAATATTTAACAGGTGAAGAAATGAGGACATTCGTAGGAGAACAAAGGTCACTGACATAGCCACGCGGATAAACTCGTTGAAGTGGCAGTAAGAGGGGCGTGAAGAACCGATTGCTGATTGAACAGAAAAGTTCTCCAAATGGTGACCACGTACCGGCAAGCGCAGCGTAGGACACCCACCTGCTAGATGGTCAGATGACCTAAACAAGGTTGCAGGAAAGCGCTGGATGCAGGCCGCTTCTGATCGGTCGTTTTGGAAATCTTTGGCGAGGCCTGTGTTCAGGAGTGGACTTCCTGTGGCTGATATGATGATGATGATTTAACAGGTAATGGGCAACGGGGCTCATAATTTTTTACACCATGGCGAAAAGTAGAGGTATAAAAAATGTCTAAAGCTTCTCCGTGCCTTGAAAGGCACCTGAAGCCGGTGGTCCAAGCTGTCATCATTAGATCGCCATGTTAGAAACTATGTCAGATACATTAAGCTAACTTAAAAAAATTCACTAGTGGTGGGCACACAAAAAAAAACAAAAGAAGTCCTCACATTCAGAACAAGAATTAAGAAGTCCACATGAAAAGCAGGAATTTTCTTATAATCATCGAGCTGGTGAAGCGGATTGGCGGGTGCAGTAGATGGTAGTAAAGAAATCCTTACACAAAAGAACGCTGCACTGCCCATTTTCTTTTACCTACGTTCCTTAGTCGCATGTTGAAATGCCCGTGGGAATAAACCTGCCCTCTTGATCCAATAACATTTTAATTTCTTTTTGTCTACAAAAACATCATTGAAAGGACCCTTTCTATAATGCTGATATGTACAAACTCAAAGGTACAAGTAGCGCTTAGAAAGGATCGAACTGTTGCCTATCAGACGCACAGCTAAAGCCTTTACCACTTGGCCAACACCGCTGATTACATTGAAAAAGGCTATAAAAGCATAACTCTGTCCAAAAATCGTAGTCGGCGATCTTGAACGTTATGAGGTAATAGTGATGGCACAGCGTTGCAACTCGCTCCGGGGCGCACTCGAACAGCGTTGCAACTTTTATTGGAAAACTTCGCCGAATTTACATGTCCCGCACATTATTAAAACGCTTGTAAACGCTTTGGGCTTTGTTTGGACTATTTGGGTCTTATTACGATGGCAGTAAAGAAGTTTTGCTGTATTTTGCAGTAATTAGTTAAATAATACGTGATGTTTTTTTTCAGCAGATAGAAAATTAAGATTGGTATAATCTAAGATATAATATTATTTCTATTATAACAAATATATTATACCTAAAATTCGGAACGAAATACGACCTACAACGAAGTAGTTTACACCCACAAGTAACAATATAACAGGTATTTTTACGGTTTAAATTTTATTAAACAATTCTTAAAAGGCTTTGAAAAAGATTTTGAGTTGTATAAACTATTTAATGATATTCATTTATCATTATTAGATTTTAAGGGAGAGGAAAAAGTAGTTCAATAATTTTAAGTATGCTGTTCAAAAAGTAAAATATTTAAAAGAATCTCACCGCTTCGATAAGTGAATTCAATTCGAATTCTATGCTTGCTACAGCAGTTGATTTGAAAAGCAGCTTTCAACCCTCATTCTAGAGTTTTCTTTTTTTCTTCAATCTCCTTTGTTAAATCTAATTCTAATTAAATAAAACGGCATTCTGCAAAATCACTTCATTTCTAGTAAGAACATACTTATTAATTAGAAGAAAAAATGAAAAGTAACAAAGTCTGACAGTTTTAACCGTTCACAGACAAATAAACACAAAAACGAAGAGCAGCTACGTCTGCTATCAAAGCAGGAAACAGCGCAAGTAATTTGTGAATTGGGCATTTTACCGCTCCTATATTTACCCAATTAGGGAGGTGTGCTGCGACGGAACTTTCGGGAACTTGCTGCACACAGCCTGCTTTCAGTTCACAGGGAAATGGACTAATTCACAAGCGGACAGCGATTTCAATATTGATAGAAAATATAAAATCTAGAAGATAAAATATAATACTAAAAACATTACTAAAAAGTCTAGTAGTATATTTCGGGAAGGTTTCGGTCCGTACACGATTTTAAGAGCCTTAAGTTGCTTCGTTTTATGTTATAAAGTTTAAATCCAGGTACATGTCTTGCTTAATTCAATTGAATATTTTAAGAATAAATCTAAATATATATAACTCAAAGGTGACTGACTGACTGACATAGTGATCTATCAACGCACAGCCCAAACCACTGGACGGATCGGACTGAAATTTGGCATGCAGGAAGATGTTTTGACGTAGGCATCCGCTAAGAAAGGAATTTGAACAATTCTTCCCCCAAGGGGATAATATAGGGGGTGAAAGTTTGTATGAAACTTTGCCAATTTTAAACCGATCGGGCTGAGACTTTGCATGCATAAAGCTACTATGACGTAGGCATCCCCTAAGAAAGGATTTCGATAAATTACACCCCTACGCGAGCGAAGCCGCGGGCAAAATCTAGTTAATAAATATATCTTTTACGAGTATGAATTGAAAACTAAGAAGTGAATTTAAATGCATTTTATCTACATTAAAATTTGAACTTATACATATTCAATGCAATGCATTTTCGGCAGTTAATAAATTAAAAGTTTTTCAGTGCAGAGCATAGCCTTCAGTTCTGAGCTCACCCAGCCAGCGTTCCTCAGCAACAGCGTAGGAACTAAGTCCACTTTGGAAAGAACATGACTGCACTCGTACAGCTACGGGCCGATATGGGTATTAGGGATGGGTTTATCCGTCCCCGTTCTACTAGCGCAGCCACATCAGACCTCGCTGAACCAGTACCAGGTTCGAGAAACCAGGTGAGCACGTATATCGGGATTATGGAGCGTATTGCAGTCTGGGGGATGGGACACACAGGGGAAGTTAGAGTCTACCGTATACCAGCAACAAGTAAACATATAGAAATAGAATACTATACTTAGTGTGTAATAAATAATAAGGATAGAATATGTAGACTGCAATTTTTTTTCACTTCTGTACAGGGTCTTGGCAGCATTGGTCTCACAAATTATTTCACGAATGATTCATTCGCCCGTTGCTCGTGACTTTGCGCAGCCATCGCCTCCGAGCACCAAGTTTTATTGCAACTCGCACAAGTCAACTGCTGTAACGCACGCCTTCAGATCTATGTTGTTCTACTGATGTATAAACATCGTATAAGTTCTGACGCTCGTAGTTCCAGCTAGACACATAACGTCGTATTCGTGCTTCAAATAGCTTTAGTTAGCGTGGGAAAACATTAGTCATTTTATTAAGCTAGTTACGAGTATGTTCTAACTTGTTATCTTTTATTACTGAAGATACTTAGACCTTTTTATAAAATTAGTAGTGCCGATCAAAAGCTATGTCAGTAAAACGTTGGTCGAGCAACAGTTGTGCCGATCAAATGTTATGACCGTCTTAGGGCTTCCGGGCAACGATTTGTCGCACAACTGGGGTAAATTCAATACAAAATATACATGCGGGAGTTCGCACAGCGTTTTTAAAAGTTTTTCGATACCGTGTAGTCCGAATTTAGATGTGTGACCATAAGAAACATAAAATATCGCGAGCTCCTCCGTGCTTTGGAAGGCATTTAAAGCCTGGTCCCGGTTGTCATCATTGGATGGCAGGCATCATGCTATGTCATATTCCTTTGGGCATATCGAAAATTATGGTGCGCTGATTATTTATTTATTTATAATATTTAAGTAATGAACTTTCTGTATCTAAAGTATTGATAGTGAATTTCGGTAACCGTGTTCTCTCTTTCGGGACTGAATAAATAAATAAATAAATATCTATAAATAAATATCTATTAGGGACAAATAACACTGATTGAGCTAGCCCCAAAGTAAGTTCGGGACTTGTGTTATGAGATACTAACTCAAAGATACTATATTTTATAACAAATACATATATAGATAAACATCCAAGACCCAGGACAATTTGAAAAAGGCCATTTTCCAACTTGCCCTGACCGGGGATCGAACCCGGGACCTCTGGGTAGCGGACTAGCATGGTGACCACTACGCCACGGAGATCGTCAAAATAAAAAGGTGTTGTGGAACGATCGGTTGCAACGAAGTTACTTTCGTAGTAAGTTATTCATTCGTGATGGAAAAAGGCGAAGGAAAATCTTTCATGCTGTCAATAAATTAAACAAATAAATTTAAATAAAAATATTGGCGTGTGCTGGGTTTGCATCGGCAACATCGACAATCTCAGGTATACGCTCTCCCAACGAGGTAGTGAAACTCGTAAAATTACCTTTCAGTTTAATTCGTGACGGAAAAGACTTACACTTACTCCTAAAAGGAACTTCGTTCCAATATATATATATTAACTACGGATGTCGTACAATACACAAAAACATCCCTGGCAAGTAACCAATCATAGTGAAGAGGAGAAACCCATACGGACTTCCTGACAAGGAAGTCAGGGGAAAGAATAGAAAAGAAATGTGGTGTCGTGGGACACCAGGTAGGAACGAAGTTCCTTCGGCTAATGTAGAATCGACACAATTTGCAAAAGAAAAATCGTGCTCAAATACACTACTCGCTTGTGTATACGACTGTCGCGCCTGCGCACGTCTCATTTAACGGTTTTATTTAACGAGGTCATCCTTACGGTTTTACTATCACATTTTTTTCAGTTCGGTCGCGCAGCAAAATCCCTATCTCCTCCAAGCCTGCCGTAAGGAACTTCGTTCCAATAATCACCAAAGACAGAGAAAGTCTAGTCAAGTGTAATATATAATAATTAACACAAAGTCCACGACAAAAATAAAAAGAGCACAAAGGACATTGTGGCAAAAAGTAGGCAATTTCATACTTCACCCATGTTATGGCGGCGGACAGACGGACAGATTAACGTCGGACGTCGTATGACGGGCGCGACGTCCGTTGGCTTGAAGCAGGTAGGCTTTTATTGCGTTTCTCAGTGTCATAGTTTAAGAGGAAAATGGAGACAGGCAACCCTGATATGCTTTTCGTAAGAAACTATGAATTCTTGTATTTTTATCAATGTTTTCTTAGCGGACTCTCAGAAAGAAAGTTCAGTATTATGTGATTTTGTAACCGTTTACCGATTTCTTTGATAGTTACTTAATGTCTTTGAGTCTTATAGCCATGGGTTCTTTCTACTTAGAGCCACAAGACTCGAAAGCCTTTCTCTTTCCATTAGGGATAAAGTGATAGTGTATAAATAAAAATAAAATGTTTTTATTTCGACCAACAAGGATTATAATTTACATTTTTGTGTTAGTACCAGAAAAATCATAATAATAATAATCTAGTGTTAGTATATATGGGCGGCGCACCGATTGTTTTTATAAATAAATTAGAACGATAGTTTTACTATATTAGTTTTATGTAAAAGGTATCTACTTAATTTATATTCCGATCAAAGTATTGATGACTTCCTGTTTCAGTTAATTCAAAATTTGTGTTAGTCAAATTACATGTAAATTCTGTTATTAATTTAAAAAAAGATATTTTATATTTAAAATGCTACATACTTTTTGTATTTTTTCGATGTAAAATTGATTTATTAGAAGCTAAAAAATACAATGTGAATCACGTGACTTGTTTTGCTCAAACAAGTGGCATGAGCGACTTAGTGGCGGGAGAAGTGGGGTTGTTTGTCGCTTAGTACTTAAGTCTGCACGCCCTAGATGCGAGATCATTCGTTATTGAACTGTGTTGTGAGTTGTTACGCTGTCAGAATTATAAGTGATTTCTATAAAAATAAATAGTTTCTTTAATTACCACAAATATGGAACCTGAGGATGAACGTGATGCTGAAGTATCGCCGACATATACTACAACCAAAACTGAAGGTCTTTGTTTTTCAGTGCATGAAACATCATAATAATCGTCATAAGGACGACCTCTAAAGCCTAGTGGTCATCATTCCAGGCCATATTGAAGGTTCCGGGTTTGATCCTTGATCAGGTCAAGATGAAAAATTATCTTTTTCAGATTTACCTGGTGTTGGCTGTTTATCTATACATGTATTTTTTTAAATATAGTATCGTTTAGTTAGTATCCCATAAGACAAGTCACGAACTTACTTTGGGGCTAGCTAAATCTGTGTGAATTGTCGATATATTTTAACTTACTAGCTTTAACCGGCGACTTCGTCCGCGTACAAGTTGAAAATGGTTCTTATAGGACCCCCGTTCCCCGTTCCCTGTTCCCGGTTCCCGGCTCCCGGTTCCCGGCTCCCGTTTCTCGGTTCCCGGTTTCCGGTTCCTCGTTCCCGATTCCCCGTTCCCCGTTCCTCGTTCCCCGTTCCCTGTTTCCTGTTCCCTGACCGAAAGAGAGCGACGGAACGCTTCAAAATGGTCAAAATTATCTTGTTTGTCTACACAAACTTTGGACCGTTTCACCCCCTTAGGGGATACATTTTGAAAATTCTAAAATACGTATTCACTTACTCGGAGTGAATTTTGAAAAATCCTTTTTTTAGTGCACCCCTAGATCTTAAAAGAAATCTATGTGCCAAATTTGGAGTCTTTACACCCAGCGGTTTGGGCTGTGCGTTGATATGTCAGTCAGTCAGTCAGTCAGTCAGTTTCTTCTTTTACATAGATGATTATTATTATTATCTGTATAACAAACCGTTCGGTAAATTAAATTTTTTTTTTAAATAAATAATTTCGTTTTTCATTTGTGTAAGTGGCCAACACTGGTGTCAGATTTTTCAGGCTGCCTAAACGTATCTGACATAACTTGACATCATGGGTTCGGAAGACACGTGTAAGCCATTGGGTTTACACATGCCTTTCGAAGCACGGAGGAGCTCGAAAAATGTAATTGCTTATGTTGACAGACTGAGATGTCGACAGTACATCCAATGTAAGATACCTATGAGTTAACCATGTATAATTCTTAGATAAATAGTACGCGAGTTTTAGTTTAGATGTATGTAGAAAACGCTCAAAGGTATACCCCTTTTCTGCAAAGCAGATACAAAAGTAAGCTTTAAAATTCATACAATGTCAGAGCACTCGAGAAAAATGGCGTGAGAAGCCTGAGAATATTCCAAGATGGCCGCAATCAAAGATAAAGGGCCTCAGCGAGACGACCAGAGCGGTTACTTTTGCATAAATACCTATATTTTATTTTATTACCGCTCTGAATCGTAATAAAGGGTTCTCCGCGAGATTATGCATAAAATATAAATTCTTCCTACGAACACATACATAAAAACCCTATTTTATTACCTAGATTTGTATTTCGGTATCGTTTATTCATTGCAGTTTTATTGCGATGAATACTGTTGATGCAAATGTGTCGCTGTTGTCAACCATAATAAATTGCGAATAAAAAGACAATTAAAATAAATGAATAAAATACTAATTCGGATTTTAGCTATAAAACGTGTAATGGTTTTTTTACTAAATATTTTTTTTATATTTAAATAACACCTCTCAATTTACCTCGTTATGCCAAACTCAAATCATTTTTCTTTAAGCTGTAACAGTTTTTTTGAGTTGAAAATTGGACTGCGCAGATAAAAGAATTAAAATAGTGAGGGGGGCTAACCATATCATCATCATCCGAGCGTATTCCCGGTTGCATCCTCAGCAGTAACGCTTGAGAGCCCGGGGTCCGCTACCTAACCAAGGAGATTTGACGAGGTTACTGGTTTTTACACAGAGCGACTGCCGTCTGACCTCCACAACCCAAAGGGCAAACCAGAAACAAATCCTTGGATAGTTTGATGTTCAAACGCTAGGTGGCGTTTGGGACCCACAGTTTTACGTGCCTTCCGAAAAACGGAATCATCTTTCTTTTCGGATAATCAGGTGATTCAAACCTGCAATATCCTATCCAGACTGGAAACAACCATATCTCCGATTGAAATTCGCACCCTTCCCTTAATTGGAAGAGAGGCAGCTTGTTCGTTCCACGTTTTCCTTTTTCCCAGGCCAGCTTGGAAGGACTATAGAAATATGACCAGTATTAAACCCTGTGAATGGTACAGTTCGTTAAGACACTAGGTATTCAGCCACTGTCACTGCACATAGCCAAACTGTGACGGCCGGCTCGCAAAGCCGGCTGACTAACAGGTAAGCTGGAATATTTAGATACTCGCTTTATATGCGTGAAAGTTTAAAATATTTTAATACAAAAAATATGTATGGACCTGTGATAGGTTTAGTTCATTAAGACTCTACGTCAACAGCTGCCGTCATCACAGAGCCGGACTCTGACGGCCGATTTGCAAAGTCGGAGTGATTGACTTTCATCTGACTTACAGGTTAGCTGGAGTATTTAGATATTTTGTTTATAGCTATGAAAATTGAAAAGATGTTAAAACAAAAATATGTATGCACTGTTAAAAATTATGTAACTTTGCTTAAATTTCAAGGTAAAAAATTACATGAACCTGTAAAATTCCCAAAAAAAAATTATGTTAAATTTCATATTTTGCCGTAAATATCCCAGATTATTCAGGATCATTAAAGTTTTATGTATTTTTTTAATGTAATTACATAATTTTTAATGAAAATTTCATAATTTTTAACAATGTGGGCAGTATTAAATTCTGTAAACGGTTCAGTTCATTAAGACATAGGTATTCACCTGCCGTCACTGCACAGAGATGGAATCTGACGCTCGGCTCGCAAAGCTGGAGTGATTGACTTTTATCTGACTAACAGGTAAGCTGGAGTATTTAGATATTTTGTTTATAGGTATGAAAGTCGAAAAGATGTTGAAACAAAAATATGTATGGCCAATATTAAATCCTGAAAACGGTTTAGTTCATTAAGACATATGTATTCAGCTGCCCTCACTGCACACAGCCGGACTCTGTCACCCGGCTCGCAAAGCCGGAGTGATTGACTTCCATCGGAGTACGAGGTAAGCTAGATTATTTAGATACTCGGTTTATAAGTATGAAAGTTGAAAAGATGTTGAAACAAAGAATATGTATGGCCAGTATTTTAAACCCTATAATTGGTTCAGTTCATTAAGACACTAGTAGAATATCTGCCATCATCACAGAGCCGGACTTTGACACCCGGCTCGTAAATCCGGAATTATTGAATTTCATGCTACACTAAGGTAAGCTGGAGTTTTTGGATACTCGGTTTACTTAAATTTATAAAAATTTAAAAGATGTTGAAACAAAAAAATATGTATGGCCAGAATTTTAAGCCCTGTGATTACTTCTATTCATTAAGACATTAGGCATTCAGCTGCCGTCATCGCACAGAGCCGGACTCTGACACCCGGCTTGCAAAGCCGGAGTGATTGACTTTCATCTGACTAACAGGTAAGCTGGAATATTCAGATGCTCGGTTAATATGTATGAAAGTTGAAAAGATATGGAAACAAAAATATGTATGGCCAGTATTAAATTCTATGAACGTTTCAATTCATTAAGACACAGGTATTCAGCTGCCGTTATCACAGGGCCGGCTCACAAAGCCGGAGTAATTGACTTTCGCCGAAGTAAGCCTGAATATTTAGGTATTAAAAAGCAGCTGGTTCATTCTCCTTTATAGGGTTCCGTACCCAAAGGGTCAAAGCGGGACCCTATTACATAGATTTCTCTGTCTGTCACCACGCTACATAAATTATACTTATTGACGTGTAAAAGTGCCTGTAAAGGTCTAATTATTAAATAAACATTTGAATCTTTGAATCCCGACCCCGTGCTGGGCTGTTCCGAAATTCTGGCGCTCGGCCTTCGGAAAGCCGGAATGATTGACTTCCACATGACTAGACGACAGCTGTTGACGAGTTAGGTGCCTCGTCACTCGGCCGTCGAAAGCATACTAAGTTAAGATAAAGATAATATAATTACTAACGTTACAGATACCCAACGCCATAGAAACGATTGGATGCCCCCAAAGTAGGCGAAACTAGAGTTGTCGGTAGGCACACAGAGATGGCAGCACACACGACTATCAAAAAAGTGACCAAGAAAGTGTTGAATATGCTTTAAAAATATTTATTGCATTTTGTATAATTCATATTTAATTAGTAATAGTATTACTTTATTTAAATAACATTAATAAAAGATTTTTATGTTTTAATAAATAGCTTTAGCGCCATCTAGTGACGTGTGAAATAATAATGTTTGTAAGGCGATGGGTAGGCATTCTTAAGATTACAGAGGATGTTGTTTTCATTATATTCTTTTCTAAATATCGAGTCTTTTACTAATTTGCAAATTTTACAGCAATTTCGGTCCTTGATAATAATTATATCCCACTACACATACGTTGACACGTTGATTTGGTAGCAAATTAAAAAAAACCCTGATTGTCAAGAACAACACCTTGTGATAAGTAGCGGAACTACCGAAGTCGTATCGGTAGTTCCGATACTTATCACTAGATGGATTACCGTAGCGCCATCTTTTATTTACTATAGAAAGCCCTGACTTTCAAGCGTAAATCCCCAATTACTTTTAAACGGCTCCACCGATTTACATCAAACATAGCTAAGAACCATCGCAAGAGAATCTGCTTACACGAAAAAAACGTATTGAAATCGGTCCACAGACAGACACAGATAAACAGACAGCCAGACCGACAGACATTAGCGTCATACTTATAATACCGCTCTTTTTTGTCGGGGGTTAATAAAACATTTCCAGTCCCTTACTATGGGTCTTATAAGAAGGTTCAAGGTCACTCAACGCGCTATGGAGAGGGCTATGCTCGGTGTTTCCCCACGTGATCGAATCAGAAATCGAATGTCGACACATAGCGCGACGAACCGATGGCCGATGGGGCAAAAAGGTTCTCGAATGGCGACCACGTAGGACACCCACCCACAAGGTGGTCTGACGACCTGAATAAGGCCGCTGGAAAGCGCTGGATGCAGACCGCTCTAGATCAGTCATTTTGGAAATCGTTGGGAGAGGCCTATGTCCTGCAGTGGAAGTTATGCGGCTGAAATGATTAATATTTCAATTCTAAATTTTGTTTTAACTTACCTAAAAATTATGCTGTTCTATCAATAACTATGTAGTTCTGTGCTGTCTTTTTAAGGGACCCTTCCCGACCGCTTTGTCGACGCGAGCCTATATAGTTTGATAAGCTTGTTTTTTCAGCCAGGACATTGCTAGAAAAAGAGGCAAAGCAAAAAGAGAGTGAAAGCGCCCAAGGGCACGGTTTGCATTCTATTGAATGAAATTAGTATTATTATTAACTATCCATTGAACAAATATAAACTTTTCATAGGGTGCGAAAATTTCATAAAACTTGTTCCAGGTGATACGTGTTTAAGCCTTACAAGTGTGTGAAATAAACGTTTTGTATTCAAAATTTTCATTAAATTTGCGAGGTTTGTATCGAAATATTTTTTTTACCTTTACAATTTATGAGTACTTTATGAACAGTCGAACTTCAGCTAAAATTTGTGCAAAAAAGCTTATTTTTGGATATTTATACTGACTTTGTTTTTCCTAATATTAATTTTTTATTTTAATAGAAACCTACAAATAGCGCACAAGATACGAGACGTACGAGTTCACGTACGAACGTTTGTATGAAAAGTAAGACGGGAAGGCCGCTCTTAAGTCATCTCATAGACCATATATGGTCTATGATACTCGGTTTTTGGTGAAATGGCTGGAAAAGATACTTGGCATAAAAAATATAATCTAAATATATATAACTCAAAGGTGACTGACTGACTGACATAGTGATCTATTAACGCACAGCCCAAACCACTGGACGGATCGGGCTGAAATTTGGCATGCAGGTAGATGTTATGACGTAGGCATCCGCTAAGAAAGGATTTTGATCAATTCTACCCCCAAGGAGATAAAATAGGGGATGAAAGTTTGTACGAAACTTTGTCAATTTTAAACCGATCGTACTGAGACTTTGCATGCATAAAGCTACTATGACGTAGGCGGGATGCCTAAGAAAGGATTCTGATAAATTCCTCACCTACGCGAGCGAAGCCGTGGCCAAAAGCTAGTAATGATATATTTTGCACGTCTAGGCAACTGCGCCATTACATAAAAGCAAAAAAGCTCGGACATTTTGTCTAGCAATAAAAATAATAAGTTTTTCATAGCTCGGGCCCGCGCATCTGTGGCCAGCAAAATCTGAATTTAGCCAAAGAAATTATTATAATAACGTGAACTTACAAGTTTCTTGCTAAAGCTTCTTTGGTACTGTATAAAAATAGTCTAGAGTTGTAAATTTTAAAAGCCGAATGTGAAATGCACTGTTATCTTTTATCATTGTAAATTACTTGCTCAGGTCATCCGACCATCTAGCATAGCAGGTGGGTGTCCTACACTGCGCTTGCCAGTACGTGGCCGCCATTCGTGCCCCGCCCACTGCCACTTCAATGAGCTAATCCGCTTGACTATGTCAGTGACCTTCGTTCTCCTACGAATCTCCAATGAATATTATATATTTATTTACAAAACGACCGATCGGAAGCGGCCTGCTTAGAAATCAGAATCATAAATGTAGGAGAACGAAAGTCACTGACATAGCCAATCGGATATAATATATATCTTAGGACGACCTCCGTGGCGTAATGGTCAACACGCTAGTCCGCCAATCCGGAGGTTCTGGGTTCGATCCCCCCAGACAGGGCAGGTAGAAAAATATCCTATTTCGAATTGTCCTGAGTCTTGGGTTTATAACCCTGTCTCACTTTATTGCATATAAAGAAAAAAAAATTAAATAATAGTTATTTAAGATTATTATTTGTTATTAATATGTGATCAAAGTGTTTAAAATTACCTGCTAGTATTATAGAGGTCAAAATACGAGTAAAACTGAAAACGAGCGTTGGATTTACTGAAAATGCATGTGAATTTTCATTGCGCACGAAAACAGGTAAAAAGACGACCCAGTTCAAACATCGCCGTTTTTGCCGGGCGACGGGCGTGCGGGGAAAAAGACATCAAGTGGCCGGAGTGTCGTCGCTCGGAACTTTATGCTTGGTGGTTTGTAAAGTTATCCTTATATAGTTTACCTGAAACAGAAAATTATTATTTATTTTTCATAAACTTAAACTAAACAACTTTATTTGTTAGGCAAATTAAAAACTTTTGAATGTCAAGAACGCCATCTAGTGATGAGTAGCAGAACTATCGATACGATTTTGTATCCATCGCGCCATAATTTTTTTTAGGGAAAACCCTTGCAAGCTTTAACCCCCATAACTCTTAAACGTCCGAACCGATTTTTATCAAACTTAGCTAAGAACCACCGCAAGGGAACTTGCTGTCATGTAAAAAAAACCGCATCGAAATCGGTCAATCCGATCGAGCGCTACAATGCCACAGACAGATAGACAGACGGACAGACTTTAGTGTCAAACTTATGACAACCATCTTTTTGCATAGGTGGTCAATA
Source organism: Acrobasis suavella (assembly GCA_943193695.1). NCBI lineage: Eukaryota > Metazoa > Arthropoda > Insecta > Lepidoptera > Pyralidae > Acrobasis > Acrobasis suavella. Next base: position 24,848,262 of record OW971934.1, read on the forward strand.
AATGAACTATACTATACGAAAACTAAATATAAATTTAAATAAAAAACAAAAATAGATATTATACTATAAATTACATCAAATAATATAAAAAATTGAGCCTTTACTTACCCCTGAGCTTTATCTAGCTGACAGAGTAGAGTGCCAAAGAGGCTGGCGGCATTTCCGTGTTGAATGGCTAAGCTCAGCCTTTTGCCGAAATGCGCAACGGCTCTTGGGATCCCCTGAGGCATAATAGTTAATTAGTTTACCTTCAACTTTCTATTTACGATTTTGAAGCGTCTCTGCTAGCATTTTGTTTATAGCCTCAAGGGGCTACCTGAATTTTTCGGGCTCCAGTGCTGCCCCCATTTGAAATAAATCATTTGAAAAGAAACGGAGATATCATTTAAAAATTGGTGTTGATCAGACCCTGGATAACCCTTGAAACTATTTTATAAACTACTGTTTACAGTTTAAAGTAAGAACGTGAAGCTTTTCTACGCACAATTGCGAAAAACGGCCACTTTTGGCGTATGTGCGTAGAAAAGCGTCACGTTCTCACTTTGAAATGTAAACAGTAGTTCATAAAATAGTTTAAAGGGTTATCTAAGGTCTGATCAAGGCCAAATTTTAAATGATATCTTCGTTTCCTATCCATTGATTTATTTCAAATGGGGGCAGTACTGGACCCCGGAAAATTCATGTGGCCCCTTAACAAGTTACCTATATCTGTCTTCTGCTAAATAACTAAAGGCCTCTCTTAAATAAATGGAGAGTCTGCCCATAATTACCACGCTGGACCGACAAGTTTATTTATTTATTGTTGTTAACACACAAAACAGATTATAATAATTATAATCCAAAGGTTGGTGATTGCGGAAGATGGTATAAAGTCTTTACACACATAGCACAATAAGTAGAAGAAATTGCCTCTAACGACACCCGTGGGAAGAGAAAGGGTCAGTTACAAACCGTTTTTCAATCTACCACCGCCACCGTACAGTTTAGCACTGTACAGCATATTATTCCAAATCTTTGAACGAAAGAACAAAAAAAAATTAAACATCAGCTTATCATCTGCCAAATTTCATCCAGTTTGAATGAAAGAGTATCGTAGAAAATTTATGTAAGTACATTCGTACTACGTCAAAAATACAGTGTTAAAATATACACACGAATATTTAAAAAGAGAAACTAATAAATGTAATTTTATTACAAAACCAACAAGCTGTATGCAACAAGCCGTCGTCGCTGCAAGCCACTTGGAACGTCGCTTTTTTTCTGCGGCGCATGAAAACGTGTTTGAACTAGGTCGTGAGTCGCGACACCGCCTTTTTTCCCATTCTCGCGCCCGATGGAAATTCCCGTGTTTTCCCGGGAAATCCTAGTCTACCGTGAATGCTGGACAGGTTCTAGTTACACTCTTTTTCTTGAAATTCTGTGTTAAAATTCTTCTTTATACATACAATTTTTATGTTAGACTAAACATTAGGTATATTACGTATACGATTTATATGTCAGAGATTACGTAAGTAATTTTTTGTAAGAGTTTAATTTAAAAAACATTTTATAAAACACTATCACGGTAACTTAAAGAAATAGTGTTTAATTCAATTTGGAAATGAAAGCAGAAAAATTTTAAAGGCGAAAAACTTTATAAAAAATCAAATTCAGGACCTTCAAGGTATTTTTACTGAATTTTGTCACACAATCATTAATGTTAAATATCTTCAAACAATTAAGTTTTTAAATCAAATCAGAAATCCTTTTTTACGATAAATTGAATATATTTGGTCAAAACTAAATACCAACTCTTTTTAAAATCAGAAATTCATAATAGTAGTTTAACAGTTGTTATCCAAACGCTGTTAGCATTCTTGCTACTATGCGCATGGGTAAGACATTTTTTTTTATTTAGTTTTTCAATAATTAAATTGATTTGTATTTGATGAAGACTTCTCTCTAACTTACAAAAATCATTACAGTCAAAAGATTTCCGAAATTTGGGATTGGAGGCATCGCAAATTCACAGTTCTGTGTTATATAGCAGTTTGTAATAAATGTCCTTGCATTATAAGTAAGCACTGCATCTTAATTTTCCTGCTGGCTCGCCGCCAGGTTAACTTCTGTATTAAAGAGGTGAGAATAAAACCAAATCATTGCGAACGTCTCGGCCGTTTGTCTCCGCTGTCCTGACTTCTTTATTTAAGTTGACCAGTGTTTATTTCAGTGTTTTTCATTATTATTTAAACATTTGACAGGAAAAAAAATTGAAGTTATTTTCATTATTATAAAAAATTGTTTACGTTCTATGCTAGACGTTAGAAAAACGACTTGAATTTATCATAACTAAGTAAATTTTTGGTAAAAATAAACAAACAAAAGGACAATGTGTAGAGTAATTCACTAAATTTCAGCTTATTTTTTACTCAAAGTAACATCGTATCATGTACTAATTTACTTTACAAGTGACACAAAATTACTTTGTTACTACTATATACGAATATTATTGTACAATATACCTCTTGTACCAATATTTTGGTAACTACTATTTTAATTTATTTTTCCACCTTCACGCCCCGCATCACGGAGGAGAAAAAAAGGTGGAAGTATCAAGTGGGCGTGGCACGCGTGTCATGATTAAGCACCACTGCACTCAATTCCGACAATATATTTGGACGCAAATTAAGACCTTATGTTAATGGTACTTAAGTTTATAATTACTTCTTTTGAAAATAACGCCATGTATGGTATTGTTGGAATATCTGTTCGGTATGGGCTAAATTAAAATACTATTTGTCTGGTGAAGTATGAAATTATATTGAACCGTAGCTAAATAAATCTAATTAATGAGGCCTAAAGTTCATTATTGTTATAAATAAAAACGATCAATCTAACGAATTGTTCATATGAAATGCAAATTTGATTAGTAGTGTAGGAGCTCCAACTGCCCCAGCTAGTGCGCAGCTAGTGTTTCCACATGAAAAGGTAGGTAAGGTACGTAGTAGTAGAGAGCTTGAGAGAAATAGCACAATAAAATAGCACAGAGTTATTTTATTTATTATAAATTTACAATACTGATATATAAGTTAGGAAATGTAATCAGCTCAAGAGATGGTAGTGGAATGAATCAGAATGATGAGGAAGGAATCAAAAATTTTGAAATTGAATTTGAAAATGAAATTATTTTTAAAATGGTGGACAGTATTAAATGGAGAAAGGGGGTAAACGGGAACATGAAGGATAAGGTTTATTGTAACATCGTTACAGTGGTTTATTGGTGTAAGTTTGGCGACATCGGTTCCGATACTAATTTTGTCTACTAGCGCTTTCACTTGTTTTTCCTATTCCGTGCCTGTCTGCTTAGAGTCAGAAAACCCAAATGCTCTGTTTGCTCGTTAGGGATAACGACAGTGTTACTAGTAAATTTAGTTTTATAAAACCGGCCAAGTGCGAGCGCGCAACAAGGATTCCGTACAAACCTGTTGGTATAGAAAGTTTTAAATTATTAAAACTATTTTTGTTATTTTGGAAAATTGTGAAAACCGTAAAATTTTCAGTTACATCATGTAACTGAACATTTTACGGTTTTCACAATTTTCCTTTAATTTGTCCTATAAGACGTCGCTTCGTACCAAATTTCAAGATTCTGAGTTTGCACGGGAAGTACCCTGTAGGTTTTGATTCCCTTGCGAGTGTCGGAAATTTGCGGAAATTTTCGACATACACCGCTGTATCTTTTGATTGCGTTGCTTAGAAGTTTCATTTTTTCACAGCTCCAAGGGACAGTAGACCTGAGTATTTGGGTTAAATCCAGCTTGATACCTCTACGCTTCTATTACACCCCTGGTGTTGTAGTTGTCCATGGGCAACGGTTATCACTTACCATCAGGTGACCAGCTTGTTCGTTTGCCGCACTATAACATAAAAAAACCTCTACGCGTTCTTGAGAAAAAGGATCTTGACAGACAGACAGACGGACGGACGGACGGACAACAAAATGATCCATCAACAAGTGAGTAAGGGTTCCGTTTTTTCCTTTCGAGGTACGAACCCTAATATTAATAAATATAAAAATACCTGCTTAATTAGTATAAAATATTTCCCCAGGCTTCGAACGCATGTCCTCAGAAACTGTAAATTATATTGGCCTCTGCTTCAGAGAGATCGTCCATAAACGCGTGTCATAACAATAATAAACTAAGTATATCGGCCACTCGTGGATCATAAGCCGGCCATAGTCGGCCGTTCTCGGCCTACGCAACTATTCCCATGTGACGACCCGGCGGCTGCGTGTATGGTGTCGGCGGTAGCGACAGACGAGCAAGTGTCCAAAGGTCATGGTCTTGGACAGACGTTTGTATCTCAGCAACTCCTTGACCAATATACCTCATAATCTCGACTGTGCAAAGTTCTATTGGTTAAATCTATTCTTACATTCATACATACATAGGGACAAATCACACAGAGTAAGCTTAAGCTTACTCCATCCATCGGTTGTCAGGTCGCTTTTAGCGATAAGACCTTAAAAGATTAAAATTTTTTGGTTTGCAATTAAGTATTACTTAACGTAACTTAACTTAAGCTTGTGTTATGGGATACTGATCTAACAATACTATATTTTATGATAAATAAATGTATAGATAAACACCCAAAACCAAGGACAATATAAAAAAGGTCATTTTCCTACTTGCCCTAGCTTGGGATCGAACCCAGAACCTCCGGATTGGAGGACTAGCGTGTTGACCATTTCGCTATGGAACTCGTCATACTATCAGGTCATTATCCCTAAGGTAGTAGACAGAGCACTTTAGGTCTTGCGGCTCAAAGCGCGCAGACCCTAGGCCGCCAGATTCAAAGGCCACTTAGTGTGATGGTGGGCAAGAAGGTATCTTACCTGAAGATACTTTATTTAGTTATATACAAAACAGTGGATTCTTACTGTACATAAACACTCGAAGAAAGTAAGTCGCTACACTCATTCAACTATTAAAATATACCTCTTCCCCTTTTAATATAACCGCAGTCTTGTCGAAGACAATAGATGAATGGCAATCGCAGCGAGATTACGGCAATTGAGAAAGGCCGAAGTTTCCCGCTTAGACTACGATCGAGTGCTGAATTATTGCCTCTCAGTTATATTGATACATTATATTGAATATCTATAGCATTTCTTTCTATAAGTGTCCCTATCAGCCGTCAATATAATCGTAAATCTCACCAAATACAATAAATTTAATGGCAATTGCAGCGAGATTATGGCAATTGAGAAGGTCCAAAGTTTCCCGCTTAGACTGTGATCGAGGGCTGAGTTGCCTCTCAGTTATTTTGAGGCATTGTATTGACTACCTTTAGCATTTTTTTCTATAAGTGTCCATATTCTGCTGTCAATATAATCGTAGTCTTACCAATAACAATAAATGAATGGCAATCGCAGCGAGATTACGGCAATTGAGAAGGTCCGAAGTTTTTCGCTTAGACTACAATCGAGTACTGAATTATTGCCTCTTAGTTATATTGAGACGTTATATTGACTATCTTTAGCATTTCTTTTCATAAGTGTCCTCTTTTTCTGACAATATAATCGTAGTCTCACTAAAGACAATAAATGAATGGTAATCGCAGCGAGATTACGGCAATTGAGAAGGACCAAAGTTTCCCGCTTCCGATTCGATGGAGTGTCGAATTACTGGTGCTCATTTATATTGATGTTATTGAGTTGTTATAATTATTGTTTATCATAGTATTTCTTTTCTTTTGTGTTTTGTTCAATATTTTAATGTAACCACAGTCTCACCGAAGACAATAAATGAATGGCAATCGCAGCGAGATTACGGCAATTGAGAAGGGCCGAAGTTTCCCGCTTACGACTCGATTGAGTGTCGAATTAGTGGCGCTCAGTTATATTGATGTTGTTGAGACATTGCATTGTTTTCTTATGAATCTTATGATACTCCATTTCACACGCTAGTAAAATATGTAACACTCGGGTGCAAATTTCCTTAAGATGTTTTATTCACCAGTAGGAAATGGTGGATGATGAAAATTACCTTACACGAGTACAAACTCAGAGGTACAAGTAGTGCTTAGTAAAGATCGAACTTCGCCTCACAGATGCACAGCCAGTGCCTAAACCACTCGGCTACCACCGCTTTTCACACCAAAATTCATTTAAACACTCATTGTTAGGGTTCCGTACCCGAAGGGTAAAAACGGGACTCTATTACCAAGACTTCGCTTTCTGTCTTTCCCAAGAACCGCGATAGCTAGACAGTTGCAATTTTCACAAATTATGGATTTCTGTTGCCCCTATAATAACAATTACTAAAAATAAAATAAATATTTATCCCATACAACAAACTTGATTTTTTTGCCCTTTTTTATAAATAATAGTACGGAACTCTTCATGCGCGAGCCCCACTCGCACTTGGCCGGTTACTCCCTCTCACACCTTTCAACAAGTGTATTCATATTTATTGTCAGTTTATTATCGCACACCTTTTACGATCAGCGAATCTTTACGTGCCGTGTTTATACGACACTTTGTCCGTATTTGTTCCGAGTTAAACACATAAATCCCTTTTATGGCCTACCTTGTGCCGCAGATCAAAACATCCAGTGCGCGCTATAATGGCCAAATATGAGCGTTTTATGTGCTTACTAGCTTATTCAGGGCGTTCAGGGCGCTCAACAACGATTTATGGCGATTTTTATCACTTGAATATCTTATTTGATTCGCTCGTCTTTTGTCACTGTTATGGATGATGTCCTCAGACCTCAGATTAAAAATTCTTCTCGTACCTGAACGAAAAAATATAAAGACATCAAATAAACATGCAAGAATCTGTAAAAATTATAGACAGAAGAAATAAATAATAAATATATAGGGACAAATCACACAGAGTGAGCTAGCCCCAAAGTAAGCTCGAGATTTGTGTTATGGGATACTAACTCAACGATACTGTATAAATATACATCCAAGACAAATAAATTTGAAAAAGATCATCAGGAGATCGAACCCGGGACCTCCAGTGTGACCAGCCTAATATAATGACCACTAGTCCACGTAGGTCATCAAGATTTGTTGTCATCAATTGTAACTTGCCAACAAGATGACGAAAATAAAAAAGGTATCAATCAACTTTTAAATTGAAATAACAATAATAGGTTTTTACGCTGGTCTTAAAAAAATAAAATTCGGTTAAGTAAACGGGCTAATCTTAAGAGAGGCCTTCCTGTCTTACTTTTCATACAAACGCTCATACGTGATTATGACGTTGTAACTGATCTTTCTTGAAAACTTATGAACTAACAGGTATCTTGTGCGCCAGTTCGAGGTTTATATCGAAATAAAAAAAAAATTTAGAAAAACATATTCAGTATAAGCCTCCGAAAATCTGCTTTTTTGCACAAATTTTAGCTGAACTTCGACCGTTCATAAAGTACTCATAAATTGTAAAGGTAAAGAAAATATTTCGATACAAACCTCGCAAATGTAATGAATATTTTAAACAAAAAGACATTTATTTCACACACTTGTAAGGCTTATTAATAAACACTTATCACCTGGAACAAGTTTTATGATATTTTCGCACCCCTTGAATAGTTAATATTTGTTCAATTGATAGTTAATAATAATACTAACTTCGCTCAATAGAATGCAAACCGAGCCCTCAGGCGTTATCTCTCTCTTTTTGCTTCGCCTCTTTTTTCTAGCATTGCGCTAGATGAAATACCAAGCTTTTCAAATTATGCCCGCGTTGACGATAGAGCGCCCGGGAAGCGCCGCCTTAATCCTAACTATCCTAATTCTTACTTTCTAACTAATATTATATGCGAAAGTGAGTTTGTATGTTTGTTAGTTTGTTAACTCTTCACGCTTCAGCCACTGAACCTTTTTAGATGAAATTTGAAATGGATATAGTTTGAGACTCGAGGAAGGACATAGGATAGTTTCTATCCCGGTATTCCCACGGGGAGCGAAGCCCGCGGGCACAGCTAGTAATGTCATTTCTGATCCTCAATCTGGAGCCACCGATTCAATTCGTTAATGGTAAAGAAGTGGTAGCAGGCATAAAAGCCTAAAGTACATTTATACACAAAACTTTCAACAGCTTCAACTTAGTAAGCATGTAGAAACACAACAATGGTCCTTTGTCTATTGTAGTGTGAACCAATGGCCAACTTAAAACAAATCCACCCCAGACGGTCCCTAAAAGCTCACTACTCCATAAGTCACAACTTGGAATAATACTTAATAAGCGAGATTTACAAATGAAGTGAAACCGCGACGGTTCAAAGTTAAATTTCTTCCACCCCCTCCCCGGGGAGGGGTTGAGGGTTGGCAATACGTGGAGCCGAGCAAGTTTTCCTTTATGAAGTGGTTTAATAAAGCAACGCTTGCTAAATTAGGCGCGAGACAGACGCCGAATGCGGCGCAGGGCTGCTACCGCATAGCTATTTAGAAATAGTGAAATTTAGTTTGTTGTTCTACTCCTGAACTTATCTGTCTTTTAAATGGTCCCAAACACCATTACAAGAACATAGATAATATGATTTCAAAAATATTGTATTCCTAATATAATAAGCATATGTCTCGTTATTTCGCAAAAATGATACTCCTAGCCATAGACCTCGATTTTTTTTTCTTTAGATCTATGCACCAACTGAATTCATAAAGTTTGAATAAAAAATAAAACTTTCCAAAATAAATTCTTTACGGTCAAAATAAGAAAAATTATTTTTTAAAATAGTCAGTACAGGAAGTAAACGTCAATAAAACTGTAGGGGCTGAATGCCACGTCTACACTTGATGATAGATGATGAAGTGAGCTGATCGCTCTGGTGGTGTGGAGAGAGGTTTTGAAATAATACCACCTAAGTTGAGTACTTGAATTAGACTGGTTTATTGATATTAAATACGATTACTTGAAATATATGAACGAAGTTAAAACTACTGAGTCGGCATCTGCCTGACCTACTTATTAAAGGTACTGTTCAATAGATTGAACATCTTGGCATCTCAGCGAGGAAGATGCCGAGCTAAGATACATTGACTAATGACATCTTAAATTAAATGTTATAATTGATTGTTAGATGATACAAGTGAAATACAATATGGTGTTAGTTTGATTCAACCGAACGAAATATTTATTTAGAGTCCACGTTAATATTGCGCGGGAACGTGGGTGAAGTACTCATATCGACACTATTTACGCTTTGCACTGATTTACTTTTCACCTTATTTAACTGAATCGTTTCAATATTATCACTGACACTCGCGGTACCCTCTGCTTCTGCCGCTGCAGGAGAGGGAGGAGGTCCCATCCTGACACGGTGAGTCCGGCATCGTCGACGTACCCTCAGTGATGTGAAGACGATAGCTATGATGATTGAAATTCCAATGATGGAGTAAAGGACCGTATAGTGATGAATATTATGGACGACCAGAGGTTGTATCTCTTGCGCTTTCAAATCGTCAAGCTGACTCTTCAGTACTACAAATGTATGATTGTTTCCGTATGTTCCTAATCCCAGGCTATCAGTATCAGGCACTGTAGTGTTTAAAATAGAGTTCAATATCGAAGTTTTAGGCACGACTACATTTGGTTGAAGGTTCATACTCCGATAAAAGTTGTTATGAGCATACAAACTGAATGAATCTCCTTTTAACGTGCAACCTCTTCCAATAGTGATTATACCGTTTCCTGACAACCGATGCACCATCATCTGGGCCGCGCAGTAGATACGTATAGAGCATGTAGAACAGCAAGAAAACAGCCAATCATTATTATGATGTAATTTACTCCAATTATTTTGACATGAATTGGTTTCTGTTTTACACATATAAGTTTCGGTGTGAGCATTGAGAGCGTGAATTTCGCAAAATGATTGTTTTGATTTTAGATCGTAGATAGGCAAATCTAGCGAGCATAAAAGTCTGATGTCTGTGACGTGAATGCATGACTGAATATCTGCTTCGGATAGGAAAAAAGCGTTGTCCTTCTCTAGGCTATACGCGATATAGGGCTGAAGAGGCATGATACGAATAGATGAATCATTTTTGATAAGGGGTACAGGGATAACTTTATCAAGTTCGAAAATATCGTTACTAATGAGGGGTATCTTAATTTCAATAATAAGATAATTAGAAATGACTCTAACAGCAACTTTCAGAAGTTTATAAATATCTCTGATGTTGTCGTTGTCGACGGGCAAGGTCAAATCTCCGTGAAGCTGTCCTGAGATGATGTTGAGCTGATGCTGCAGTTGTTCCGGGGACAGCAGTCTTGTATCGATATGACCATGAGTGATGTCCGTGACGGTGTCTATAAGAGCTTCTTGAATCTTCCTTACTTGAGATAGAAGGATATTTGCTTCTAGGATAGATGATGACAATATAGAAGCTACCTTAACCCTGTTCAAATCTTCTGATAGACTTCTCATACGTTGGCCAACTGTGAAGAACTGATCTTTCATTGCCTTCTCATTTCTTTGCAGGATGTTGTACTCTGACTCTAAGACCGATGTTTGATTCTTGAGTAATAACTGAAGATGGTTTTCATTGCCGACAATCCTTTCAATGTCCCCTTTATACTGATCTGCAAATCTTTCATCTAGCACACCAAACAAAGTGTTAGCTAGATAGCCAACTCCATTGATCAATCCTCGTTTTTGTCGCAATGAACCATGAGTCTTCAATAATAAGTTATAATGTTCAATTTCGTTTACTTCATTCTGTAGTTGTACAATGATATCTGAGTATTGTTCAGTGACCTGTGAACATAGCTCTTTGATTCTTTTGATGTAATTTTTTGCATTCGAGACGCTATCCCAGTAAGTTGACATATTATAATAAACAATTAGTTTCCAATCATCCTTAACATATTGGAGGTCCGCAATTTTATCAAAAAATAGACCTTGATTTTGTTGAAGAAGGGTAATGTTATAGAATGGTGATTGATTGGATGACTGTTGAATACTAGGGGGAATGAACATTGTAAATAGTAACAGAATATTAATAACGAAGTTTCTCAAGTTCAAACCACGCCTGCGTGTGTTCCTCGGGGCTTTATCACTACTCGAACTTTTATGCCGATCTGAATGATCGATTGATGATAAAGATGATGTTTTAACGTTTTGTTCTGATGCTGACTCTTGCACTGGTAACAAAATAAGTTTGTTCGCGGGTCGCTTTATAATTTTATTATTAGTTTTTAATGAAACGACTCGCACATATCCGTCTTTTCCCGGAAAAACTTCCTGAATCCTACCGAGTGCCCATTTCCCGGGAGGCAAGTTGTCCTCCTTGATTATGACTACATCTCCTACCTTTAGATTTTGATTGGGCGTTCTCCATTTTGACCTACTCTGAAGTTGTTGTAGGTATTCTCTTGACCAATATTTCCAAAAGCTTTTATTCATGGCTTGCACCATTTGCCAACGTCTAGACAGAGTCAGTGATTCTGGTTCTGTCTGTGGTCTTGATAGCAATGAGCCACCTACAAGAAAATGGCCCGGGGTGAGACATTCATCATCAGAGTTTTCCGTCTGATGACAAAGTGGACGGGAGTTGAGACACGCCTCAATTTGGTGAAGCAACGTAGCGAACTCTTCATACGTTAACTTTTGCTCGCCCAAAACACGCTTGAGATGGTGTTTTAAACTCTTAACACAAGCCTCCCAAAGCCCACCAGCATTTGCGTGAGCGGCTGCATTGAAATGCCAGACTATCTGGAGGTCTGTGATATTTTTTATGAAATCTTGATTGATGTTTTGGGTGATCTCCTGATATTCTCTCTTCAAAAGCCGGTTAGCACCCACGAAGTTGGTACCGTTGTCACTGTACATGTGAGCAGGAGTACCGCGGCGGGCACAAAACCTACGAAACGCGGCTAAAAAGGTGGGCGCGCTCAGGTCTGAAACTAACTCGAGATGCGCAGCCTTAGTTGCGAGACACACAAAGACGGCGACATAGCCCTTAGTTGTTTTAATACCACGCCCTTTATTAGCCTTTAACTCTACGAATCCTGTGAAATCAATTCCCGTATGAGTAAAAGGGCGTGAGGGTGTTACCCTGGGTGGGGGCAGATCACCCATGATTTGTTGATAATTTTCGCGACTGAAGCGTCTACATTTCACACAGTTTCTTAACTGACGTTTGACTGTGCGAATGCCGCTGATGATCCAAAATTTATCTCTGATATAAGATAAAGATAAACGTGGGCCGCCGTGCAGTGTGGTGATATGCGCCTGATCTATGACTAGCTCGGTAAGACGTCCATGACTGGACAAGATAATCGGGTGTTTAGCTCCAAAACTGACATTGGAATGCCTTAAACGCCCACCTACCCTTAAGATCCCATCCTTATCCAAGAAGGGGTTTAGGCCTATGATCTTACTACTACTACGTAACCGACCATGCAATTTTAAATAATTAATGTCTTCCCCAAGTGTCTGGGCTTGCTCGGCTTTTACGATCAAATTGAATGACCTATTTAATTCCTCTAATGATAATGAATTTCCGAGCAATACCTTTTGCTTATCGCGCGAACATATGATGAAACGTGATATCCATGCAATGACCCTGACGACACGAGTCAGTGAACTATGTTGCTGAAGCAAATCGCTGACTAGTGAAGATTCGCATTGTAAAGCTGCGTTTACATGGTGCTTTTTCATTTCAATATTTGGAGTTTCATAATTTGTATGATTTTGAGTGTTGGGATTGAATTTTAAAAGCCATGATGGGCCTTCCCACCACAATTTATGATCTGATAGGGCTTTTTTATGAATTCCTCTAGTGGCGCAGTCCGCGGGATTATCTTCGGACCTTACGTGTTGCCAACAGGACGCTGGCACAACTTTTACGATGTTTTCTACGCGGTTTGAAACAAACTGCTTCCATCGTGATGGATCTCCCTGTAGCCAACCTAGGACGATCATTGAATCAGTCCAGGCATATAACTTGGCATCCAGATTAGGAATAGATTTTAACAACTTTTTAAGCAGTTGTGAAAGCAGTACCGCACCTAGGAGTTCAAGACGCGCCAAAGTTTGTTTTGTTGATTTCGGAGCTAGTTTCGTTTTTCCAGATACTAGCGTCGATGTGCATTCGCCCTTATCGTTGTGCGTCACAAGGTATATTGCACAAGCGTACGCCTTTTCTGAAGCGTCGCAAAATGAATGCAATTGAACTGATATTTTTATATTTCCTAAATAACGAGGTATTTTGATATTACTTATGGTGTTAAATTCTTTGACTAACTGAACCCATTCTTTATGTAACTCTGATGAAATTTCTTCATCCCATGTCATTTTGGTACTCCATGTTTTTTGAAAAAGTAGTTTCGCTCGGATCGAAAGTGGGGATAACCACCCTAAAGGATCGAAAATTTTCGATATATTTGATAAAAGTTGCCGTTTTGTACAAGGCTTATTATTTTGATCACTTAACTGATTGTCAAATATGAAACTATCTGATGACGATATCCACTTCAAACCAAGTGTCCTTCTAGATTCGAGGCACTTGAACTCTAGGGGTGTATTTAGCAGTTCTGGTGATAAATCGTCTAGGAGCTGAGGCTCATTGCTAGACCATTTTCTGAGGTTCATACCTGCTGATGCAAAAATGGACACTAGTTCTTTTTGCAATTTCTTGCAAAGGTCAATTGATTCCATTCCTGTTAGGAGGTCATCCATATAAAATGATGATTTCAGCGCTGATGCTGCTAATGGATACCTCTCTGCTTCATCTTCTGCCAGTTGTTTTAGCGTACGCATGACCAAGAAGGGTGAAGCCTTTAGACCGTAAGTGATAGTTGTTAAGAAATATTCCTGAAGTAATTTGTGTGGAGCCTCTCTCCACACAATAGTTTGGAGATGCTGATCGCAATCTCTGATAAATATTTGACGGTAAAACTTCTCTATGTCTGCTGTGACAACATATTTATGCGATCTCCATGCAAGTAAAAGGCTCTGGAGATCTTCTTGAATATTTTTCCCACTGAACATGAGATCATTAAGACTAAATGACGAAGTCGTCTTTGAGGACCCATTAAATACTACCCTTAATTTGGTAGTACTAGAATCGAGTTTCAATACTCCATGATGAGGAAGATAATTTTTGAACTGACCTTGTGTATCACAAGCCGGCCGCATATGCTTCAACTCTAAATATTCATTCATAAATTTTGTGTAACTACCTGAAAATTCTGAATTCTTCTGCATTTTAATTTCTTGTTGAATAAACTGTGCTACCGCCTTTTGCCTCGATTGACCTAATTTATTTTCATAGCCTGGTCTCATTGGTATACCAACTTCGTACCTACCACATTTCAAACGTTTCGTTGTTTGATTATAAAAATCTTCACAGTACTGATCCTCCTCTGTCAGCGGTGATGGTGACGATTCGGAAGAGATGTCCTCCATCTCCCAGTACTTTGAGATGTCTGAAAGGTCATTGATTACGACATGGCATTGAAATGTTTTCACATTGCCTGATAAGATCCATCCCATCTTAGTTTGCTGTGCTATAGGCGCCTGAACGGGCCCTTTGATCAATCCACTCATAATGATATCTGAGTAAAAGCTAGCATCTAAGAGGATATCGATGGGTCTCGAAACATTGTAATGTGGGTCGGCTAAATTGATATGTTGAAGATGAGGCCAAGATTTTTTCGGAAATGACGCGTTCGGTAAGTTATTTATGACCCTACGCATAACCAATGCTTCAGTCTGAATTTCATAATCCCCGTATATCGAACGACAGTGCAAAAGTACGACCCCCTTTGTCTGTTCGGTGTTAGGGCCGACACCTGTGACTGTTGCCTGACAGTGTCGACGCGGTAACCCTAGTAACTGAGTCGCGTTCTCAGAGATAAGAGAAACCTGAGAGCCCTGATCTAAGAGAGCGCGCAAGGTTACGAATGTGCCATCAGCTGATCGAACGTCTAATAGCACGGTGGTAAGTAAAATCTCTTCAACCGGCGCGGTCACGTTGTTGACATTTAGCTCGTGAGTGAGGCTGGGAGTCACCGCAGTTGAGGTTGAGGGTTGAGATGGGGAGATTGTCACTGAATGTGACCCTGATCGAGCGTATGCGTTATGAAGCAAGGTATTATGTTTTCCGTTACATTCCCTACAACGTTTATTTGACATACATTCCTTGTCATTATGGTTATACAGACAATTCGGGCAAATATGATATTTCGTAATAGTCTTTAACTGCACATCCGGTGGCATGTTAATAAATTTATTACATTTATATAAGTTATTATTGTGACTCAAATTGCAGATTACGCATTTGTTCGAATTTGTGTAATTGATGACCGGTTGATAGTTTTTATTAGCTTGATAATAAGGTTTAGAATTATTTGATTTTGTTTGATTAGAGTAACGTTTAACATTGTTACTGATTGATGACGAAATTTCCCTATCTTTTCTAGTGATGGGTTCGAGAGCTGTGAATTTGCCCTCGAGGAACGTCATGAATTCATCTAACGACGCCAAATCTCGTGGTGATTTGCGAGATTCCTTGTAATCACAATAGGTTTCGTGATCTAATTTTTTACACAATAAATGAACTAACAGAGGATCCCAAGTAGTGGTGTCTACACCTAAGTTATGAATTGCATGGATGCACTCTGTCGTTGTGTCATAAAGTTTCTTGAGCTCGAAGGATGATTGCTTCGTTATACTATGCTGATTAAGAAACAGCTCGATTTGTTGGGTGAAAAGAACCTGAGGGTTATTGTATCGATGTAATAGGATATCCCACGCCGTATCGTAATTCTCAGCGGAGATATGCAGGTGCTGAATGAGACGCTCAGCTTCTCCTCTGACCTTGCCCTTCAAATGTTGCATTTTCTGAGCTTTGCTGATAGAATTATTATTATGAATAGTCTCAGAAAAGAGGCTGAAAAAAGTGGGCCAATGAGTATACTTGCCCGTGAAAAAGGGAACTTCAAGTTTTGGAACTGATTGTTCAGAATGGGTACTAGAGGATAATTTACTATTTAATTGACGTTTGATATTCTTATAGAGAGTCTCATGCCTACAAAATTCACTCTCATAACCTATATCGCCTCCAGCAAGTATATTATCAATTTTTAAATGAGTGTTATCGATATTCGTCCACCTGGCTTGAATATTTCGCAACTCGTCTTCTATTTCCCACTTTTCGGAAATTCTATTCACGTCTATGCTCTTAATTAACCTACTCAATGCTCTGAAATACGTACGTTGCAATGTGAGAAGTTCGTCGAGTTCTCCACTAGGCTGAATTGCCTTCTCCGCTGTACTAGGTTGAACTGCCTGCTCCAGATTCCTATATGCCAAGATACGACTACGAAATGCCTGATAAGTATCGTTACAAGCCTGATAGGAACCTCCTGCTAAGTACTGAGCAGCTTCCTCTGGATAATTCGACAGGAGCTTGTGGTTCTTATCAAACTCGTCCCAAAGGCCATCTAAAATCTCTAATTTTTCTGATAAATACTCTGGCGTCTTCCTCGACGCAGAGTCCTTGTTGAAATTGATCTGATTTTTGCTGATTTTGGCGATGATTTCCGCTTGACGGATGATAACAGATTCCATGATGAAGAAAAGGAAGTAAGTAACGGACAGATCTTACTTGAGCAGTGATGAGCGCGACCTGACTGATTATCGAGTCGCTGCCGCTTGACTGATCGTCGAACTGCTTCAATGATTGTCGCTGATAAAGTCCAGAAATACACGGCACCACCGAGTCCCGAATAACA